>JAWMRA010000001.1:89473454-89771531 GCA_035584735.1 Pseudotriccus pelzelni | reverse complement strand
GGAGGTTGTAGCCAGGTGGGGGTTGGTCTCTTCTCCCAGGCAATCAGCAGCAGGACAAGAGGGCACGGGCTTAAGCTCTGCCAGGGGAGGTTTAGGTTGACAATTAGGAAGAAATTTTTTTACAGAGGGAGTGATCAGGCACTGGAATGGGCTGCCTAGGGAGGTGGTGGATTCTCTGTCCCTGGAGGTGTTTAAGATGAGGCTGGATGTGGTACTGAGTGCCATGGTCTGGTAACCACAGTGGGGTTGGATCAAGGGTTGGACTTGATGATCTTGGAGGTCTTTTTCAACCCAGTTCATTCTGTGATTCTATGAATCTTTTATTCAGCTACCCGGCATTAGATTGCAGAACCTATATTTCAATTTTTAGACTAAAACTCTGTTCAGGAGATCCAACAAAATTGGTGATAATCTTATACTGTGAGTAAAGTATTCTAGAGAATGTTTTAATGCAGAATCTTGATACAAGACTTTTCAATGTAATTATTAGAATGTTTAAGACTTTTATCTACTTGTGCAAATGCTTTTAGCCTTATATATTAGTAGATAAAATTTTCCTAACCCACTTACTTTTACTACCTTCCTGCTGTGGGGGAAGTTTGACTCTAATAGCTGTCAGCTGTATTTTCTCACAAAGATCTTACTGTCAATTTAGACTTCTGTTTTTTTATTCTATTATATATTTTCCAATATGTGTTAAAACAGTGATGAAATCATAAAATGGGTGGCTTGAGTGTCTTGTTACCCACTGACTTTTTTGTCTTCTGAAGTCCTGTTATTACCAAACAAAACTAAAATAATAAAACTAGGCTCATGTTAATATGAAATCTTCATCTGTTTTGAATGGAAAGCTCACTGAGATGAGCCTCAGTCTGTCTTTCACAGACAATTCTGTGCATGCTCTGAGCACTTACCTGTGAAAGATGTAAGACCACGCTTGAAGGCTGTGAGTTGTTTCCTAGCTGGGACTTAGCTGGAAGAAAGTATTAACATAAACCAAATAACTTTTAAATTGTATTTCTAGATTAATCACATAAAACTCCTCATGTTAATGCTTTGTTCTGCTTTCTCTCATATTTTGAACTTCTTCACAGAGGACAGTGAATTAAGAAGAACCTTGCAGTCTTTAGCTTGTGGAAAAGCACGAGTATTGATTAAAAATCCAAAGGGCAAGGATGTAGAAGATGGAGATAAGTTCATCTTCAATGGTGATTTCAAGCATAAATTGTTTAGAATAAAGATCAACCAAATCCAAATGAAAGAAACAGTATGTATTTTTTTTGCATTCATTCTGTTTATATATGAACTGTTTATCTAGATATTCTGTGTGAAAAGACAATCTCTGTATTCCCTCTTGTAGTTTTTGCATGTGGAGAAAAGAGAAAGGTATTTTTTTTTGGGGTAGTCCGGATGACTTGCAGAGGCAATAAAGATTTTAAAACTCATTGGAATTGAAAAAATTTAGGTTCTTTCCTTTTCTTCCAAATTTAAATGCTTATATATTAGATTGAAAGGATCTTGTAGATGTTTCAGTCCATCTTAGAAGTTTCTGTGGTATTGCTGAAGTGTTGGTACTGTACTGAACTCATAAATCAAATGTCACCACGTCGCTTCTATATTTAGCATGTAAGAAGGCTATAAAAAATCAGGCTTGTCCCTGACTTTGCAGCAAATGTCTTGGTTCTACCTGAATCCCAGTGCTTGACGCATGGTGACATATTTTAATTAATATTGGCTTGTTTGTTTTTTGCCTTCGCATATTAAAATTCCTAAAAGTCAAATTGGAGTTTGACACAGAAGACTCTCTTTGGGCTGTCAGACTGCTGAGTGTTCTCTCAGAAAGCTGAAGGGAGTTTTTAAGATTTAGTTTAATTTATCAAATAGATTTAAAATAAGACATATATTATTTTTTGCTTCACATGATCCTTAACTTTATCTTTGACTTGCTTTAGCAGTACATGTCAGAATCACTTAGCTCTTAACATGCAGTAATATGTGCATCTGTCTCAAGGAGAAGGAAGAGTAGATGAGTTTTCATTTTATTGTAAAGGTTAACTATAGAAATATAATTAATAAAAATATTAATAGAAGGTGATATGATTTGTGGTGTTCTATTGTTCTTTAGGTTGAGGAACAGGTCAGCACAACTGAAAGAGTATTTCAAGACAGGCAGTATCAGATTGATGCTGCTATTGTACGAATAATGAAGATGAGAAAGACTCTTGGTCATAATCTTCTTGTATCTGAATTGTATAATCAACTGAAATTTCCCGTAAAGGTAACTTATGTTTTTGTTTGTCAAACCATCCAGTGTTTATCTAAACATATGTAATACATTTTTTCTGTTCGGCTTGTCTATAAGAACAAGAAATGTGAAATATCATAGAATCAAACCTAAATATCAAGGTATTGTGGGAATAGAAATAAGCCAGTAGTAAATTAACTATATAATAAATCAGTAGTAAATTAACTATATACTATGTGGCTTTTAGCAGTCTTATTGTCTAAAACATATTTGCATTTATATTACTTACTGTTATACTAATCTCATCTTTCCTTGTAGCCTGGAGACTTGAAAAAGAGGATCGAATCTCTCATTGACAGAGACTATATGGAAAGAGACAAAGACAACCCTAATCAGTACCACTATGTTGCATAATGGAGAAGAAGTACTTTTATTTTAAAAAAAAAAATAACCCAAAAAGTAAAAACCAAAATCATCCACATATATTTTCAGGACACCAAATACCTATGCTGTTCCAGACTTTCCTTTTAGCAGATTTCAGGTTGATGTATATTCTTCAACCAGCTGCATGCACTGCTGTGGAAAAGAAGCAAAATGACATGTTAATTGATCACCCTTATCAAGACTCCTTACTAATTTTAAACATCCTGGGGTGTTTTTTATCTTCAGTTACTCTTTTGTTCTTCTGCGTTCTTCAAAATTTAGTTTTACAGTTTTGTTTAACAAAGTTGGATGGAGAGGTAAAATCACCTGCATGAGAAATACTTCTGTGATGGATGCAAGTGTGGTTTCTTCATTCAGGTGTTACTAACTGCATCCGTAAAGCCCCTATATGCTGCATTCTTTAGCTACAGTGACAACTTGGGTATCTTTTAAAACCCTTAACTGATGAACACTTATGTACAAGCAGTGTTGTTGAAATACACTGAATTTTTGAAGTTATGCACCATGAAAATCCTTAAACTTGTGTTCAGTTAATTTTCTTTCAAGTTACTACAAACTTCAGTCTGGTTTGGATAAATCAGGTTTTGAAGTGAGATCTGTGAAGTGCCAAGAGGACAACTGCATTCAGGTGTGTACTGAGCTGTTGGATTATTTGGCTAAAAGATGGATTGGTCTATGATTACTGCTTCTATGATTACTACTTCTGCTGGCTTGGGTGGCAAAGATTAGATCTGAGTCAAAGAGGCCCTACCTCATTTTAGGGCAACAGGTGTTTCATTTTACAGCAACAGGTGTTTATGTAATTGCTGTAACATTTAGTTCTGCCTTGAAAATAACCTACAGGGAACCTACTGCACAGCGTGCTCCACTTTAAAAAGAAAAAACCTTTTTTTCCCAAAAACTTATGGTCTCAATATTGTGAAAGCATAGCTTCATGTCTTGAAAGACTTAAGGATTTTGTGAGTACTTTGCTACATATTGTATATAAGTAAGCTGATTTGAATTAAAGAATGAAAGACACTGTAGATCTGTTAGATACTTTTAACTATAAGGAAGACACCTTTTGTGATAATACTTAAAAGACTGTTCATTTTCCTGATTTGCATAGGGGTGTGTTTCATTCTGAAAAAGAGCTACCCAAGGGAGTTTTGATCACTACATAAATGAGAATTTAACTGAGCAATATTTTCTTGAGAATACCTTTTAAAGTTTATGTAACTTGGGGTTTGTGCATCAGTTAAAAGGCCACCACCTCTTAAACATCGTCACTTTCTGGATCTACATATTAAAAGTCCTTATTCTGTCATCTGGCGTCATTAATTTTATTGCATTCTTCTGAATTATTTTTGTTCCCTTTGTGTTTAGAAACTAAAAACATTTAGTTTATTGTATTTAAAGCATATTTAATGTTGTAATTTAATATAGACTTATTTTAATATCTGAATCTTCAGTTAATGCAAATAAAATCTTTAAAGCGTAATAATGTCCTAGCTTTTGTGAGAACACCACTTCAGTTTATTTGTGCAGTTGGTTCTTCAGTGTTATTTATACAGTTCAGCTTGTAGTTCATTTTCTTTGTGCATGGAAACTGATCAGATCCATCTTACTAGACTGCTAAACCAGAAAGGAGTATGTTCCTTACAGAAATGTAATGGCCAGAGGCTTTATCCCCACCAAAAGCTGGCAGTAGTGTGCAGTAGCTGATAGGAAGCAGTGAGTGTGTAGTGCCCGCCCCTTCTTAGCCCAAATGTCCTGGTTCAGTGGTTTTAAACAATAGATTAGAAGCAGTGTTGTTATCCTGAAGATGATTGAAATGGTTCTGCCTCAAGAAGCAATGTTAATTGATTAAAAGTGATGACATATGCAGTGTTTAATTGCCACAGATTAGAACTCGTTGGCCAAGTTATTGTGGTCTAGCAATTAAAAATTAGTTGTTCCATAGCAGTGAAAATAATGAAGCCTGTCTTACAGTCAGGGACCAGGGGCACAGAATCATCCCCCACAAATAACCTCCAGCAGCAATACTCTGGGCAGGGAAGGGGGGGGATGTTCTCCTTGGTTCTGCCTTCCTGCTTGTGGGAGTGTGAGTTTTGTTCTTTCTCCAGCTGCTGATCTCCACCTACCCCCTTGTTCCCAAGCCTGCAGAAAACCTCTGAAGATTTTTACTCTTCCACATTGGTTGCAAGTGGCTTCAGAGGTTCAAAAGCTGTGGGAGAGACTGACGGGCCAGGTAATCATGACTTTCTCAGGTCCTCATTTTTAATTTGATTTCCTCAAATTTTTCTTCCCAGGATTTTATTCTGTGCTGAACCAAACGGGTTAGCAGTTAGATTATTAGTCAGCACGGTAATCACTTCTCCATATCAAAATACCTGCATTTGATTGCTTTTTGATAGCTTGTGATAGAATTTGGCTGAGTGTCCAGTCTCAATCAGCTGGTTATTTATGACAAAAAATAACAGCAAGAGTCTAGGATACAGATAACTCATCCAAACATATGTTATATGCATTTAAAAAGCAATTTTCCTAAATCTGATGCCCTGTCATCTAGTCCAACATTTCTGCAGGAAAAGTGAGTATGAGAATGTAGGCTGGGGACTGATTTGATGGTGCTTCACAAGTCTGGCAATTGCAGCTCTCCATTCCAGGCAACAGCTTTTTTCCTGCCCTCTCCTTGGGTGTTTTCTTAGTTCTGTATTTTAGCTTCCCATGGATTCCTTTATCTGAACCTGAGTTTATAATGTACCTCCCTTGGCCTGTTGCAGCTTTTGTCTTCCTTTCTTTGTGCTATACATACTTGAAAAAAATTCACACACCTTTCAGGCAACTTCGGTACATCAAACTGTTATGCAGCTAGACCTGTGCAAGATCCAGGTGTGGGGCAGTTGCTGGGAAGATGCCTGGTGGAAAAGGACCCTGGGGGTGCTGTTTGACAGCAGCTGAACACCAGCAGTGTGCCCACGGGGCCAAGAAGGCCAACAGCATCCTAGCCTGTATCAGGAACAGTGTGGCCAGCAGGACCAGGGCAGTGATTGTTCCCCTGTACTTGGCACTGGTGAGGCCACACCTCAGAGTGTTCGTTCAGTTTTGGGCCCCTCACTACAAGGAGGGATTAATGGGCTGGAGTGTGTATGGAAAAGAGCAGGGGAGCTGGTGAAGGGTTTGGGGCACAAGTCCTAAGAGGAGCACCCAGGGAGCTGGGGTTGTTTAGGCTGGGGGGACCTTATCACTCTCTGCAACTACCTGAAAGGAGCTTGTAGCAAGGTGAGGGATGGTCTCTTCTCCCAAATAACAAGCAACAAGGTGAGAGAAAAAGACCTCAAGTTCTGCCAAAGAAGAAGGAAAACTTCCTTTACTGAAAGACTTGTCAAGCACTGGAACAGGCTGCCCAGGGAAGTGATGGAGTCACTGTCCCTGGAGGTATTTAAGAGACTTGTGGATGTGGTGCTTAGGGACATGGTTTAGTGGTGGACTTGGCAATGCTGGGTTAACAGTTAACATTTGAAGTCTTATCCAACCAATGATTCCATTCTATTTGTAGGTTTATGATCTTTGGCAGGTGTATTAGGGAGAGTGGACTCTTGTACCATAAACCTGGTTAGCTATTACGAGTAAGCCTCTGCAGAAAGGATGTAACCCTGTGAAGTCATGTAATGTGCAGCAAAAGGCTACAGGAAAAACGGAGTCATGTTCTGTAGAAATTCTTTCCTGGTAAAAATTCCTAACCTGTATTTTCTCCCGTGTTGTACTCTGCCTTGACCTTGCCGGACAGCTTTTATTGTAGTAACAACTCCTACCTCTCCTGCTTGTTTACCACGAGCAGCCATTCTTCAGCCACGGCTCTGAAGAAAGGCCAAGTAGCATACCATGGTTAGTACCGGGACATGTGTGCACGTTGCTTGGCCAGCAGCTCCATAGGGGTTAGATATGGACCACGTTTCGTTTCCCTGAGTGACAGCACTAATTTGGATTTCTGGGCTGTGTATTTACCAGCTTTTACCGAAGCTGTAGGTTTATGTCTTACCCCACTATCAACTTTGATGTCATAAAAGTTACTGAGTAGCAGGGCTAATGGCCAACAAGGTTGTGTAAGACTCGTTCCATTAGTCTAATAAACACCCTTACCCTCGTTTAGTGCAACAATACTTCTACTAAACACCGTGAAAGTTGGTATTGTGCAGTCTACGCCATTATAAAAGGCCTAGTGAGCTAATGGTCCATAGCACATAAGGTCAACATCATTGTCTGCTGATAGTCTTATGTTCTTTGTTTACCAAATTTTTGCTGCAATATTGTTGCTTTATGCAAACATAATTTTTGGTAGTACTCCAGATATCTGTCACTCTTCATTCACAGACACCTACTAATTTTCTTGTGCAGCCAGACTGCTGCACAAGTTTAAACCTGACATCAGGCCTCCCTCTCTATTTTGTCTTGTGGCAGACTTCAAGTGTTCTGAAGCCCTTTCTCCATTCCCCGTGGAGGTTCCAAAAACAATGACTGAAAAATGAGAACAACCCATGTCCCACCTCCATTACCCTCAACTCCTCTGCAGCTGACTCACTCAAACACTTGACCAGAGCCACTTGTTAGGTCCTTTTTCACACCAGCTAACTTCTGCTTTTGGTAATGCATGGCAAGCATAAAGAGTGCTAGAAGTGTTGCAAACAAACAAATAATACATTACTGTCTCTAAAAATGCAGAGATAAAAATGCAGCATTAAGAAATCCCTGTTTCTGTCAGTATCATTGAAAATTAAAGGTAGATACCCAAGGCTAAGGAACAACTAAACTGATCTAGGATGTTCTGGGGAAACAGCAAGTATTAGCGAACAGAGACAAACATCAAGGAAAGATCAAGGTCTCAGTAGCTGAACTGGACTTTAGCAGCTGGTAGTAGCTAAATTGCATTTCATATCAGTTCTAAGTAAAAATGTATGAAGTCAGTTTGGGTGCAGAACTGATTTTGCCTCAGAGACTATCTGGAGTGCACAGTAATGAGGAGGGGGATGGCACAGCAGTCATTTTGAGAAAGTACCCTGCTATTGGCACACCTTCCAGTATTATTAGAAATAGGATTTCAGTAGCAAAAGAAATACTTCTGAGGTTTCAGACAAAGTAAGCATATCCCTAACAGCGTAGATAAGAGAAAGCATTGAATTACAAAGTGATCAAATGGCCTGGGTTTCCCATCTCCATCGTTATGCTCCATTACATGTGAGAATGTTAGTATCTAACTTCATCTTTTCTTTAGTTTTCTTGGGGGGAAAAAAAAGGTATTCCTTAAAAAACATCCTTCAGACATCATATGAAACTAGGTGAAATTGTAATTTTACCCATGCAAACACAAGTCTGTTTTTTCTTGAACCACCTGTGGATTATATGTATACCTGGGTATATATGGATACATCACTTCAGAGATAACAGACCATCAACTTCCAGTGTTTTTATACACTGGGACTGAAATAGTTCTATGCAGAATGACTGTACTCACCTTAAACTGCCTTTAAATTCAGTGACTATAAACATATTCCAGAGGCAATACAGAACCAAGTGAGGACTGTAAAGTGACAGGATGAGGACGAATGGCCATAAACTAAAACACAAGAAGTTTCGCTTCAACCTGAGGAAGAACTTCTTTATGTTGAAGGTGGCAGAACACTGGAACAGGCTGCCCAGAGAGGTCATGGAATCTCCCTCTCTGGAGACACTCCAAACCCACTTTGACATGTTCCTGTGTCACCTGGTCTAGGTGACCCTGCCTTGGCAGGCGGGTTGGACTGGATGATCTCCAGCGATCCCTTCCAGCGCTAACAATTCTGTGATTCTGTGTTTCTGTACTTGCTCACCAAAGCCATTACTGCTCCTCTTCTATCACCTTCCCTTTTAACGCAGGAGCGACTGTGCAACATTCCCCACTGGAATCCAGTGAAATGCCTAGAGGTGGAAGGGCTGGCCTGGCCCCGGATGTTCCTCGCAGCTTTGATCCCACACAAGTCACAGGGCTGGGATTCACAGCAGCGCACAGGAAGCACCCAGACCCCTGTGCCGCGGGGCAGGGCTGGGGAGGGGGCTGTGCCAGGGCAGCAGTTCCCGGGGCCAAGCTGTGACTGTCCTTCAGCCCACGGTGGCACAGGACCTTGGAAGCCCTGGGCCCGCGGGAAGGGGTTGGTGGCCAGAAGGGCCCTGGGCTGAGCCGCAGCACCCTGTGCCGAGCGCCCGTGGGCACAGGCAGGGAGCGTGTGCCGGACCCTGGCCCTGCTCTGCACCTTCCCCTTCCCTTGCCCTGTCCCTACACCTACCCTTATCCCTGCTCCTATGCCTATCGCTATCTGTATTCTTGCTCCTGCTCTGCCATGCCCCACCCCTACCCCTGTCCCTACCTCTATCCCCGTCCCTCTGTCCCTGCCCCACCCCTACCCCTGTCCCTGCCTCTATCCCCGTCCCTCTATCCCTGCTCCATCCCTACCTCTATCCCTATCCCCGCCTCCTGCTCTCGCGAGATCCTCCCCCACCCCCGCGCGGATCACGTGACGGAGGGGCGGTGCTGTGACGTCAGCGGTCACATGACCGGCCGGGGCCGTCGCCAGAGCGCCCCGAGCGCGGAGCCGCCGCCGCCCCCCGCCCGTGTCCGCCCGCGGCCCGGCCCGGCCCCGCTCCCGCCGCTCCCGCCCGCACCCGGCCCCGACATGGCGCGGGGGCTGCTGGCGGCGGCCGCCCTGCTCGGGAAGGACGGGGTGGGGGGGGCGCGGCGGCCTGTGCGCCGGGCGGGGGGCGGGCGAGGGGGCTCCGCGGCCTGGGCATCGCGGCCTGGGGCGGCCCCGGGGCGGCGGCGCCGGACGCGGCACCCGCCCGGCTGTGGCTGTAGATGCCTCCCTCCCGCCTGCTTGGGCATTGCCGGGCGGTGGCTGACCAGGGGGGTCCTGGGCCTCCGGGGGATCACCGGCCCAGCGCCCTGCAGGGGGGTCCTCCCGCCCCCGCCGAGCCCGTGTGAGCGCCCGGGGTACGGGGGGAACGGTACGTACGGAACGGGAGGCGGAGGCGGCGGCTGTGCTTGGCTGGGCTGAACCGCGCGGTGCTCGGCAACGCTGGTCTGAGCACCTGCGTGGGATCTGGGGACAGCGCTCCGGGAAGAACCTGGAAACATGCCTTCAGCTCTCACGAGGCGTGGGGACGCGGAGCTACTGGTGTCATTGCTGGGAAGTGGCAGTTTTCTGTAGGGCATGTAATGCTGCCTTTCTTAATGGTGTCCATCCCGTCCATTTATCTGGAGTAAAATTTGAAACATGTCTGGAGCAGAGAGATTTCAGTGCCTTGATGAGAAGGTTTGTTAAGGGAGCCAGGCTGTTCTAGGAGGAAGTGTGTCTTGCTTGTTTATTGATAACTACCTTGCTCTTGGTTTCTTGTCGTGAAAGCCACATCACACAACGCTATCGGGTTTCTGAGATGTGGCTTTGGCAGCAAGGGAAACTTCTTCAGCAGCTGGCAAAAATATTTCCCAAGTAAAGCAGCAGTTGAGAATGGTTATCTGCTGTCGTTTTTGAGATATGACAGTCTTTGAGACTCTTCTGATGTCTCTTTGGTAGTAAATATCTTTATCATTGTTGACAGTGCTTCAGTTTCACTGAGCCCAGAAGATGCCACTTGCAAAGGGCACTGAGCAGTTCAAATATCCAGCCCTCGTGAGCCAGTCTATCGAGCACAGTGACTTACAGTGCTCCTTGACTTGCTTTTTAGGGCTGGCAACTGAAGTGTTGTTTGAACTGGCGTTATGGTGGAAGTTGTTTGTATGGTTTGTTTAATATAATTATAGCTTAAGTGAAGAATTGCTTTTGTTTGCCTTCTAGTCAGCCTGTGTGTTTTTTAAGTGGTACCGCAGTTAATATTTTCTGCGACTGTAGTAGCCTTCCCCTGCTTAATCACCGGTTATGAACACCATTCGCTGCCTTATGTTTGTCACTTTCTGGGATGTAAAATGTATTGGGTTCCTGCATCTGAGGCAACAGACTGGTTTATTTTACCCAAGAGTATTTACTGATGCTCGGGACTTTGTACCAGTGTCTGGTAGCTTAGTAGCTGGGTGCTGTTTCTGCATAACTTTATCCTGCAGTCTTGGAGGAAAATTTTGTGGTGCAAATAGAGACCCCCTTCTTGGAATACAGCAAGCCTCCACCATCTTCTGCCAGACTTTGGGGCTTGGGTTGTAGGTGAGGGGAGAAGAATACGAGGTAATGAGCTGAAGTCTTCATATATTTTTAGCTCATTTGCAGCCTTTTAGTCATTTGAGTGAACACTGATTAGGGTAAGGTAATGGTCACAGGAGGCTGAAGGATTAGTAGGAGTGAATCAAATGTGAAAGCTTGTTTGGTGATGCCTTGACTTTGGGACAAAAGAAATTTTTTCCTCCTGAATACTTCACCTCACCTCATTTACTCTTTCGATTTTCCATTCACATTGAGCAGCAAGTACTATGCTGGATATTTCATGTGTCAGCATTAATTATTTTGTGATTAATTTCCTCATAATATCAAGCATGCATATGGAATTAAAAAAATATTTAGGTAGTATAGTGGTAAATGCAGGGAAGAGAGGCTGTGGGAAAAGAAGTGCCCCTCAAAGTTGGCTGCTACTTTTTGAAATATGAAGTAAGATGGTGCTTGTCTGTAGTTGAGCATGATGAGTCAGTTGAGTTGTGTGCCAAACCCAGCAGAGCTGCTCATGCTCTCCGAGTTCTAGAGCACCCACAGATTGTTCTCCTTGCTGAAACGCAGACACATCAGAGAAAATGTTTCTAAAAATTCAAGGTTAGAGTCAAACCTAATTCAGTGTTAATGAGTAAATAATGAAGTGCTTGAGATTTGAGGAAGGAAAAATTAGGTTGTTAAAGTAGTATGATGCTATTTCAGAGTTATTGACACATAATCCACGTGTTTCTATTGCACAACTCTAGTCCAAAGGGGAATTTCAGACCTTGCTACCAATGTAGGGATAGTTGAGAGGAACTTGATAATGAATTCCAGCCTGTGAGTAATTTGGTGCTGAATTGTTCTTCTCGGTTTTGGCATCAGTAGCTGTATGGAACTGAAATCGAGTAAAACTCAATTTTCACAAAATGTAACTGCTTTTATGTTGAGCGACTTTTGAAAGATTGTTTTTACCGAATGCCGCCATTAACATAGTGTTTGCTTGAGAGCTGCTTGAAGGGTGTTGACATAGTCTCTAAGGATCTGAATTCGTGTGCCAGTCATCATGTGACAGGTTACTCACTTTTGACTTCAGCAGCTTTTCTCACTAGTGAAGTAACTCCTAACTTGCTGTGTGAGAACTCTGCAGGTTCCCTGACATGACACTTTTGGGATATGTTCCCTAGGTTTCTGGTTAGCCTCACTGAGGAGTTCCAGTTTTGGCGTAACCTACTTTTAGATTGATCTGTAGTGATTAGGATGTTTTCTAATCATTAGCAGACCATAAACTGAAGATAAGCCACTAGGTACAGAGGAATCTGACTCAAAAAATTAAAGTTCTACTGAGACATTAACTGCTCTTATCTCTGATAAGCCTTTCTAGGTCTTGAAGATAATAACTTATTTCGTGTGAAGGAGGCACACCTTGCCTTTGCTTGTTGCAGTTTAACTGCAAGTTTGTCTTTGCTCTCAAGTCAGACATGATTATTTGGAAATTCCTTGAGAAATCTTGGATTTCTTGGTATTTATTCTCTTTAGCTTGGCAGGAGACTGTCTTGGTTATGTTAGTGCTGGTAGTTACACCATCTGTTTGAGCACTCCCTTGCATTATCTTTAATTCTATATTATATATTTAAAATGTACCTTATGGTTTGGTAAATCAGAGTTTCATGGGTTTTGTGTGTATGATTTCAAAACAGACTGGTGTCCCTTTCAGTCTCAGGGTAACAGTTTCTTAACCTTCTCTGTCACTTGACAGCATCAGTGATTGTACTATTTCTACTGTTATTCCATGTATGAGAGTTTCAGGAGCACTCTGGCATTAGAGTACAGAGTTTCAAATGTGATTCAGCTGTGCAGTGGACGCTTCTCTGGCTTGTGCCTTCTCCAGTGTTCATGCTGGAGCACAGTAGTTCACAGTATATTTTGTTTTCTTGCATTAAACTTCAGTGGTTTCTGATTTCTTAACAAGGCCAAATTCACTTTGTACAATATGGGAACACCAGTATGTCTTTCCTTGGAAGAATTAAGATCTGCTTCTTTGGAGGACTGGGAGAGTAGTTTTACTCTGGCAGTTAGTTTATTATGGTTTTTTTCTATATCCTCTCCTCTGGGGAGACTTTCTCTTTAAATTGTCACACAGTGCTCCTTTTTCCAAAACCTTGTTTGCAGCTGCCAGCTGCCTTGAAGAATGTGTGTTAGTCCTGTGGTGTGGTACAGCAGCACGAACTAGAGCAAGGGCAGAATGGACTTGTGTGAATGCGGAAAAGGGTCTGGCCAAGGGAGTTTAGACCTACCAGTGCATTCGTGTAATGATTTGCTGTAGGGCTATCCTAAAGACTTCCTTCCTCAAGATAGGAAGCCATAGAGAAGCTTCATGTGACTAAACTTGGTGCAATTGTGCAATTCTCAGGTCAAATTGCAAGTGTACAGCTGCTAGATAGCCTTTCCTTTGTAGTGCCTTTGTACTTTTGTAAATTTGTTCATAAAAGACACAGATTATTCATCTGCAAGCTTGAGTTGAGAAACAAAATGTTTACTGCCTTAATGGAAGTCAACAGTATCAAAACCATAATCTGAAACTGCATGGATTTGTTAGTTGGCACAGATATGTATTGTGGGGCTGGATCAGGAACTTGATATAATCAGGCTCTGCACCTGAACGGGTGCAGTGGGTTCTCTTCTCCTCTTATGTACTGTCATCCATCCTTGAATTAAGCTCTGTTCCCCCTTTTCCCACCTGTGTGTGTTCAGCTGTGTCCAACAGCAGTTGAAGTGAGTCCAACCTTGCCCAGATAGCCAGCATTCAGTCGGCTGTGTCTCTCAGATGTGGACAGATAAATATAACTCCTTTTATGAGACCATCTTGTCTCTCGCAAAGTGTTTCATCCATCAAGTCTGTCAAGGGATTTTCCTGCTTTTAGTTGTTCTTGAAATATTAGTGTTAGGAAACAGTGTAATCTTCAAAAAATATATTATTTTTAAAGTTCTTTTTCTTTCTGTACTATCCCAAGGTTGTGAATCCTAAGGAAGCGACCTCAGGTCAGTCTTCTGATAAAGGACTTGGACCAGTTGTCCCTCTGGGAGTGGTGCTTACATTGGAAGAGGTCATTAGAGGAGAGCATAACTCCTCGGGGTTTTTTCCATTCTGTTCTCTGGCATAGATTTAGGAGTCTAAAGTGGTGACTAAGGTTACCACTTTGTTCACAAAATGGCACTGAGATGACAGGATCATTCCAAACCATCAGAATGAGTAAATTACTGGCCACTTCTGTTCACATGTACAATAGAAAATAAACCTTTAGATAAGAACCAGCATTTCTTATCTCCTTGGATGAATGCCCCACAGATAGCGGTGTAGCTGTGTGTGCTATCAGAACACCTGGGCAAAGGTGCAGGGCAACACATGAGTGCTGTAGAGCACTGACAGAGCAGATTGTGCAGGGCTGGCATCTGTCAGCAATCCCCCCTTACCAGGGGTGCTGCTGCACAGCAGTTACAGGGTGGCTCTGTATGACCGGGCTGTGGGTGTGGTGCTCTGCACCCCTCACAACGCTTCTGGGGAGGGGTACACTGGGCAGTGCTGCAGCCCTGCTTTACCTCCCTAGTGCTGTAGGCAGTCGATGTGACTGCAAACAGTCCCATCCATCTGTATGGCTTAAACTACTGATGATGTGGAGTATGGGCCCAGGTGGATGTGGACGGCTTGCTGTCTTTCATTCCAAGAGGGAGAAAGAAAAATGCTAAAGAGGTTTTTATTACCCAGGAAACATGACCGTGGTAATAAATTCCAGATAATACAGAAGAAGCTTTTTGTGTTTTGGATTCTTATTGTAAATGTTCCATGTTTCTAATAAAAGCTGGACACAAAGTAAATCATTAACTATAGTAACTGAGGTTCTCTTTGCAAGCAGACAGTGGAAACAATTGCCATTAATATTTTTAGAGCACCGGACATTTCTCTCCCTTAGTAGGTTTCCATTATATGGGAGGGTAACCAGGGGTAGCTGTGCTTGACTATCAGGATTTCAGTGATAAGAAGGTTGAAACCTGAAAGCATCTTTGTGTGGTCAAGATGGGAGGAATACAGCTATTCTAAGAGCCATATTCAAAAGGGCTTATATTTAGATTGTTCAGATGTGCTAGATTGTTTTGTTAGCTTTGTAGTGTTCAGGTTAAAACAAACAACTTGATGAAGTAGATTTCTTTAAGATAAATTGTTATACAATCAAGGAAGTATTTGTTTTGTTTGACTTATTAACAGTCTGAGGTAAAATAAATAAACTTTTTTTTGAGTTAGATACTTTAGATAAGGAAGGATGCTAGATTTAATTCAAGTGATGTGTAGCTGTAGCTTTAGCAGTTTTATTTTCAATATTTTCCTGCATGAGACTGTAATTGCAGAAATGAGGTATAAATGCAGAGATTGTCTTATGATTTTCAGTTGAAAGTATGCAGCTAGAATAAATATATAAGCAGCCTTTTCTTGGGATCTAGTGGAATACAAAGGAAGCATCTGAACTAAATGAAACATCTTTTATATTACTACATTTTTGATGATTCCTGTACTAGATATCCGTAATGTAATGTTTTCAGCCAACCCCACAAAACTTTTTACTATTGAAAAGTCAAGGAGCTGTGCAGTACTGCACTTGCTCTGCCATGTAGTTGTCAAATAGGGCGCTGCAGTTTATTAAGAGGAGCTTTTAAAGTCTGAAGTTAAGAATCTGGAAGTTGTATCTGTTTTTGTGTTAAACAGCAAAGAATGATATTGTTATGAGATGTACAAACAATATTCTCAACTTGTAGATAAGCCCTGATAGAATTTAGTAATGTGTTATGTAACTTAATTAGAAATATTCCTGGGATAGATTGATTCAACATAGGTTTGCTTTTCTGTGTTCTTGACATTTTGACTGTAGCCTCTTACTGTTTGTGGGCTGGTGATGATTCATGCATTAATCACAAGTCGACACTGAAACTGCCTTCACAAAACTCCTGCTTTCCTGCAAGACCCAGCGAGCTGTTCCTCTGCCTTAAATTGGCTGGAGCAAAGATTAGATGGGACCTTTTTCCCTTCAGTGTCCTGATTTGTTCTTCAGTGGTTTTTTTGTAATTTTTCTTTATGTCCCTTACACTTCACTTGGTTCCATCTGCGTTCCTCCAAGACTTTGGGAGCAGATGATGCTGCAGCACAGTGCTCTCTGATCACCATCCTGGTGCGTGTTGCCTTCCTTGCAGTGAAACAGCTCTCTTGCCACTTCGAGGACAGCTCAGTGTCTCATGCTGGATATGTCTGGCTCATTACTGACACTGCAAATCCATAAGTTGCTGAACGTTTCTTAAGAAGGAGTGGGGTTTTAAAGCATTTGTTCCACACTAATGAAATCAGGATTCATATAATGATGTGAACTTAATTTTGCAAAAATCTAATAGTTGTGCAGATGAACTATTTGTTCATGCCCCTTATTTGTTACTTGAACTTGCTGAGGGTAATTTGTCAGCTCTTCATTCCCATAGCTTGTCTTCAATTTAGTGCTTTCTGATACCTCTGCATTGTCTTCTGTTGTTCTCTGAATCATCTGTAATGGGCAGGTCTGTCACATTTTCCTTTAGGTCAGCAACATTTTTCTTAATTGTTTTTTAGTCTTTTATTTCCTCTGCATTTCTTTTAAAAAGTTTTTTATCTTTCATTCTTTTACTGCCTGTTACTTGATTAATTTTAGCTTTAAAATTGTCAAGACTTTTAGTAGCTATCAAACAAGGGAGCTGGCATGCACACTGAAGGTTTTCATTCTAGCATATTTTCCAGTGATAGTGTTAGTTCAAGGAGCAAAGGACTCTTATTCCCTGCCTCTACGCTGTTTTCTATGCTATGCTAGGAATCTTCAAGAAAGTGTAAGCATCTTGTTTCTGAGAAAGCAAGTGCTTGCTTAAAATGTAAACAAGTTCCAGATATAAATTCAAATTTAAGGAAACTTTGCAAATTGAAACTTCCATGTGGAAGAGCATCAGCTCTTTCTAGTACTGCTATGAATTGCGATAAATAATGAATATGTGTACCTTAATGAACATTTTAAGCGGGACATAAAGGCAAAGGTAGGACAGTTTTTCTTGAAAATAGTTTTGTACACTATCTACTTGTAAGCATTTTTTTCTTCTGTCTATCTCTCATTTCAAGTCTGGACTTTTCAAACAGCTGGGTAAAGTGTACGAATTCCAGGTGAAGTTTTGCCCTCTTTGGTGCTGGGGGAGGATATGTTGTTGCTAAGGGGAAGGCAACAAGGGAAAATGCTTGCTGGGTGCCAGAGAAATAGTTTCCAATGTTTTTCTGCAACTGATGTGCCTCCTACCAAAGTCCAGCTGACAGAAGTCCAATTTTTCCTAGTAATTGTCTTAACACAATTGTACACATTGTAGTTTTGCGGTGATAATTTTTAAAATTAAGATTTTATTTTTTAAAAAGTTTCTTGGGGAGGGAAGCTAGCTAATGCATAATCCCTCATCTGGATCTTTTTGCTATTATCACCAGTTGAATGGATTAGCTCCTTGAATGGATGTTTGACTCGTTAAAGCTCATTTGCTTGCGAAAGTGGTTTATGTCTTGCAGCTGCCTTTTTATCAGGTTTTCTGCAAGACTGAGGTTGTTGCAAATGCAGACTGATATAGAGCTACCATGCAAATGGTGCAGGCTTTTTGCAGTGAAGTTTGGGGGGGGGGTGGTGGTGACATATTGAGATTCAATAAAATAAGAGGCTTTACCGTAAAGACGTGGAAACACCATGGTATGATTTCAGGTACAGGAGCGCCGTCAGTTATCCTTTGCCACAAATCAAGTACAAGATAACCAGCTTTCCAGCTGTTTCCAGCCTCCCCAACACATCCCATAGGTGAAGCTTCTTTGACAGTGGACGGTGGTCCAAGTCCATGCTGCAGTCAGAAAGGATGACCCTGTGCTCCTCTTGCTGCGTGTTCTTACCCTGTTAAGTCAGTACTAGTGTGGTCAGTTGTACTCAGCGTGCTCTGAGTGTTGGGGCAGGAGGGAAGCAAGTGGGGGAAAGCTTTCCTCTGCTTTTCCCAGCAGCATAGCCTGAGTTTAGCTTAAACCTATATAAAATATAACCTCAGTCTGTGTCAAGGTCTTGGCCCCTTCCTCCTCTCGAGTGCAGAGAGCGTGATGACAGTAAAAAGAAGTTCTCCTGGCAAGGGTAGCATGCTCTATCATACTATTTCTGGCAGTGCCTTCAAAACATCTGCAGTCATTCCAAGCTTTCTAAATGCTGCATTCAGTGCATGTACAGCTGAGTGTCCTGGTACAGCGGGAGTGAAGGGTGCATGGTGTGCCGTGGGGGGAAGGCCGAGTCTTGTAGGCATGCAGGATCAAATACACTAAGTCAGGTCTGCCTGAAGATTGTAAAATAGTTGCTGAGTAGGGTGAACTCTGAGTAGCTGCCTCAAACAGTACAACTGGTGTTTGTTGCATGTTTTTCTTACCCTCTGAGGACCCAGCACGCCAACAGTTTGGGTGGCTTTGTCTTTTTATAGGTGAGTTGTTCAGTTTGTCCTCTGCGTGTTAATGATGTTGAAGCTAATATAGAGACCAGTAATACCCAAGTTTCCAAATTCAGCTTATGTTGAGGTTGTACTCCCAGATTTGCAGTTGTACACATCTGTCGCCTTGGGGTCAAAAATAAAAATTTATGTGATACCAAGTTAACCACTTGTCATTCTTAACAGGCTTTTTACAGGCTTCCTCTTCATTTGAAGTGAAAGATTCAAGTGGTAGGACCTGCATAATCGCTGATTTGACAGTAGCCTTCTCAGTAGAGTACAAAAACAGTGAGCAAAAAGAGGTAAGGGGGCTATCTTACTGCTTGTCTCTAGTGTTTATAAAATGTGTGGTTATTTCTGCATATCCACAATATTTAAACTTTCAGTAAGTATTTATGCATGGAAAACTGCTCCAGAAAAGATTTTTGCCCTCCCAGTCATGTTGCATCAGCTTTTCTTTATTACTGATGCTGTTTCTAATTAAACAGCAGAGTTAAAGCCACCTGAAACCATCACAAACCATACATGTGTGAGATTACTTTTGTGACTGAATTCCAAACCAGGCATATCGATAACTAAAATGGCTTTCACTGGAACTGTAAAGGCAGAAATACTAATACTACCTGTTGTCTTTTGGTGAACTTGGTCGCACTCACACGAAATCTGTGAGCTTCTCTCCTGGCAAATCTCTGAATTTCAGTGTATCTACAGATTAGTGCAGTGCTTACAATATATTGCGTAATCCACTTTTTCAGTGGTGCTGATGATCTGAAATCCTGCTGATACTGGTATAGGTGTGTATATACAGTCACAGAGGTGACTGCTTTCATAACATCCTTTTGTCTGTTTCTTACTGTAAACAGTAAGCTCAAAACTTCCCAGTGAACATTGTATTGGTCTTCAGATACCACAGCACTTCACAATGTGCAATAAAGTCAAAGTACTGTACCCAGACCACGTGGGGTATACCATTTGCTTATGTTCTTGCTCGGTTGTACTACAAGAAGCAAAGCTTAAAGGCTCCCATGTTTCATATATGTAGTTTGCCAGGTTTTATTCACCTAGTACAGAAGTACCTGCAAATTCGTATTGCTGTCTTAGGAGAAAAAAAGTCTTAAGAGGTGCTGTGAGTATGTACTGTGTTGTCCTCAAATTTCAGAGAACAACATTCTTAAAGCTGAGTGTCAGTAATACACTACTTGTTCTATACTGGTATATAAGTAGACATCTTACAGAATGTATTAGTGTCTGCTGTATGTTTGTAACACTTTCATAGGATATTTAAAAAGCAGTTAGGAAAAGCTTACATGTGTTTTATTTTCTCCCCCACAGTTTGTACAGTTCTTTCTTCCACAAAATGCTACAGTAGGCTCACAGAGCTCATGTGGTAAAGATAATGCATCTCATCCAGTTCTGGTGTTGGATTTTGGAGCAGGACATTCGTTAAGCCTGAATTTCTCAGAATCTGCAGATAAGTACCAAGTTGAAGAGTTACTTTTCCACTACAATCTGTCAGATGCAACTTTATTCCCTAATTCAACTACAGGTAAAATGAAAACTTCCTGTTGTTATAGTATAACCCGTCCAGATGTAATACGGGCTTGTTTCTTTAAATATTCTTACATACTAATGCAACGTAATCTTTCTGCAGGAGGTGTGAAGACTGTATCACATAAAAGTATCATTCAGGCACATATGGGCACAAAATACAGATGCATCAACTCCAAGCAGATCAATATGAAGAGTGTGAACGTTACTTTTAGCAATGTCACTTTGGAAGCCTATATCACAAACGGCACTTTCAGTGTGAACAGTAGGTATCTTGTAGTAGCAAACGTACTTGATGAGCTAATATTTACAGTAATAGATGATTTCTTTTTACGTTCTGACTAATCATATTTAGGTGGGTACAAACTGGATCTGAAGCTCTGATAGCAGCATCTTTTGAAATGAATGGACCTCCCTCAGGTTTTCTCAATAGGAACGTCAGAATCCATGACTAGAAGATAGTGCACTGTCTTCCCAAGGGTATTGTACATGCAGTGGAGAACATTCCTGCTGTTGATGAGTATGGGTGTAAACACGTGCTGCAGTAGGTTGACTGGGCACACGGCCAAATTCTTAGTTTAAGAAGTATCCGATAACTTCCAAGCATTATGCCTCTACCGAAGTAATTTGAACTAGTTACTGTGTGCTCTGGGGACAATTAGTGATATAATGGCAGACAGCAGAGAACTGGGAGGGAGTAGGGACTGGGAGGACTGTAGGGAGCAGGTTTGTACATCTTCCTACAGGAGGTTTTATGTCTACTGTAACAGTAAGGCTCTTTCTCTTTCAGGCACAATCACAAAGTGATTTTTTTGTCCTGATTGATTGTATTGAAAAGCAGTTTGGAATTTTACTGCTATAAGGATTAGAAGATAAACTAGTTCATGGTGTGTTCATGTCCTTTGCTTTTGTGGCAGCACTCCTCAAACATGAAGAGCCATGTAAACTGATCACCCATGCTATCTTAAGGAGTCATAAGTCTTTACCTTCTTCTTCTCTGTCTTTGTCTTCATCTTCTCTGGGAAATGTAGAACTTTTCTTATGCTGTTAATCCTGTTTATGTATCTGTTAAGTTGAAACAAGTCTTAAAAACTAGGGTAGTCGGTGCTAGCATGGAATGGACACAATGGACAAGTGCCTTCTATGGGAATATCTCTACCTAGTCCCATATCTGTGAAAAATACCTTTAAAAATTATAATACTGGCATTGACTCCTTTTATGGCTGCTTCACGTGACTGGCTCAGATTTCAGTGCATATCATTCTCTTGATCAGTCTTTTCCATTCAGTGAACTGGTTTGCAGTAAAGATGCAGACCTACATTTGTGCTTTAAAGGAATCCCAAACCCTGATTTCTATTACTGTGGTTTTCAGAACTGCCTCACTTTTTACTTATGATATCTTGATCCAGTTCGTATACTATATAAGCATGAGAAGTGTTTATTTATCAGCAGGCTTGAACATAAGACATTGATACCGGGAAAAACTTTAACTTCTACAAAACCTCAATAAATTTTTCCTCCTGTGTAATACTTCTCTTTTTAAGACAACCTATTATCTGTTCTTACATTAGTCCCCTGGTTAAAAAAACTCAGTATTGCATTATTTCTAGAGGGTGTTTCTATTGGAACTCAAATTTGTTAGTATTTGGTTTGTTTTCTATTCCTATGCTTCTCTTTTTTTAGGTAAACATAAATGCTTTAATTTGTCATGATCATATTCTCAAAGTTGCTTTTTTTCATCGTGTGGTATCACTGTCTTGATGAAACTACTGATCCTCAGAAAAAACAAGTGATTTCCTATGATCCCAGGGTGAACAATGGTTTGAGTTCAAGGGGGAGGTTTTGTGCGTTTTTCTTGTTTTATTGTTGTTTCCACATTCCTGTTGTCCATACTGCCATGCACGGCTTTTTCTTTAAATTATCATCTTCCCTAAGTTTTTATTAGTCTTGGATCTGATTTTCCCATCCCTAGTGCACATTTGGTTTTGATTGAAACAAGTCTTTCTTGGATTTGGGTTTGGTTTTTTTTTCGTACAGAGAGGTAAAGAATTCTCACTTTATCTCTTTTTTTTTTTTTTTTTAATCTTCTTGAACCCAAAATCTTACTTCCTTCCAGATCTGTTCCTTCTTTCCACTCTTGTAGGCTTGAGGCTTTCCTTATCCCTTTGGCAGCGAGTTATTGATAATGATAAACTTTAGGTCTGGATTTTTCCCTTAACGTTTTTTCTCTGCAAATCTTTAATTAAAGAAATTTAATTTAAAAAAGAATTTAATTCTGCTGGTAATCTGGACAAGGCTCACTGAAGGGAAGAAGAGAGTCATTATTCATCCATCTGGCCTCTGTTGTTTGACTTAGGAAAGCATGCTATGTTGGAGTGTGTCCCCCTTCAGGTGTGATTAGACTTTCTCTTTCTGAGCCATAATCAAGAGCTAAGTTGGTGTGTAAGTTCAGAGGCTTTTTTTTTAGGTATCTTGTACCTGCAAGATACATATGCCTTAAATTTTAGAAGTAGGCCCTTTGAGTCAGAGTTGACCACTGTTGAACAGCAGTTGCTGTTGTCCCTATAAAGTTGCAAGCTGTTATCCCTGACACATGGAGATGACCTTGGCTTGGGACATGGAAGTCTCTACTACAGTAATGTCGTCGTTATGACATTTGGTTTTGGCTTAGATGTTCAATGCAGGAACCTTTTTGGCTCCCAGATCAAGTTAAGATCTTGCTGCCAGGTGTTTCTGAGTACTCTGGCAAATAAATCAGTCACTGTTCCCTTGGAAGTTGCTGCTAAACTGGATGAAAAGGCCAACTTGCACATCTTCACTCAGTCTTCTTACCCTCATGGAGGGCGGCTCCTCATGTGGGACTAACGGGGGAGGATGGATGTGAGAGGATATAGCCATCAGCAGCACTGTCGTAGAATCCCCTTGTTAAGGACAAAAGAGCCAGAGTACTAGTTTAAGGTTCCTGTGGATATTGCCAAAATAATGGTACAGGATCCTCACAAATAGGTATTTGTAACAGAGGGAGGGGAAGAAGAGCACATCTCCTGGGAGACCACTTTTAAGAGTGGGCAGGAGAGCTGTTCTTTGCTTTTAGCACACGAGTGCCCGAAGTGTGTGAGGAGTAGGCATGCCAGCCTTGCTGTGAGCACATGAGTCTGGGTCTGTCAGCATAGCACTGTCTAATTTACCCAGATTTGATGGCAATGTGAAATGATGGATGTGAGTGAAAGGACATGAACTTCAGTAAATTAACAGCAGAGGTGTCGTTTTCACGTGCCAGGCTTTAAAAGTGTCTCAGACTTTGCAGGAGGTGTTTAGGTAATGCTTTACGATTGTGTTTCTGAGCTTTTATTGTCTTCTGTTAGGAAAAGCTACTTGGAATTCTGTGTTCGTTTCCCTTCAGGAGTAAAAAGGTATATCATCCCACAGCTTCGTTTTGTTTGATAATATTTGTTTTCCTTTCTCTGCAGAGACAGAATGTGCTGAAGATATGGTCTCTACTACTACTGTAGTGCCCACAACTCCTAAACAGACTACCAGCCAGGTTCCAACAACTAGCCCAGCACCGACATCATCTCCTCCAAACCCCGTAGTTGGGAAATACAATGTGACTGGTCCAAATGGAACCTGTGTGCTTGCCTACATGGGCTTACAGCTTAATATCACCTATCCAAAAAAAGATGAAAAGGTACATTTTGGGTTTTTGTTTCTTCAAAGCCTTCAGATTCCTTCTTTGGGGAAGACTTGGTAAACTGTTATAAGCTAACCTTTTCTTTAAAAAGCCCAGGTCTTTGTGGTATTTATCCATCATTATCCTCTATTTGAATTGCTTTAACTTGGTCTAGGCTAGTGACATTTCAAACAATTCTACTAAAAGTGGTTGTTAAGGATTTTTTTCATTCACTAAGAGCAATATTAAACTTGTCTATTGAATCCAGAAGTGCATGTGGCCATTTCACAGAAGCAGTAAAAATTACCAAGCTATGAGTAGAGGGAATCCTGTTATCAAAGTTGCTATCTAAACAAGATTTTTACACTGTTAAATACAGAAATTTGGCCAGAGGCACCTGCATAAAAACAGTGAATGACTATTAGAAGGGAAAGTTACTACTGTAAAACTGTACAGGCTTTTGACTCAGATACCTTCCAGCCAGGACTGCAGAGGTTTAGGTTTGACTGTAATGCTTAAAAGCTGCTTAATGGCTGATTTTAATAGCAAAAAAAAAATTTAAAAATGCACGGGTTATGTAAGATCCAGCACAGGTTCTTTCCCTCCACCGTTGACGCAGAGCCCAGTTTGCCAGCCCCATGGACAAACCCAAAGGGACTGCTGAAGACCCTCAATAAGAAACAAGGGTGGTGCAAAGAAAACTGTTACACTTATTTGTGATGTTGATGACTGAGACGTAAAATCAGGAATACTGATAGCTGGTGTGTGGCTGTACAGTGGCTGGTTATGATGGCAGCTGTGTTTTAGCTACCTTAATTGTGTGAAATTCCCCGAGCATGGCATTCTGGCTCTGCTGGAACAGCTGATTTCTAGTGTAATGACCATTGAGGAGGTGGCAAATAGGTTTTCCAAAGTCACATGAGGATCCAAGGATACTGAAAGGTTTCTATTTGATTGTTTGGAAGTATGCTTAACCCACAGCCCTTTGCAGATGCAAGACAGTATAAAATCATGTACCATGGACAAAGCTAACGCATTTTGAACTGAAGTGATGTGCAAGATGATTGTGCCTAGAGGTGTTTCCCTTATTTGCTTCTCCATTATGTCAAAGCGGTATTTTATAGTGTCTTGACTCCTGTGTAGCGTGGTGGCTTTTGAGGTTTTTCCTTATGCTGCAAGGGCCAAAGCAGTTTACTGTGGAGAAAGCAGCAGGTTATTGGCTGCAGCCAGTCAGAGCTGCAGAAGGCTTTGTCAGACTTGCAGAGTGGCCCTTAGTTGTCTGTGCCAGCCTGGTAACTGGGTGCAGCTCTCACCAGCCCATAACCCACACGGGTGTCAGTAGCGTACAGGCGAACACAACACTGAGCACGTGATACGGGCCAGCTACACATCGACTGAGCGTAAGGTGACGTGTTAGTCTCTTCAAATGTCATAACTGATCCTCTTCTCTCACAGATGGGTCTGGATTTGCAGAATTTCATACCTCGTAACACAAGTGTTTCTGGGAGATGCGACAGTACATCTGCCTTGTTGAATCTGACTTTTGAGAAAACAAGGATTATCTTCCAGTTCGCATTGGTAAGGATTTCTGCACAAAGCATCTAACAGGGTCTGCAGGACTTTCCATGTGGGAAAACTAACTGGGGCAAGTACAAGAGGAAAAAAGATGCAACTACAGGAAGGGCAATAACTACTTCCTTTGATTGTAATACTAGAATTTAGTGGGTTTTATACTTGGTAAGTTTTGTGAGAAAAGAATGTTCATATATGTATGCATATATACGTATGCACACACAGAAAAGTATTTTGTTTGGAATGGGAATTTCTTTTCAAGATTGTATTTATTGCCTGCTAAGGTTTCTTGCTCAAACTGGGAACAGCCTGTGACAAGTAGGTATCTCATCTAATTGTACAAGTCTGGAACTGGATTTAAGTCCTCATTAATATTCTGTTTAAGTACAGCTGAAGGGCTGTGTGCTTCTGGTCTCCTATGATGGTTGGGAATCCTGTTTCCCACAGCTCTGCCCCAGCCCTGTATTGGATCTGCGTATCCTTAAGGACTGAATCCACTGTCTTTGTCAGAGAACTTCATACTCTTTTTAATGCTGATGGGATTGGTCAAATGTGATGTGTTGCTGTCAAATGACTCTCCACAGCTCTGGGGTACCGAGATCACTGCAGTAGGCTGGTTAAGGCATGGGTGCAACTATGCCTGCAGTGTGAAATTCAAATCATCAGTTTGAGGGGTGACAAGTCCCCCTTTCTCTGCCTCCCCCTTCCCCGCCCCAGCGTAATCTTTCCTGAGGTGCATATCTTCTGTAGCCTTTATCTCCTAAAGTACAATTAATAAATTCTTTCTTTGATGCTGATCCCAGTTCTGGACTCCCCTTTGAAAACCTTTATCAAGATGCATGCAGAATCAAACCTGAATATTAACAGCTTATGTTGTGTACCATTACCTTAAATCACAACTACTGATTTGTTGGTTTGTTGTTTGTTTTTTTGAAGAATACAAGTGCTGAAAAATTCTTCCTGCAAGGTGTGAATGTAAGCACGACTCTGCCTTCCGAAGCAAAAAGTAAGGACTTTTAAGAATCTGCTTTTAGTGACTACTTCTATAAATATTAAGGGTAGCCTGTATTAAATAACATGCTAGAAATGTTGGGGATGAATGTATCAAATTTTAGCTCTATGAGCTTACAGCTCCTGCTCTTCAGGTTGATATAATAAGACTTTCTCTTACACAGATCCAAACTTTGAAGCATCGAACAACAATGTGAGTGGGCTGAGAGCTACAGTTGGGAACTCCTACAAGTGCAATTCAGAGGAGAATCTGCAGGTCACAGATGAAGCCCTTATCAATGTATTTAATGTTCAGATCCAGGTTTTCAAGATCGATGGAGACAAATTTGGGCCAGGTAAGAGGTTTACATAGGGCAGCCCCTGCCAAACGTAAGATTTGTGAAGTACACTTCGATATAAATATAATATTCTGTAGCCAAATATCAGCTTGTGGGTGCTATGCTTAGTCTCTGCCTGCCCTTACAGATGATGTGGGGGATGTTTAGCATGTCCAAGTTGAGTGTAGTGTCAGAAGTACGTAAAAACCTTTAAAATAACTCAGACTTATTCCTGATGGACCAGAGAAAGTTAAGAAGAGTGCTAGTTTTCCCTCCTAACTGTGTGCAGACAGTTGTATGAAAGGGACAAAGCTGTCCCTTGTGACTGTTGTTAAAGCAAAACAGCTGTGGGAGGAGTAACACAGATATTTATGATGGCTAAGCTTGTGTGTAAGAGCAACAGCTTTTGAGGAGGAAACAATTAGTATAACTCTGTATTGTGCACAGAGGTAGTACTAGAAAGACTTTATCCTGAATGATCGTAGTTAGTGGACTTGGCTTCCTTTTCATTGTTCGCAAGCTAGAAGTCACTTAAGCCAGTTTTATCTATGTGCTGAGAGCAGAATCCCGAAGTTCTGGATGTAGCCATCTGTTGGTGCTCTAATACCTAACGTGGATCTTTTTCTCTCTCTTCAGTGGAAGAATGTCAACAGGATGAAAATAACATGCTGATCCCCATAATAGTTGGTGCAGCCCTTGCTGGTCTTGTTCTAATTGTCTTGATTGCCTACTTGATTGGCAGAAAGAGAAGCCATGCTGGATATCAAACAATTTAATGATTTGCACTAAAATCCAGTGTAGATGAAAAGCAGATGAAAGAGGCTGGGGGGATCCCCCCTCCCCCCACATTTCCTCTGAGCTAAGATTGATATTGTAAGGTAACATCTTTTCTTGCAAATTGCTCCTTTAAAGTCTGCTTTATTAAATGTGAAATCATCTTGCAGCATTTAACTATGCACAAAAATAACTCCTGAAAATTCTGGTGTTTAATTTTGCTAACTAGTTTAAATATTTACCCACTTAGAAACAAGCTAAAAGTTTTTAAGGGTGCTTTTCTGGAAGTGGCATAAGATCATGTCAGCTAGATTCCAGAGAGGGATGTTGCTAACTCACACTGACTCAATTTCAGAACTCTTAACAAAGGGAAAAGGTTCATTCTTTGCACCGCTGCCATCAATGATGTTAATTATACTGATGATGCATTTAAAAAAAATTTAGTAACAACTGACAAAATTGAAACTTTAAGTCTGAACTTCACCTTGTCTCTTAGGTGTGTATTTTTTACTAAGCTTTAAACTCAATGCCTGGCACATGCAGGGTGTGAACGACGCAATACTCAAACCTTACAGGAACTCTTTATGATTGGACAACTCCCCTGTTTGATATTTTTGATGCTATGCCAGCTTGTTATGAGCTGGTACTTTTTTAAAATGGGTGTTATTTTTATTTACCTTTTTTTGTAAAGTGATTTCAGTCTATTCTGTTGGAAGGTTGAGAGATCCTGTTACTGCACATGTGTACAATATAGATCTCGATCTGCTGATTCTTTTGCTTTAAACTTGGCTGGGGGGTTGTACACTTTAAGGATCAGTTCTTATGTATGCATTGCCTGTAACAATGCTAATAAAGACACTTTTTTTTCTGTATTTCTTAGTATTGCTGATCATTTTTAAAACAGTTAACCATTTGTTAAGTGCTTAAGTCAAGGTTTGGCTCTGTTTGGGAAGCTTCAAACAATCCTTAGTGTGGAAGGTTTTTTTTGTGGCACAAAGGTGAACCTTAACTGTGCGTTTTCAGAACAGTCCCTTGTTTTGGCCTTTGTGCTTGGAAGCAAGGAAAGCTGTGTTTCAGTAACCTGAGACCTGCAGAAGTTAACTGTTCGATTATACTGCCACTTGCTGAGACGTATCAGTCTCCTATTGGTCTACCCTGCTCAGCATCGCTTCCTGAAAATGCTGGTAAGGTTCTCAGTGCAAAGACTGTGTAAAGGACATTTTGTGCTTCATTTTGAAGATGTGTTTCCTACTTTTGTGGGAAGAACCCATCTGTTGAGGGCTGTGTGTAGTGTAATGTGCTGGAAATGAACCTCCTGTGTTTAAAGCTTCCCTGACTCCCTCCTGCAGTCAGGCTTCGGGGTTCACAGTACCAGCTCCAAAGGGCAGGAACTGAGGCGCATGGAAACACAGCACAGGACACTCCTCCTGACAATGAGAATGCACGGCAGTAAGGCTGATATACTTTGGACCACCTGCCCTGCTGCCTTGAAGGTACCTGGAAACTGTAGTTTTTGCCGGTCGTGAATAACATTTCCAATATCTGCTGACATCCTTGGACTATGGTACTACTAATGTCTTTATAATTCAGTGCTTGAGTAAAAAAGTGGACGCCTGGTACCATAAAGGATAGGATAGCACAAATCATACTGCTGAGTAGCAGTCTTTACTTGTCTGGAAGAGCACTCATCTATTTCCTCTGGAAAAGTTACCTTTTTTTTTCTGAGGAATGAAAGAAACACAATCTGTGGGGTCGGGGGGAAGCCTTCCTGGGCAAGGAGTGAAGTAAAAGGTGAGGTACTATGCACAGGAGTGCAGGGAGCATAGAACCCCACAAATTGCTGATCTCTCCAGTCATCTTCTCTCCCTTTGGAAAGAGATGATTTGGCCACGAGAGGGCTCTGTAGGGACAAGGAAGCAATTCCCGGCTTCCTGGCCCCAGTATGGCTGGAAACGGGCCGGTGCCAGGAACGAGATCACATATTTTACTCTCTTTACACCAAGAAAAAGGTTCTGACAAATTAAATTAATTTATTTTGTACAAGTGGTAGTGGTGTCACAGTTAATACAGTAATACATAATTTCATACACCTGTTTTCTTCTAATATTACAAAATGCCCTGGGACTTCTTTAAAAGGAGGGTCCTAACATTGATCACATTCTACACTCTGAAAACACTTTAATCCTTAAAAAATAAAAACAACACACCACCACCGAACACTAACAGAACCACCACTTCCAGTTACCAAATCTGACATACAGTACAAATCGTAACACACTTACTTGAAAGGCAGGAAAAATTGGTCAAGTGTCAGTTAACTCATGGAAAGCTTAAAGTGTGCTTTAGTCAGTGCAAATAGAGGAATGTGTCAATTGCTGTAGTATCTGACCACCTGGTTATATCTGGTGAGTTATCCCTGAGAAAGCAACTTTTCCCTGCAAGTCTCTCGGAGTTTGTTCACTGTTGCCATGGACAGGCTTCCAGGGTCTGTGAATATTTTCTGAGGGTAAAAGGAGAAAATTCTTAGTTAAAATGCTGGCTTTGGACAACATGCTAGAATTCTCACATAATTCTCTGAAGCATGAAATGCCTGCTTTGATGTCCATACTCTGAAAATGTTCACTGCTGTTTGGCCTTCCTGTAGCAGGGTAACATCTTCATCTGCTCTGCTATAAAGACACGGTAAACCTGCAGCTTGTAGCAAGTGTTGCAAGTCACACAAAAGCAGCAGTACAAAACCTGGTTTGAATGTGGTGGTGGTGGAAGGCGGGCATACCCACGACACTCTTATTCTAAAGTGTTCATGGAATGGGAAAACCCCTCAAAACCCTTCTAAATGGATTCTAAATCTACCCATGTTTTGGTTTTCTCTTGCTCCTTTAATTGAGAGACTCACGAACACCAGTAAGTTTAGCATATTTTTCTTCTATATGAGCAAAAATGAAACTTAATATAAATGACATCCTACTAGGACAGGACTACACCTAGTAGGGCAGGCTCTGACATGAGCGTGGAACTCTTGGGTGGTGAAAGTCACCCTCTGGGATATAGTTCTGTGTGCACTTAGCCAACAATAGTGGATTTATGACAGATATGCTCCTGTTACTTTTTGCAGCTAACCTCTTTTACATTTCCATCTTCTGAGTTAAGCTGCAAATCTAATGTTTTATACCAATTTGGCACCTACTTTATTAGTAATTCTTAGTGTGCAGATTGTCGTAAGTCTTACACACTTCATGTTTTTTTGTCTGATAATTTGGTGCTACCGTTTTGTTCTAAACAGAATGCTTTATATTCTGGCACCACAGGGAGTTATGAATGCAAGTTTCAAATGCACTTTGTGTCTATTTTACAATACTCTACTACAATTACTCTCAAAAAAAGCACACAGGAACACAATCCGTAGTCCACTGAAGAAGTGCACTAAAATCATTATTTTCTCAGACTTTCTGCCTTAACTGGTAAAAAGGCCAAAAAAGAATTTTTTCCCCAGTATGACAAATAATGTAAATGGGTTGCTATAATTTGAATTACATAATAATTATTTAAGAAAAGTTCTTAGAAAGGTTTGAGTTTCTTATGTAAAAACATTCTTCACAATTTTGGCAGTCCCAACAGCTAAATTTCTCCTATTTATCTTGCTGAATGAAAAACATTTCTAAGTCAGTCTTGGGTTTAATTTGGAATAACTAAAAGCTGCAGCGAATTTACCTGCATGAAACTGTGACACTCTGTTACAAATGTTCCTTTGGTGATCTGCTTAAATTTTTCACAAATGTCAGGGAAATTTGTAGCTTCCAAAATAAAAGCTTGGTGTTGCTTAATCAACGTTAAGGCCACACGAAAGATGATCTTTGACCCTTCATAGAATAAGCAATCCCATATTCGGAGCACAGTCTGCAGGAAAGGAGAGAATTCAGATTACAGATTGACTTCCAGTAGGTAATGATTACTAAAGCAGTACAAATGAAACAATTACAAGTGTATAGTAAGAGAACTCCATGTTACCAATTACCTCTACTGGAAGAATGTCAATGAACAAGCATATAAACCAGCGTGACACCACTAGGGTCCACATGACGCCGTGTCTCTCCATCAGCTCTGCCACAGCTGGCACTTTCATTTTCACAAGTTCTCCAAGGACTTCCTGATCAGTTTTCAGGCCCAACATTGCAGGACTGTAATAATCTTGGAGAGAAGAAACCAAAATTCAGGAATCTGCAGACATGATCTTATCATGCAATGGAAGAGAATGTTGTGTGCAGCTGAGTGTAGAGCCTATGAATTCCAAGGAGAAGTAAATTAAACCACAGCAGAGATCTCTGCACTGTGGTCATACAGTGCTGCTCTTTCAGCCAAGGCCGATCCTCTACACAAACACTTCATTCATGCCTACTGAAGTATCTTCTTTCTCTCTGATGTTTTTTGGCAATTCCCTCTTCTTTCCCAAGGAAGGATAACCTTGGTAGTTTTTAACTTCTAGCTTAAACTACAAAAGTTTTACTAATATTCAAACAGGTCAATATAACCACCACCTCCTTCCCTTGTTGGGGGAGCTGCACAACTCCCAGTCCATACAATACCCAGACAGGTAACAAAAAAAAAAAAAAACAAACCAAGCCAAAACAACCTATAGCCTTTAGACAAATTGGAAATGTGAACTTCAGGCTGTGTCAGCTATGCAGGGGTGCTGAAGGCCAGGTACACCTTCTCCTAGAGTGTGACCCAGGCATTAATTTAGGAGTTTTTCTCTCCTTTTTCCAAGCCACAAAAATCCCACTTTTCACAGAATAATTCTGAAAGGAAGTGAATTACAGAACCCTCAGACAACATCTCTTCCTGCTTAATTTACCTGCAGGACAACGATTGAAATTAGACCTACATCTCCTACCCTTCTGGTCACTGCACTAGACCAGTAAAATCACAATAACAACAGAGCACAACACTCTGGCTGTCGCTCCACAGCCTGTCAGGATAAGCATTTTCATTACCAAGGTACAGACTGAATACCAAGTACCTCAGCTCTATAAACAAGTAGTTCAGGGTATACATAAGGGAAGGAAAAGATTCTTTCAGGTCATAAGAGTTCAAATGCCCCATCAAGGGACAAGAATTACACAGATGTTTAAGAAATTAATATGTTGACAGAAATTAATATATGTTGACAGAAACATTTCAGTTGGAATTGAAGGCTCCAGTCCTCAGAAGCAACCTTTGATGGTTCACTAGTGCTTTGCTGACAAGACCTATGTTATTTTAACTTTATTTACAGGAAGAAATCACTGGTAACACAAAGCACCTTTCTATACCTTTTTTCCTTCACTGATTCTGGAAAGCTGCAATTCAGGTTTCTCTGTCTTAACTGGTTTCTGCCAAGGTTCCCAGACACACAGCATAGGCCAATGGTTTATATGAAGGTGGAGGAATCAGACAGAGCAAAGTCCATTTGCCTGAAATAAATTTAAGAAAACCTCCCAGTTCCACAAAGAAGTTTAAAAATATGTCCCAAATTATGCAGTACACTTGTAACCATTTTAATTTCTGTAATGAAATCAAAAGAGCAGTTTAATACTCCACTCTTCTCTGAGTCAATGGTTTTCCTGAACAGACTTTCCACCCCACAGCCTATTTGCTCTACATTTGTCCTGTCCAAACTGCAGAAAATCTACAGGAGTTTAATGGCATGATGGAGCATCGCTTTCAACCTTTAGGAATCTAGCTTTCTTTGTCTGGGATCCTTTTCTTTGTTCTCACTGAAGACTGATATGTAAAACTCCTCTACAGAGTTAAGAGTCACAGCCACTATATACATTCCTTTTAACCATTTGCCTTTCAATTGCTTGTAGGGAAAGCTCTGAGAGCTAAAACACAAGTATTCCCATGAAAAAGTGTATTAAATCCAAAAGGACTTGTCACATGTCTACCTCAAAGCCAACACAAAAACCTCTCTTTCTTCATATGTTGTGTTAGTGTTATGCTAATTTGTGAACTGCAATGCATTCATCAGCTGAGTAGATCTTTTTTAAAATGCTTCTTTTTTGTAAGTCAAAAACTAATCAAACCTCAAGTAACAAATTACAAATAACAGAACAAGCCTTTTTACCTTTCCTACCCCTCCTCCTCCTCTCATACATCCACAAACTAATTTTTTTGTGCTCCTGAGATGTGTGAGCACTTAAAAAAAACTTCAAGTTACCACTGTTGAATGTCCTCCGAAGGAAGGGCAGCAGCCCACTCGCTCTCTGCTCTGCTGCAATCACCCGATATGTGAAACCAAGAGCAGCTGCTATTTTTAATTTGTACAGCAAAGCAAATGTCAGGATCTCAAGAACACGACCGGGCACCTACCCAGCCTTCTGAGCGCTGGCAAGCAAAAAGTTAACAGGCAACATGGATACATCACTGCATGAATTACCAAAGCAGCCAGGAAGTTTTGGTGTAAATTAAAATTTCATTCAAGTCTGTTAGATGGTACTGCTGGACAGAAAGGAAGAAAAAGAACCATTCATCTATCTGGGGCAGCCTCCTGCCGTTCCTCGTGGAGCAGGAGTGGCTCCCATGTGCCGGGCACACAGCTCTGCAATGTTCAGCCCAGCGCCGCTGGGAGGAGTGATTAACGATTTATGCAAATACCAGTAACTGAACAGCAGGGTTCCTCCAGGATATTAACTGCCACTTTGCAGCAGAAGTTAGGTTAAAAGAATCTACATCCAGGACATTCTTACATGTAATTATTATACACTAATCATAGGTACTTTGGGTATTATTACACACAATATACGATTATAATTTTATGTTTATTTTACTGTATATACAGTAAAATGTATACATAAGTGTATGTATACATTTTATGCATGAATGTATGTATATAAAGTTAGCTCTTCAAATTAGGAAAGGCACATTTCCAAATCCTCCTGAGATGTTTCTGGAGGACCCCCCTATTTGTGCAGAACTTACCCTCAGATCGTTTACAAGGAACACCTTTCACAGTCCACATCTGGTTTCACTAGGGAGAGTGATTCTGTAACTTGGTTCAGTGCCAAAGTGCTTGGTAACATTTCACCTACATGGCTCTTCTATTCCCTTCTTACTTTATAGAGATTCCCAGTCACTCAGCCTTCTGGAAATGTCCCCTCAGCAAAAATCCTGCAACTCTCCCTTGCTGCAAATGCTTCACTGAGCGCCCTATTTTCCCGATATTTTATAATTGCCTGCTCTGCCCAGAGTCCCTCCCTGAAGTCAAAATACCCTTGTTTATAAACAAACCTACACAAGCCAACCTCTCCCACACACCACAAAACTTTTTCACAAGATACAGTGCAGTAAATTATTTTTACTCATCTGCCATCAAAATACATTAGATTTATGTTCCTTCCATATCTTGTCTTACAAGTTATTTGAAATTTCTAGATTTGCACAATCCACATTTAATGAGCATCTTAATTATTTTTTCCTCTCAAAAATCTGGCAAAATACCAAGCAGCTGATGACCCAGAACTGACCTGAGTAACAGCTCCTAATCTGCCACTTACTAATTTAAAAAAAAAAAAAAAGGTAGGCTAATTATGCTGTATATCTGTTCATGTAGGTTGGTTTATAGGAAATTTTTCAGCACATCATCTTCTAGAAGGCAACAAATACTGTATTATCAATTATTATTGTATGATTAACTTATTACTGAATTCCAGAAAAATGTCTAGATGAAAATTAAGTTTCTCAATTTGCAACTGTGCTTTTTCAAGCTCCTGTAGACTCATCCTAGGCCTTCCATACCTGCCTCGCAGCTTTCCTTTGTGTGTTGCTTACCCACATGCACCTGCTTTGCCTGGGCCATTGTCTTGAGCACCTGGCTATGGATTTTGTGTGCCTTGCTAAGTTTAGGAGTGCCTAAGATAGTGCAGCAGAGGGCCATGTGGGCAGCACCCTGCATGGAATTCACCCTTCCTCGTCAATGCCCTGATCACAAACAGCAGCAGCACCTCTGCTGGGATCATCATCTTCTTCCTCTTGGAGTCAGGCAGCTAACAGGAAAAGCCGGATTCCCCAACTGCCGGGTACTTGATTGCTACAGTACAACACACCTGATGAGATGAAGGGACTTTTTTCCTTGTTCAAAGGGCTTTTTGTTACTAACACTGCACTGTGGCACCCAGTCACTGAGCTGGAAACCTGTTCTAGCTCAGCAGAGAGATATTCCTTAAACTACACCTCACTGTCTCCCTATCACAGTAATTAGCACCTCTCTGAATCCTACCAGGGTGTCCAGGACTACGAGATCCCTGTCTTCTTGTGCTCCGGAGCAATAATGAGATTTGTAGGAAATAAGGATAAGGCTTGTAGGGACTGTATGACCTTGTTCTCTGATACAAATAGATTAAGAGCTTCCAAAAATAAAAGTTTAAGAAGCAGTACTCTTATAGCCTTAAATTATCTCTACAAGTCAGAGCTGCAGAAGTTAAAAAAAGAATCCTTCAAGTCTGTTGTGCGTATGTCAGGTTAAATATACATACTCCTACTGGAACTAAATTCTTAAGTGTTACAGAAGTACCCAAAACAAGACCTCAGCTCTGCTGCTTATGTCCCAGCATTTCTAACTATTAGCTCTAGAGCTTACACAGCCCAGCCTGAGACAGAGTGATTTGTCTTGGTGATCCAAACCAAACTGAAAAATGAAAAATTAGCCGATTTAACTTCTCACAATCAAAAGCAACGTAAAATATTTTATTCACAAGAATATGTTTATAATGACCTTGAGAGCTCTGTGTGTGTGTGATGATGAACATTCTCTCTCCTCTACAAACACCAAAGACAGTTTTTTATACCAACATGCAACATTCAAAAATGTCTCTTTGCTCTTACTCAAATGGTAACGCATGTTACCATTTGCTACCAGACTTCACTGGAATCCAGAAGAGACAAACAGTGCTGGCAGGCAAAAATCAGAGGTTTCCATGAATAGAATTGGCCAACTTCATGAAAAGCACTCAGTTCTAAATTTTCTACATTTGAAGTCAAAACAGAAGCAGATTTCACCATGTGCATTTTTTGGATAAAAAAAAGAAATCTTTTCTAGTAATCCTTCACTTGAAAACATACCATTTTTCATGTCTTCTAAGTATCTACATCATGAAGCTGGCATACAAAGTTGATCAACCTACGTTTGGGAAGGAATCAGAAAGTCACAACAGGAAAAGGAGGAAACCCAGAAGTACTGCCAATTCCTTCTTCAGTATCAGGCCAGAGTGACCCCCTGCAGATGTCCTGGCCAGAGCAATATCCTGCAGATATGTGGTTAAGTGGCAAGCTAAAGACTCTTAACTGTGTTATTTTTAAAACAGAAGTTCCAAGTCCTCCAAGGAACTGAAAAAAAAAATTCAAACCCAAAACAGGCTCAACTCATGTTTTATCTCTTCCTTCATCAAACCAAGCTGACCCAGAAGTTCTGTCCTGTACTACTGAACTCACATGAGAACCAGCAATAGCTGTATCATTCACACTGAGATTACACAACATTTAGCATAAAAATATTTCGAGGAATAACTTACTACTAATACCTTTTCAGCAAGCACAAACAGGCAGTGGTTGGTTGTTTCTACATTATCCCATCCCATCTGCCTGTATCCATCTGTCGCTTCTGGTCCCAAACTTGCAAAATGTATCCTGTGGAGCAGAAAGAGCCCTTTGGTTTCCCACTTCCATTTCACACAGCACAGGGGGATTCTGAGCAAATGTAGTAGCTACCTACCACTTGGAAATTGAAGAAGGAAGACAACGGAAAGATGACATCCTTCTAAACACTACAGAAGGCAGAGATGAAATACAAAGAAACAAAGACTTCACATGTAACCTCTCAGAGAAACAAACTGAAGTTAGCGGCAGGTTCAAAAGCACAAATGAAACTTCCAGACATTCTAGTTACAGAGAATGTTAATTATTTATTGACATACCAGCTCTGTTACGTGCTGCTCAGTAGCAACATCTGCATCATTAAAAATTAGTCCAGTTTAAAATTATAGCTACCACGACACTCTCTCATACTTTAGATACAAGTCTGAACAAAATAGTGTCGGGCCAGCTGGCCTCTCTTCCCTCTCTCCCCTCTTTGTATCCACTACCATTGGAATTGGAAAAAGTGTTCTTTTCATAGTACCACTTAGCTGACAGACACCAGGGGACACAGGGTATTCCCCACACAGTTGTTTCCAAACAGCCTGGCCCGACTCCAGTCACTGCACTCCCTGAATTGCGCCTGCCTAAGGAGTTGCATGCTGTGGAGAAGTCTGCAGCTTACAGGGCTGACAGTGGCCCCAAGAGCCAAGGCTTTTAATTCACAAAACACTGACAGACTTATCACCAATTTCCTCAAATAGAGAGGAAGTTCATGAACAAGCATTAAAAACTACAATTGCTTATCATGCCTGTTGAGAAAACAAACCAGAAAAGTTTACAATTGTACAGTGAGTCTTAATGGCTGATGACTTTGGCTGAATAAGGATTCCTGGTTTTGTGCTTTTTTAATTCCTCCATGGGATTAGGAAGAATATTATCAGTTCACTGCACTGACAAGATTATTCTTAACACCTCAGCACAAACCACAGCATTTATATCCTCTCACACTTAAGAATAACCTCAGTGTTACATTTTCTCCAGCTCTTTACCAGAACACTATAGTCACACCATAGGGACCACTGAGCACATTACTGCAGACTGGGACAGAAGCAAGAACCTTCAATTGAGAGCTGGACCAACATATACAGTTCTAGCCTGGTATTGGAAGAGGGAAACCAATCCAACCCATCCTTCAGTCTGAAGAGAAGGGGAATGAAAGCCACAATCCTCTTACTTTAAGCTTGAAGAAGCTAACGAGAATTAATTTTAATCTTGAAGCAACAGGTTTTCAAACTATAAGAGAAACAAGTTAGACTTCTCCACCAGCCATAAAGTGGCAGCTTAGTAAAGCACTCAAGTCTTCTGAACATAAAACACACAAAGCAGGCAGGGCTGTATGTCCCAGACACCTCTCTAAAAGTAAACAGTCACTTCTTGTATATTTAGGTAGACAAAAGTTACCACTGTACACTGCACATAATTTTCTTAATTTTTTTTACTCTCAAAGCACATCTCCTTCCAAAAACACATTCCCTATGTAGCCAACTATGCTGTATGTGCATTTTACTATATTTTGGAAAAACATGAAAGCCTGCTGTCAGTGCTTCTTCATACTAATACATATTTCAAAAAACCCAACACTTAGTAATAGAGTTCAGCAATTGAAAAAAAAAAACCCACAAAAAAACCCACATGATTTTGCAGTGTCTTAGGTTGAAAATACAATAAATCCAGAGTAGGCACATCTTAACTCAGAAAAAGCCAAAGCAATCCTCGGATATATTAACGCTGAGGAGAGGGCACGTCATCTCTGTATATGACAATAGCAAAACTGAGGTTAGAAAACTGCATCCAGGTGCGATACTCACATTTAAGGCAGGAAGTTGAAGTGGAAAGTACATGAAAGAAAAGGTTATAAACACTACTAAGAAAAAACAATCTCTACAAGGAACTTCTTTGTAGAATTTATACAAGAAAAACGAAAAGCAAAATTGGCCACAGAGGAAACATGCGAGGCATTATGGGCTTTTCATTATGGGCTTTTTCTCTTATAGTAAGAGAAAGTCTTAGAAAGAAGTAACACCTACAAATTAGGACAAGGCAAATTCCAATAAAAATATAGCAAGGATTCTTACGAAGAGCGATTTATAGTTTGAGCACAGTACTAGCAGTGGTCCCTGGATCTCTCTTTCAAACCAAGGCTAGGACCTTTCACCAAGACATGCTCTGGCCAAATGAGTCTGCTGCAGAGGCACTCAGCATGGTTTGGGTTGGAAGAGACCTTGCAGGTATCTTGGCTTGACCTTGAACACTTGCAGGGATGTGGCATCCACAACTTCTCCAGCAACCTGTTCCAGTGCCTCACCACCTTCTCAGTAAAGAATTTCCTCCTAACACCTAATCTAAATCTCCCCTCTTTTAGTTAAAAACCAATCCCCCTCATCCTATCACTACCTGCTCCTGCAAAAAGTTGCTCTCCACCTTTCTTAGAAGCTCCCTTTAAGTACTGAAAGGCCACAATGGGAGGAATTACTACTGTTTCCTCACCTGGCTTCTTGTATAGCAAATCCAGTTACATTTCCAGTTTTATGAGTCTTGGTATTTTATACACAGCTTACTTCAAGCATATGAATACATTCTACAAAAATTTACAAGTTAAAATACAAAACTCTATATTAGGATCTGCATTGAGCATGTATAACCCCATCATACATCTGTCAGCAATTACATTATGCTTCTTACTCTCAAAGTCACACATTCAGGAAGGCTCCATTATTAAAATTGCAATTGAACATGCAGAGCCCTGGCTGACCATCAGAAAGTAACCAAAAAACCCCCTAAAGAGCTATGTGGCATGAAATAAGCTACTCGCTTTGGCTCTGTGCCACAGGTAAAACAGCACAATCCCTCTAACACAGAGATGGCTCTGTCAAAACTATTGTTTCAATGCCACACACGCATATTAGTCCTTTCCCAACTACAGTCATTAGCTAACACTAAAAACCAAAATAGAACATCCCTTCAACGTGGCTATTCCAATACAATATAAAGCATACATTAAGAAAGCCTTGTGCTGCATGCCAAGGCTTGGCCCAAGCCCACACTTCTGTGTGCCACTCTAGCTACATTCCTCCTTTTCATGCAGCCAGGGAATTCTACCTTTGATCAGTCCTATAAGATTTCATGTGACCAGTTATTTTGCTGGTGGCTTTTGAAAGGGATGAAACTTTGATTTACTGGGGAGATAAACTTGTAAATAGCACTGCCTGCACAGAGCCAAAGGCTGCAGTCCCACCCAGAGTAGTAGCATGGAAGGCCACTGAAGATACTTCAACATAGTCCAATTACATCACTAGGCGGCTTGCTCATCAGAAGGAAAGAGTCATACCTGACTTTTTTTGGTGGAATAGGCCCTGCTTGAAGTGTAAATACAGCCATAGCAAGGAATACAATATTTTTAAAGATTTCTATGGGTGCTTTTGCTGCATGACTGAAACTTAGCATGTTTCCCTCACAAAATCAAGGCTGACAGCATGTATGTTCTTGTCATATACAGCAAACTTGTTTCAGACAAAACTGCAAGATTTCTACCCAGCCTCCTAAAGCACACCTACTAAATAATGGGATTTTTCTTTCATTGATGAGGTTTGTGACTGGAGGGGAAGAAGGAGGATATGATACATAAAGTTAATAAAATATTTCAAAGGTATAAATACATATATCACTTTAAAGAGAAAAAAACCCCATCAGTTACTCCATTCCTGGTTGCTCAGGTCTCACAAATCCCCTAGCAGTTTGTAAGTATGAGCATTTCAGGCTTATCACAGTTTCTAAATACAGGCACATGACTCCTGCAGTCCACCTTCAGCTTAACAGGACACTGCATGCTTAATCCCTAGGTAAATTTGACTGACCTCTAATGTTCAAAGATTAATGCTCTCATCATGGCTGGTGGTTAACAGTAAGACACGATTGAGTCCCATATTTCAAAGCTCCTAATTATTCAGCCGACCAGCCAAACATTCCTGTCTCCTTGTAGTGTGTGCACCACTGTGTCTTCACAGGCAATCACAGAGGAACGCTAAGGCTGAGCAAGAGTTCTGCCAACTCACGGCCCTGTAACTAAGTGCTGCCAGAGGAGGAAGATAAGTAAACAGCCCAGAACTGACCAATCTCCCGAAATCTTCTGGGGTTTTTGGGGCTATAAAAAAACCTTGGTTACCAAACTTTGCAAACACAATGTTGTGTATGTCACACATAGCCTTGCAAGGAGTTTTCCACACCAAAAGCATATGCCTGTGGTGCTCAAGTCTTCTCTGTGAAAGGACATGCTTTTCATCACAGCAGTCCCCACTGCAGGCTGCAAATTCAGCTCAGTTCAGGTCAAGCAGTGATTTTACCCACACAGCTAAATAAAGCGCTTCGTGTGAAACAGTTCTACTCCCCTTTCAATACACAGCTCTTAAAAGACAGCTGCAAAGCCAGTTCTGCATTCTGGTGTTGCCTGGCAATACCCAATTAAGGTATTGAAATAAATTAAATATAGCAAAATACATACATGCTTACTGCAATCAAAAGCAAACAGTCTAAATAAAAATACTTCACAGGTTAGGACAGCATTCTGCATTTCTCCAGTGGTACTTCCCTTCAAACCTGAAAGTCTGTATCATGGGACTTCAAAGAATGTTGTAACATGAATCACACAAAAGAGAAGGATGTGCAAGAGTTTGATATGTAGCTATGGTATCATTCAGTTAAAATATTCACGTCTCTTACTACACCTAACTCTCTTGTGCAACAGTACCTGCAAGTCTCTTGCTGATACAATTGCAAACCATAGAGAGCTCAACAGAAATGTGTTGATACCCATTATCTCACCATGCAGACATTTGCCTTCACCGGCGGTCACCAGGCTACCCAGCAAAGTGGCACCTTGCTTTGCACCTTGTGTCCTTGCAGATCGTGCCAGTTAGTCACTGAAGTAGTGGGCTGCAGTGAACTATTTCATCATTCAAAACTCTGTTCTTATTTTTAATTATTGATAAACAACCAGGCAGTACACTTGGGTAAATAAATTTTAAAACAAAAGGCTAAAAAGCAGCTGGCTGAAGGAAGGTTGTCAGAATGATCCTTGAAGAATGCTAAACCTCATGTAAGATTTTTATTTAGAACACTGGAGAAAAAGAAAAGGCCGGTATTTGTTAACAATCCCAAACTAAGAGATACTGTCCCATGACAATACATAAGGTCCAACAGAATAACATAGTGAAAAGACTGGAGTAAGAGACACATGATATTTAAAAACAACAAGAATATGCAAATAAAGTTTAGTGAAAATGTTTTATGAATTGTTATGCACTGTGTAAAAAACATCTGTTGACAATGAGAGAGGAGCAATAGCACATGCATTGTTACAGAGATCACAAATAAAAACCAAAGTGCCACAAGGGGAAAAAAGAAAGGGAGGTCCTACAGTTTTTTTCTCTTAAACAAAAGACTTTCTGCTGTGAAAAGAGCCATTGGCACAAGGCACTAGGTGATTTTCCAATGGGGGGAAAAAAAGAAAAAAGGTGCCACTGTGATTAAGTTTCAACAAAAATTTTTAAAAAATCAATTTTGATCAAAACTGGAATAAGCATGCAAAACAATTATTAAGCTAAAATGGGAACAGAGAAGAGTTTCATGCAAGAGAAAAGTTTGACTGCTGTAGCTTAGTCAGAAAAAACATAAAATTAATTGACTGTACCCTACAAATACATGAAGAGCAAGCACAAAAGGGGACCTTTTCACCCCCAAAAGTCAGCACTGACACAAGACTAAAAGGATATAAAATTGGCTATGAACAAGCTAGTGCAGTAATCATGAGACCTCTCTAACCACTGGAGGAGTAATCTACAACTCGTTTTCACTAACTCCATTATAATAGTCCAGTAGATTAATTATAAACGGATAAAACATCACTGCTTCTAGATGAGAACCACTGCAGGGGGGTGGAGGGACAGGAATTATTTTGCTATATATAAGCAGAACTGACATGCTAATGTGAGAACAAGTTGTCAAGTTTTTCTTCTCTTAAACTCACCATTTAATCACAAATGTGTAAGCCATGACAAATATACTCCTTAAATTACATCCTGAAGTACCACAGTTAAAAGGTCCCACCTACATGGTACTTTCTAAAGCAACCTCCCCAGTATTTCCTCAACAGAACATAAAAAATTTCTCAACAACAGCCAGAACAATGAACAGAACAGAAACTAGAGCTATGCTGAGTATAAACTCCGAGTTTGAACTGAATCCATACTGCTGCTTGTGGGCAATACTGTCTGCTCCAGCCATCTGTTTGACTGAGTCTGGGAATAAAAACAAACTTGGTAACACCCAAAACTTCTGTTAAACAAATAATTCTCTCTCCCCTTGCTGTGTTCAAATGATATGCTCCTAATCCCTCCAAACCCCTGGCTGAGCAGCTGACAGGCTGTCCACGGGCTTGCCTTCAGCAGAATCAGGAACTTTCTGGCCTCACCCAGCGTACCCAGCAGCGCTACATTGAGGCAGATGAATGGCATGCACACGACTCCACACACCAACAGACCAAATCCCAATTTTTGCCGGCTCTCTCTTCCAGCTGTGCTAACTCCATTCAGACGTAACAGAACAATTCAGCCAGAAAACCTCTACTGATGGGCTCCCATTCTCTGTCACTTCCTCAGAATGCTCCCATCTGTCACACTGTGCATTTTCCAATCAATGACATTGATCTGTGGCTGGCTCAGTTCATCTGCTGACCAAAAGACCACTCTCAGCATCAAGGTACTGGAGCGGCTGTTTAATCTAATTAAATGTGTGTGGGCAGGGGAGGGAGCATCCATAGGGACACTGCAGAGGGCAGAGAATGGTTTTCTAAGCTGTGCTAAATCACCACTGGCAGCAACAGGACTCACTCAAAAACAAGGACATGACCTGGAGGCATATTTGTTGCAATGACAGGGGGGAAAACATGGAGATTACAATGTAAACAGATCAAGAAAAGAGCATCCACAATGAAACTAATGGAAAAACCTTGATTGATCAAACTGTTAGCATCCAACAAAAATTACTGCTCATTTTCCAGCTGAAGATCTGGAAAATATACAGTGCTTCTCTGCTTTCCTAACAAATAACTGTATGGCTTTAAAACTGGCATGTACTGTACCTTGCACTAGTAACAGAAGGGTAGTTACTACTTAGCCGAGTAAGTGTCTTTATTAATTCAGTCTGTCTGATTCTCTCTCACACATATGCACACGCAGTATTTCACTGAAATTATGACAATTATCTTATACATCATGCTTTTTATTTTATGAATACACAAATCAAGGATGATATAGGAGAGTGGTGGGAATAAAAGGGATAAAAATATTTTTTAAAATGTTATGAGTTTCTGTCTCATCACCAATGCCACTTGCCTAAGATAAATTCAATTATTAAGAGGGAAAAATAAGAGCGGCTTTTGTCACTTAAGTATCAGCAAAGCATAGAAAAAAGATGTACAAGAAGAACCGAAGATTTTACGACAAACTGAGTTAAGTTCCCTACCAAAAACAATGAACGTAAAATTCTGACTCTACTTCTCTTGCCTCAAATAAAAACATATAAGGCTACTGAGAAGATTAACAGCAAAAGTTTTCACACATCACTTCACAATGAAACCTGCCTTTTACTGAGGGCCTTATCCTCCACACAGTGGTGTCAAAGGAAAGACATCCACCCATGTCAGCCAGTGGCAGGTCATATGGCAGACAGCAGCCCTGTCTCCTACCTGTTCGCACAGCTTACAGCTCTCAAGGCAGAACAAAAGCAACAGACAGTTGATTTCTTTAGACTATTTTTAGAGCTTGAAAGTAAACTTCAAGGCCGCAAAACGTCAAATATTTGCAGATCAATTCAACAACTCATAGTGCTCCCTGCCTGCCTCTACTTTCTCAGCCTGGAAACAAAGTCCACCCACCCTGCTCATTCACAAGGAAAATCCTAGTTCCTACATGGTGGATTCAGTGTAAAAGATAATTTCTTAGTCATTCAAAAGCATGAAAAGACTCTCTCAGCTCTTCCTCCTTAATTCTAAAAGACTTTTCTGTTAATAAGAGAACACAAATTATACCTTTTTTGTTTGTTTGTTTAACCTTAAACAGAAAAAGAAAGAAGGAAAAACGAAAGTATCAACCTTGATGTCCTTGACCAGCACTTATTGACAGTCTAATACTGAATTCCACCTCCAACCATTTGAGATAAAGATCTGTGCAAAAGCAAAACTGGGCCAATAAGGAATTAGTCTTCCATTTCCTATTAGCCTTCCAATTAGACTTTCCACCTACATTACAGGTGTAGCTGTAGTCAGTCCTGTGCAATGCTAATGGGAAATCATGATGAAACCATTCTGCCTCTGTAATTAAATCTCAAGAAAGAACATTCCCAAATGTGTTTCACAGGAGTATAAAACACAGCTGTGCCTGATGCCTTTTCGTTTTAAACTACCTCACATGTGCAGCGAGGTTCAGTCTATACGTGGGACAAAACTGATTGTGTAAACACCTCCTGCAAACCCAGAGATCCAGGCAAGGGAACCCAAATTGCTACTGAACACACCAGATGCAGATATTGTCTATAGCTCAGGCTGTGCTGAATTTCCCTCTGGACTCTACTGACCAGCCTGGCTAGATCACCATGGATTGTAACAGAGCCTTAACAAGAACTTCCCATACAGACAGGGATTCTGACATTTGTTTGCTTTGTTGCAAAATCACGGTTTAAAGTTTCCAAGAAATTTCCACTCAGAAGAGTGAGACACAGCAGGAACTACCACCACCTTGTCAAAAACCTCTGAAGAAAGCTCACATTGCCTCCTGCCGAGCCACTGGGAATTCCTACTTCAGGCTCGGTGCTCAAACTGTGCACATCTCCCATCTTTGTTCTGCTCTGCCACCACTGTCTGTGTGTTGCGTTACATTCCTGCAAACAGAAGTGCCAAATCCCAGACACCTTTCCAAACCCTATTCCCCAGATTCATACCGATAGAGGAAGACACCTACCTAACAGATATAAGTAGGAAGTGAGGAGTGCAAACTAACAAACATAAACCACTGCATCAAAACTAAAATCTGACCAGAAAACATGGGCAAATTTTGCTGTGTGCTGTGTTTCCAGGACCCTAGAAAAATCTTCAGTCTGGGCAAGTCCATTTTGACATCTAAACCCTCTAAAACTGGAGAAGAATGCAAAAATAAAAGCCAAAGTTTGATACATGAATACAACTATCCATGTTTTTAGCATACCAGGCAATATTCTTCCAATAAGAGCATCCAGCAACCAAAAGGACTCCTCTTCATTCTTTGTAATAAGAATCAGGTATCCAGCAATGAAGTTCATGCCCTGAAACAGATAAAAGGGTTTTATCTACACACTTATCTTAGAAGTTTCTAGTTTATTTGTTTTGATTAAGGGCTAAGTTAATACAGTTCTACAAAGTGCACATTAAGTAAAATCTAGTAATGGAGGCTACTGGTTGAGTAACCTGCATGATGACAGATAACAAGAATTATTAACAAAGATCAAGGAGAGGAAAATTAAAAGTTTAGTAGTTTACACTTCACTTTCAATTTTATTTTATTTTTTTTTTTGTAATTCCAAAGCCCTGGCCCAGTGGAACTGAAAACTGCTTTGATCAGAACCAAAACACAGCTGTATTAGATGAGCAGTACAAACACAACACATCACACCTGCAGGTAGACAGTGAGGCTACAGGAGGAGAATGCCTGACCCAAACACTCTTTAAAGTTGCAGTTCCAGCAGCTTTTACAAGCTGTTGCTGCTTAACTCATCCAAAGGCTGTATACAAACCACTTGCTCCAGTACCTATAACACTGATCCTCTGAGGAGACCAGATGTACAAAGAAACCACATAAGGTTTTTTTAATCTTCTTCTTTCATTAGCCCATTAAACAGTTAACGTACCAAAACATTTTAGGAACCATTGGACATATATTTTGAGTAGAAGCTACCATGGTTTAGAAGTTGTGTATGTGTTACGTTGTGTATAACCACCTCTATATAGGAGCCTGACACTTGCAAAACTGAGTCTTCATAATTCTACCCCTTCTGTTATTATAAAAATATTAAAATATAAATACATATTACTGAAAATAATAAAAATCAAACATCTTTTGAAGAATGGGAGTAAACTGCTTGGGATACACAAAAAGACATTTTTTAGTGACTTCAGTGTAGGTTTAAGTCCTTCTAAGTCTCCTCTCCAGACTTCAATAAATACTATTCATATTCTTTTACCTTTGGAGCAGTTGTATTTACTGTACTAACTTTCTTAACTCATAAGAGGTATATATGTTAGCACACATATCCTTGCTGAGGAGGGAAGAAAAAGGAGAGGACTTAAGTGAACTGAAAACACATTCTGCTCACGACAGTTCCCGCTTCTTTATGATCCTTAAAGATAGCTGCTTTTTTTCTTGACAGTCAGACTGTCATGAATAAGCTTTTGTCTTCTTTGTGTCCCACAGGAAACTTTACAGTGCTTGACAGTGACAACAGAAGCTTTTTTGAGGTGCCATCAAAGCAGTATCAGGTTGAACTTCAAAGAAATTTTCTTCCTACTTGCCTTATCTATACTGGGAGACTGGCACCAAATAAATGCTACCAACCTCCAACTACACGATGTCACATTAACGTTGGTCTTTCTGTATTTTGAAAAACATGACAGTGAAAACAAAGGAAACTGAGATCTCATGATGCTTTGTACATACCAAGGACTGTTTCGGGAAAGATGGCAGGAAGGAAAAAGAGGGAAAAGCAAGCTCGCTTTTCCTTCCTCTCCAAAGCAACTAATCTTAGTATAGCCATGCATGATAAAATATTTAACAAATGGAGCCAAATTTGATCAAGCTAGCTATGAAAATGGCCATGGAGTAACTCACAAGGACATTTGAATTTGCCTAAAGCAATTCATACCCCACTCCCTCTCCCCCCGAGCAATTTTAAAACCAGAAATAGTTTGTGGACGTGCTTCTGAAAAACACCCATTCAAATGGACAAGAACAATTACCATGCTGAAATGCAGTATTGTCTAAAGAACAGTGACTACATACCTGACAATATCCTACCGCTTTATTATGATGCCCATATGCCACCAACACGTTGTAGAGTGCATGCTGCAAACATGGATCGGCGGTTTTGCGGAATTTTACGTTATCTGGAAATGTTCTGTTCATGTCTAGACAAAAGGAAAAAAAGACCAAAATTAAGAGCTGTTCCCTCTTTCGCTTTCCAAATAACTTCTACAGCTCTTCTGAAGTACAACTGAAAGTTCACTACGGTTCATTGAACTGTTGTTTGGGTGGATTAATTTTAAGAAACAGCTTCACCTGCATTTTGGCCAAAAGGGCACTTGCATTCAAGGATAATCTATTCCTAGAAAGAATAATCCTATTAGTGTACAGAAACCAATTTCAAGCAGGCCTAAAGAAATTCTTCTGCAGATTGGACTCTCTCAACATCTGACTGAAAAGGCTTAAACGAAAGCAAACCAGGTATTTAGACTGACAGGAACAAAACATGCCAAAGGTATTAAGACAAGAGACGTGAAATGAGCTGTGCTTCTGGGAAAGTATAGTCTCACAACAAATCAGAAGAATTCTCAATTGACTCATTCACTGAACTGCTACCAGACAGTCCCAAACAGCTAAAAAACCAGCCCTGTTCTGCAGCTGGTGACTTCCACTTAAAAAACACTTTTTAAAAGTTAATTTTTCTCCATGATGTGATCATGAGAAGAGCTGTGTCTTCATTGGTGCAAGATCGTTGAGAAGGAGTGCGATTTTTGATATCAAGACAGCAGAGCACATTCCTACATGCTTCAATCTTAGTCCTTAATCGAGTAAGGATTATGCAATTACTGACATTGCCAACCATTAATTTCTTTCAGACCAAACCTGAACAGTAGGACTAATCTCTCCTTATAAAGGTCTAAAAATTAGACACACAAGTTTGAGTTACTCACTCCAAAACACCCTTTAGTTGTTGGAAAGAAACAGGCAGAGCTAATTTTTGGCCTGCTTCAGTCTATAAAGGGAGAACCCAAGTCCAGACTTGTGCATTTGATTTTTGAACAGGGTTTTTCTCCCCAACTTAAACTTCTAAAGGTAACTTTGGAGATTTTCAAAACCCAAGAGTTATTAATAAAATATGAACAGTTGCTTGGGTTATATTTAACAACAACAAAATCAAATTAGGTTAAAGTTAAAAACAAAATTCAGGAACAGTACCTCTACACAGATCTCCATGTCCTAAGAATTATCACTTCTTATCAGCCTTTTCCGGCATAAAGGAAGAAGTCTGTTACAGCTTTGACACAAAGTTCAGCTGGAAGCAACCAAAGGAAGAAAGCTCCCCAAAATCACGAGGAGTGTAATGGAAGTCACAAGCATAAAGATGTTGTCACACTAATCTCTAGTCTTCCTTTTAAAGTGAACAAATAATTTACAGGAAAATATTTCATTTCACCTCTCATATGACTGAAAAGAAAAACACAAGGAAAAAGACAACTTTTTAAGAGGACCTGAACAACAAACAGTTACAGGATAAATAGATTTGATTTGTTTCTCCTTGGTAGGAATAGCAGCATAGTATTTGCACAATAAAAATTCACTGCTTATTAAAGTATATGCTGCGTGCTACAGAAAAGACTAATTGTAACACTTTAGCCATGGCTCTTCTCCTCAGCTATACAGACCAAGGGTGAGGGGGGAGTACGAAAAGTTTGTCACATACAGAGCGGAGACTACTCAAACTGAACTCATTGGTCATTTTACAACCTGAGGAAAGCCTCCAGTTAAAGGAATCAGCTTCAACTTGTTTTCTGATTGCAGAGCATGTTTTCCCCACAAGGACCGGGGGAAGTCTTCCCTAGTTTTATGAAAGGATTTAAAATTTTCCTTTATATTTAATAACAGTATTTTAGTTTAGGGGGAGTTCTCCCTTTAGCTGTTCTGGTAGATCAAAGACCAGAGGAGGCAGCCATTTCGATATAACCTGATTTGGTTCCTCTTACAGACGAAGAGACAGAAGAGCTCACACTGCTGTTCCCCTTGCTCTTACACGGTTAAATGCCCTAAACTCTTGTGAAAATTCCCAGCCTTCACTAACTGTTTTACATTAAGAGAAGCCTATTAGTGCTTTGATAATATAATATTCCCTGTCTCCATGAAATGGCAATGACCATTGTTGGAATTACTTTTTTGACCCCACCATAAACTCAACTAAGCTCTTGCAACTGCCATCACACAGTCAGATCCTTATGCCAGCAGTCACACAGCACAGCACAGGCTCAGAGGGCTCACTGAAAAACAGCAGACCTTGGGTTTCACAGCCCCTACAACTCCTCATGAAACACATACGTAGAAACGCAGGTATGAGCTGCACAGACACATCTACTCTGAAATGCAGTGGCCCAGCCTAAGGGGAGATGACTGCAAGGAAGATGTGACAGCTTACACCCCAGCCTTTTTGTAACCAGCACGTAGCTCTGAATTAGCAGGACAGCCACTTTTTATCCTGCCAACATCATTTGTCCTACTAAACTTTACTATAATAGGACATGAACAGCAAAGAAGAGTAGGAATGCATGCCCTTCTAAATGTGCACATAAACTAAGACATGAAAATTTCCATCAAAATTTAAAGACCTGCATTCTCTAAACTCTTGTTTCTATGCTTGGAATATGAAGCCTGCTCCCTCCTATATTTCTCTTTTTTTAAAAAAGAAAGTTTAAACAGCGAATACCATATTAAAAAAAAAAATCAGCAATAAGGTTCATCAGTTAAGAACCAGGAAGTTAAAGGGCAAAAATGATGAAAGCACAGATTAAAGATTTAATTAGCTGAAAGACTTCTGTTGCTATTACTAATCAGACTTTTCTTTAAAGATTATACCACTTCTTTACCCAGTCTACCTTGCCTTTTTTAACCTGATTATATCCCATTAAAGTCTCTCTTATATGAAAAGAAGTCCCAAAAATACATGAAAATTGTTTGGAGCTTCTGGGCACATAAAAGAAACAGGACACACTGGCTCTTACATGTTTTAAATTGAATTTGAAATAAAGTCTTTCATTGTCCTTGTCCTCCTGCCCCTCCCCTGGAAAAAAGTAGTGTTGCTGTTCCCTTGTTTTTAAACCACAGCATTGTGCTGGGCTGTAACTTTACAGCTAAAATGTGTGACTAAATACAGCACATTTGTGAGAAAATTTTGGAAATTGCACCCATGAAAAGTGAACAGCAGTAGGATTCCACATCTTACCTTAGTCTACTGTTAAAACCAACTACAGTAATGGGAAAACAAGAGGTAAAACCAAAATCAATGTCAGATAATAATTCAAACTGAAACAGTTCTCAGCTAAATCACACTATAAAATTTGCACAGTCATCAGGAGCACTGAATGCATTAAGCACATTAAACACAAAGTTTCCATTCACCGTAAGTACTTTGCTCCTTCCATCACTCCTATGTTCACATTGTTTACTCCTTTCTAAAGAGAAATTTACCACTCTGGAGTCCGAGGTCCTCATTTTATATTTTCCCCCTCCAATAAAATCTTACAAGCTGTTTTTCTTTATATTTTCCCTCACTTTTAATTTTCTCTTCTGCAGTTTTCCAGTCAATGCAGTAGCTCTTCCAAAACTCTCTTTCCTCCACAGTTCACAAACAGATCTTTATCTTCTTCCAATATTTTTCCTCCCCCACAAAAATATGTTTATTTCATTTTAACCTGTGCAAAAAGCCACCTACTGACACGACATCACCCTTCACGTCTTTGTCTAATACTGGAAAAGAAATTGTTTTCAACTCTGCTGCAGCAATTGCACCCTGAATAGTTTGAACCTTCTCCAGGCCCTTACCAAGGCTGACTTTAGAAAGTCATCTTAGTAGCTCTCTGTATTCATAGTTACAGCTCTACTGTTTTCAGTCCTGAGCAGGACATAAGGCTGGCTAGTCTTCATATTCATAGGAGCGTGAAAGTTTATGCTCCAAAATGCCTTACTAAGGCGTGTAGTCCCAAAAGCCCCAAGTGCTGCTGTTGCAGGGAGTGGTGGAGAAGAAATGCAGCATAAACCAGAAGTGTTCAGATGGTTACCCCAACTCGAATAAAAATCCGTACGGGATTTTTACAGCCCAAACTTTAGGTACCTGGGTTTTGCAAGAGGAAAAAGACAACAACTATACCTGCCATTCTAACCAAACCGCCTCAGCATTATCCTTGTCTGGAGCACAGCCCAACATCTTGACTTGTTAATTGCGCAATTCAGCCACCATAAGCTTCTCTATAAAAGCTCTGCTGTAGCAGGTTGACTAGTTTCAGCACAAACATCAATTACATCAAACTTCTACTTCCTTGCCCTTACCTGCTGCCTCTTTTTACTCCCAGTGAGTCAGTCTAAGGTCTGGTTGCCCTTATACCCTGTCACCAGTATTGGCCACTGATCAAAGTTCATTGAAAGCGCATATGAAACTGGATTAGTACAGGAGAGGTATTTTATCTCCTCCACTTCTCCCAGGGATTTACATTTAGTGTTTAGTATTTCATGTACCGGGCAGATTCCTCCACCTGTCATTTTATCCAATTCCCTCTTAAACCAGTTCATACTTCTAACCTCTGCAGCATGGTAACAAATACCACAACTCAGCTGTATGGCAAATTTCATTGTATCCTTGGTTCCTAAGTTACAAGAAACAAATAACAATTGCTCCCCATTCATCCTCTTTGCACCATTTATAATTCATATAAATCTATTAACAGCTTTTTCTTAGCAGTCTTTTTCCTCAAGCTGAAATCCTAGCATATTCCACCTGCCTCATATGGACTGTGTACCACACCTTCAACAATGCCTGTTGCTTCTCCAGTGTCCTACTGTAATAGAAATATAGAGAAACAGACTCAAAGGCAGGTCTCATGGCACAGAGTTATAATTCTTCAATCACTTAGAAGATGACATAACACTGTTTTCTGTGTTTGTTCCTTCCCAAATAATTTCTAATCTTCCTTAAACGCATTCCTTAATGCTTTTAACCACATGATGAACCTGGAGAGATCTGTGCTGTTAAAGAGCTTATGGCTAATCTAATTTACATTAATTCAGCACTTGAACCACCATTACAGAAACATTAAGTTTTCCATGACATAACTTTATCTCTAACATTTAGGACATAGGATGGATAACATGGATAAACTGCATTATCGAGACAATAACCTGTTTTGATTGCTTCAAGCAGCTTGTCATTCTTCTCTCCTTCAAGCAGTCTGTAGTAATATCCAGGGTTTTGTTCCATGTTGGTTTGGGCCCCACTCACAATCATCCAGATCAATGCACGGTGTTCATTGGGGATGCCTTTCCTGATATACCTCTTCACTGCAAAACAAGAAGTTTGGGTTTGTTTGTTCCTTTTTTAAATAAACAAAAAAAATCAAGCTGTATCATTCTTTTGGAAATGAGCAACCTAAAGTTAAGAAGTCATAGGAAAACTCTCAACTAGAGATTATTATGTTTCCTTTCCTATGCTACCATTAAGGACAAGCATTTACTTCTCAGCTGCATAGTATTGCTTAGATTCACTTCTAAATTCCTGTCACTCAGATTCCCCATACAAATCTCCAAACCCAGGCTTTTCTTTCCCCACTAGAACTTTGAATCCTTTCCTCTTCTTCTGCCTTTCTGGATGGAGATACGAATAGCAAAATTTGCCCTTGATCTTTGTTCTTTCTCATTCAGACAATCACTGATTTCTCCCACATTACCAGTGGCCTCTGACATGACAGCTCCTTCCCTTTTGCTATGCTCTAGTATCCATAGCTGTGTTAACTCACTCCAGGGTTTTCAGCTTAGCATCTCACCACTGAAATCATGGCTGAAACTGAGGAATATGAAATATGTGCCTGCTGTCTAAAGGACCCCTTGGAAGAACTGGAGATGTGGAGAGCAGCAGATGATTTTTCCTGGAATAACAGGGGAAGTCTTTTCAAATCTAAAGTAGCTCTTATCTCCTGAATCATATTCATCATCAGGGTGTGCTTTAGGTTTTTTTAAAGCAGATGATTCAGTCTAAATAACTGGGATGCAAGATTACAGGAAGAAGCATCAGGCTAATGATAACCAAAGCAGCTTCCTCCAGGGAATGGTATGAAAAATATTAATAAGGAGCCAATGCTGCTTGTTGGTACATAATCCTAAATCAGCATTATCTCTTCTGACCCAAGAAGAACAGCTGAATGTTTGAGATTTTCTGCTTTTTTTCAGGGAGAATAAAATGATAAAGCAAACAGACATTTCTTACTAAATGAATGAGACATTATGAATTAGAGCATCAACTTCTCCTCCCTAACTTCTATGAGATTCAAATGAGAGTTGGGACTTTTATTATACACACAAAATATCATTACCTAGCCAGGTTTTATCCAGTTATGAAGATCTGTAAATCAAGATAAATGCTGCCTAAATCAAAAGCCTTAAAAACAGCAGACTTAAACAAGGTTTTACAACGCAGACAGACCTTCTAAATACATTCCATCTGATTGCAGGCACCTATCCCTTAGGAACCAAAGCTGCTTCCCCAATGTCAACAGATAAATCCTATGCACATATAATGGACATTCAGCCACCTAAAATCTGGTACTTTCCCTCAAAGAAATATATTTGTAATAAACACCTGGTCTTCAGGGTAGTTTTTGTTTACCTTTTTGATAAGGATTTATACTATGGGTTACAGTCTCTACTGTTGTAGCTGTAAAGTAACTTTAACTACAACCTTCTTTTAGACAGACTGGAAATAATTCTCTTGTTTCCATTGTGGCTTAATAATCCCCACTTCATCTTTTTTTTCCAAGTTTTTGAACTCTAATATATAGGAGAAATCCTATAGATGGAAATAGAAAATACAGGAATGAGTATGAAGAACCAGTCCCATTTAAGTTAACAAGAAGAGACATTCAGATGAGCCTGCAAATGTCTCCAGGAGCAAACTTACTGGCTAAAATACTGGATATTATCATATTTTAACACATAATTCCAATGGTATTTTTTTCTGGAACAACTGTAAGTTCTGGAAGCATAGCCAACATCCATATCCAACAACACACATTAAATTCAAGAGAAGCAGGGACAGTGGCACAAGGGGAAAGCAGCCCTGCAGCACAGCATACACTCATTATTCCTCAGTGTCATCATTCTCATGCTAATAGCCGGAAGCTTGTATCATCCCAAGTGACTACTGACCCAGCTCCCCCACTCCCTGAAGAAGGGAAAAAGCCTTTACATGGTGCTTTTCATCCTCACACCACTATCATACTTGCTAGGATCTGCAAACTGACATACAGGAACAGCAAAAGAATTTTGAAAACAAGGACAGTTGCAATTTAGTTTTGTATAAAACCATATTATTTTTATATGTCATATTCTGTGTACAAAATTGTGTTGTTTTACACATATAGGTTCCTATTGTTTGCTTTCTTCCATGTTAACCTCAGGAACTGAAAAACCCACGACAACAGTTCACACTGCAGAATGTCCTCCCACTCTAACACCTAAGAAGCTTTCACAGATGAAGCCAGATCGTGCACGGGTCTCCAGTCACGCATCCAATGCCAATTGTAAACCAAGGGCTTGATCTCTTGATCTCAGAAGCAGCACCGTTGGATAACACCAAGTCCCGAGTATCCGCACACAGAATCACCCCCAGGACAACCAGAGTGTACACAATGTAGTCTGAGTTTTAAAACATACACAGTAAAGAAATACCTTTATGTAAAATTTTTGCCTCTGCTCATCAACAAAATATGAAACATCAGTTTTTAAGCAAAAGAAACTCCTCTCTTAATAATTCAATTATCTCTGACACTTAGTGACAGTTTAGAGTCGCATTTTTTGAATGTGTTTTTCTTGTCACAAGAAAAAACAGGTACATGACAGGGTAGTAGTCTAAAAGTGCTAGCAAATACCCAAAGTAACTTCAAATATGCAGAAAATAACATTTTTCTAACACTGTGCACTATTTATGGTAGCAAGATTTAAAAGTTAGTCACACCTGCCTGTCCTCATTTAATGGTAGGGGAATTTTGATGGCTTCTGCCTCTAGATAGAAGTTGTATTTACCTTTTTGTCCCTTTAACATTGTTTTACTCTACAACATAGACTGTTAATGCAACGAAAAGACCCATTTAAAAACAAAAGCTATCTTAAAAAATATTAGAAGACTGATCTTGAGAAGCATCTGCCCTTATTACTTTTTCAGTTACTAACAATTACTGTTGCATGCTAAGGAAACAAACTTAGGCCCCAGAAGAAGAGTTCTACAAAAGAGCAGAAAACGGCATAAAAAAAGGAATTGAAAATTTAATTTTACAGAAGAAACAAAGCAGATCTGTGCTGTAAATGTTCAAGTTCCAGTCAAACATGCAAACTGATTTTTCTAAGATGCTCCTTCCTCCAATCCCTGCCTGGAACAGAAGTGCTCCTGTTAAAACCACTGTTTAGTACATTTACTGTCAGCTTTCATTGTATTTTATCAAAGACCAGAAAGCATCTTCTGCTACTGGTCAGTGTTGACTAATCTACTTACAGCCAAATTCTGCCATGTAGCACAATTTTGGTCAGAATTAGGCTACTTTGAGCAATTATGTCAGACAGTTTGCTGCCCACATGCAAGCAAGCCCGAGCAGAAAGCTGTAGTTTGGTCCCATAAATACAGAGCTGAATGGAGAAGAGAAAACATCAGGATCTCAGTAGTGGCAGAGGGAAAGAAAAAGGAGGCAAGTGACAAATAAAGACTAAAAGTTCTTAAGTGGAAACTAGGGGAAGATAACAAGGGTAGAGAGAGAAACAAAATACCAGAAAAATAACAAAAAGACTGGAGAACCAGTGAAAGGAACTGTCATCCAAAATTCCCTGACCCACCCCGCTAGCAGGTTGTAATACAGAACAACAGGATACACTGCCTAATTACCATTGCTAAAACCTCCTCTAATTATTTTTCTTTGTAGTAGAACAGAATTATATACATACATACCACACTGGAGATGAGGCAAACATAGTAGCATGTGAACATGCCACATTTCCAAACTGGAAAATTAACACAAGTCATAATTTCCTCCTGTTCACCAGGACAGAAATTATGAGCTTCTCTGTGTACAGACAAACGGGTGTGGAACTCCTGAGATACCACACTGAGATGTCTCTCTCACATCTGCTCACAGCAAGACACTTTGAAATGGCCCTGATAGAACTCAAAACACGGGATCACAAACAGAGCTATTGCATTCCGGGATGGAAGAGGCAAATCAAATATTCTTCTCAGTTCTGGCTTATGGCAGAGCCAGCAGCTCCTGAGAAAGCTTCAGAGCAATCAAGTCAGGGCTTGGAGAGGGGAAATTCAGTGCATAACCAAGCAGACCTTCTGCTCTCCAACTGCCTGAGAGGAAATCATGGCAGGATCATCTTGCAGGATAAAGCACACACCTAAACAACTGCTTATACAATTCCATATGCATATGCAATGGACATCAATTTTAACACTGATGTAAGAAGGAAAGTATCAAAAAAATCAGTAATTGCACAGGTCAACCTTTCACTCTCCTCCAAGGTATCAGTTGAGGATAATGCAGGAAGCTTTTTGAAACAACTCTGAATCTACACTCGAACTACATTTCCTCAACATTGCTTACTCCTGTCACTCTCCTTAGAATTACATATTACATATGAGAATGCACAGCCTACAAATCCAAGTATCTTTAACAAAGTTAGTCAAAGATGATGCACCAGCCCACAAGGGCTTGTGAAAGTCAAGAGCCACTGCCTGTGTTCACCCAATGGATTTACAGAATCCCCTTTTTCACAGAGAGCAGCCTGTTAGAGACAATTAAAGCCATGTTAAAGGTTACTGTCATTATGTGGCTGGTAGGGCAGCATGAGCATCTGAAACCTGGTGGAGTTTTGGGCAAAGTTTTGGCTCCAAAATAAGATCAGAGGCATTCACACTGTTTGTATCACAGTAACATTCTGTGTCTACAATGCTGAAACTGGGAACACAAAGAGAAATGAAACGAACTCACGGGAATTGCTAAAAGTTGCCACTGTTACCATTCACACGTTTTAAGAAGAGGAGATGAATCAAAACCTGAGATTATTTTTCCATAACAACTAGAAAACTAGGTTCTGCAGAATCTCAAAATCCTCACCAATTCAAAATAGCACAAAGTTATTGCTATATTCAAACTTGACACCCTAAACAAAAGCTTATTTACATTTGTAAGAAAAATAAGATAGTTGATACTTTCTCATTAGCAGCATATGATCTAGCAACTACAGCTCAAATCTACATTTTCTGGGATTTGTCAGGCTTAAAATGGACATCTGTACACAAAAGACACTGTTACACCTAAAAACTCTCACTAGTTATCCCATTCCTGGTGCCAAGAAAAAAAACCCAAAATACCCAAACCACCAGAACCATCAGTCAAAGTCTGCACCTCAAGCACAGCTCTACATATTTAGCTATGTTACAGTCAAGGCCTGATTACTTTTTGCTTAGTTTTACTCACTTTTTCTTTAACATACTTATGGAGAACTCTGCCTAATTCCATAAGACACCCAAAAGAAAGCAAGTTGAATAGCACCATTAAGAGCAAAATTTAGATGCTTACATGAAAAGACAACCCAGAGAAAGAGTGTGAGGAAAACCCCACCCTTTAGTTCCACATGACCTCCTGGCACCTTCTCACTCTTTCTATTTATTTCTACCTGTCTGTATTTCAAGATAAAACATTACTAGAGGTTTCTTGCTTTTTGAAGCAGACATTAACACTTCAGCAGCAGTGTATCCAGTGTGGCATTAGCTCCCGTATTCATTTTACTGTCTTCGCTTTATAAGGTATTTATCATCAGTTCTTCCTATCCACCTTTTCAGCTGTGTGGTAACTGTCATTTTATGAAATGAGGATAAGGAAAGCTCGAATATCCCAGCAATCTAAAGAACTGTCAAAGAGTCAGCACCTGAGAGCCCTAACATCCTGATCCCTGGGCTTCAAGACAGCATCTTCTACATGTCTTTAAAGAGAGAGAGCAGAGTACAATACAACAAACAGTTGCAAAACAGCATCTTGAAGTGCCGGTGGCCATATCTGGGTTACAGATGTAATAAGATACTGTGGCATACGCCAAAAAAGGATTACTCCTTTGTAAGCTTTAAATCAAATCCCTCTAACAACAGCATACCTGCTTATGTATTATCACTGTTTACATTACCTGTTTTCATTCGAAGACAGAAATAGTCTTTAACATCCAAAACCACAAACCCATTGAATACCATTTATATGGGTTCCAACATAATGCACTTTAACCTATAAGCAGACACAGCTCACCTTTTAAGCTCTTCTGTATACTGTTATTCCCCTTTAGGAGCTTGGACCATTTTATTGCTCTTCTAGTGAGTACCACTAGATACCTGGAAAAGAATGCTTCATAGGATGCATAATCAAAGTCTTCTGGCCTTTCAAACCCATATGGATCAACCCTACAAAATAAAAAAGAATTCTTGTACATGTTTCTACATACCTACAGCTGAAAAAAAATACGCTCAAAATTCCCTCCTCCCAGCAAAAACCTATTTTACACAAACTGTTACACTCCATTTAGCATATCAAAGCTGTTTAAGTACATTATTTTAAACAGGCACTGTTCAGTCAGTTTTACAGACTTCACTGCTTTTACAAGCAAGGAGTTTTTGGAGCAAAGGATCTGTTCTCTGCCAAACTGACCCAAATTATGATCACACAGAAATCTGGGAGGAATTTTGCTCCACAATACAGACAAACAGTCGAAAAGTACAAAGGTGTAGCATAACAGCTCCAGTATGACCTGAGCTCTCTTTCTGCACAGTTCTGCACAGAAAAAAGGCAACAAATAGTGCAAGTTACAGAAATTATTTTTAAAATGGGTAATTTCTGAAATTTTCTTTAATAAAGTATACAACTTGGAAAAAGAGACAAATCCTTGTGTCAATCCACCTTCTTCATACCTGCATCAAAAACACTTATCTTTTACAATTTTTCACTGTTACAGCACATTATCTCAGGCAGCACGACACTGACAGAGTTTCAGAACTGCATTGCTGATTATAAGATTAATATATCAAGTCACCTTGCTAAATTAGATTTATGGCAACTTCCCAGGGCACTTTATACCTGCCAACTATCACCAGTACAGGACACTCACAGGCTTTGTAGAAGGTAAACAGGCAGAGGGGTCTGTTCTCTCAGAAAAGGTTTCAAGACAGACTTCGGGGTTTAACTTCCCAAAACACTGCCCCTTTCATTCATGGAAAAGGAATTTGACCATGGAGCAGCACTGGCACAGCCTTGGGAAAACTGGCTCACGGGAGCGTCACAGGTAGTAAAGCATGAATCAGAAGAGGAACAATTAAATATTCAGACCTCAGATCGTAATTATCTAGTTGGCTGTTTAGAACAGTCACCTTAGTGTTTCGCACAGTCCTCATATCCGACACAAAAATCACAGGCGTAAAAGACATCGAGACCCCCGGCACAGGTTTCTCGTAAGACACAGAACGTGAAGACACCCCAAAAACTCCCCTAACACTTCCATGAACACAGATCTCATATTTACTATTGAGACTGCCCAGGCAGCAAGCAGAGATTAATTTCACGCTCAGCTCCGTTCCTGAGGCAGAGAGGCAAAACAAGGAGTCAGGACGCGGGGTTTTAAGGAAGCTGCCCTCGGGCAAGGGAGGTTTCACGGTCGCCGCTCGGTGCCCTCCGCCGCGCCGTGCCCGGTTCGTGGGGGGCTTCCCCGCCCCGCGGTCCCTCGGCCGCCCCTCACGGCTCCGAGCGCTCGGGGCGGCACAGCTCGCCCTCCGTGCCCGGGGGACCCGGCTCCGAACCCACCCGTCGTGCCCCCAGCCCTACCTGTACGCCCAGTCCCGCCCGTCCTCTCGCCTCGCCATCGGCCGCCCGCGCTCGGCCCCGGCGGGCGGGCGCTCCCCAGGCCGAGCAGCGCGGCGGCCGCGGCCCCGCACCGAGCCGCAGCTCCCAAGTTCAACTCTCCTGCCGCCTCCGAGGGGCGGGGGCGGCCGCCGCGTCCCGCCTCCCGTGCCCGGGGCCGGGCCGGGCCGGGCCGGGCAGGGCAGCTCCGCGCCCGCGGGGCTGGGCGGCGGCGGCGCCGCGTCCCCCTGCTCGGGCGGCCCGGCAAGGGGGTGCCGCTCTGGTCCTGACACAGTTTTAGGTTTGTGTATTTCACGTTTCTCTGGTCTTAAAAATAAATAAATAAATAAATAAATAAATAAATAAATAAATAAATAATCCCTTTTTTGGGGAAAAAAAAAATCAAATGTCTCACTAATACAGGGCGAGAGTGGCTTCAGGTACGGCACTTCAAACCAAAGGAATTTCCCCATAACCAGTGAGAAGAAATCACCCCAAATCATCACAATCTTCCTTTTAATTTCCTTCTTTTATTCATTTAAGCCCATGCTGTGTTATACAGAATCACGGAGTATTCTGAGTTGGAAGGGACCCACAAGGATCATAGAGGTAAAACTCCTGGTCCTGCACAGGACAGCCTCAAGAATCACATCATATGCCTGAGAGTATCATCCGATCACTTCTTGAAGGCTGTCAGGCTTGGTGCTGTGACGACTTCCCTGGGGATTCCGTTCCTGTGCCATACCACCCCCTGGGTGAAGAACCTTTTCCTAATAAACCGAAGTATTACCAACATTAGCTTCTGCTGATCAGTTTCCACCATTAACTAACATTCACATGAATATGATTTAAATAATAAATGGCAGGTTGTAAAAAATGTGGAGTGAAAATTGTACTACAAAAAATTGTACCCAAAAATTGGCTTCCCCATTTCTAGAACCCAGCTCTAAAATTAGAACAGCGCTCTTATCTCCAGAGGTGTTGAACCAAGCCCAAAACCCACAAGGACTCTGCACTACCTGACTCCAGCAGCTTAATTCATAACACACTGTGAAACAGAGAGAGCAAAATTATATCCCTGCTTGTCCTTTCTGAATCCAGTCTAGACTTTGCACCCAGCAAAGTGCTTGGAAAATTACAGCTACTGCTGGAGAAATATTATCTTGTTCAGCCAGCAAGTAAGAGTTGCTGAAGACAACAGATGGGATTTCACAGGGGAGATCAACAGTTGTTTCAGCACACTTGTCGAGAAAGCTACTAACTTCTCTCTGTGGGATCAAAGGCAATCACCCACACAGAAATGTAAAAGCAGCTCGATTCTAATGGCAGGGAAAAAAATACAGAGATTTGTACTTGGTTCAACTGCCATTGCAGTGCCGTAAAAGTTCTTCGTTGTTCAGCAAAACATAATTATTACCTCTTTTTGTGGGAAAATTCTGTGCTTCAGCAGGGATAGGGCTTCTCCTGCAGCAGTGTGATCCTGCTCAAATTACTGTGTGGCATCACAAACACGCTCGGGTACTGGCAGAACTGGAAACTGATTACAAACCAGCCCAGGGAGAGCTGGCCGGTGCCTGTGCCAAGCCTGTGCTTGACTTGGCGCCAGCGTTGCCTTGGTGGAGCGTAGGCAGAGGCAGGCTCTGCACACAGCTCTGCCCCAGTCAGTTGGTCACAGCCTCATAGAAAATCCTTGGCAGAGGTGTGAATAGGAGGCGATGCTGTCCCACAGCAGAGAAGAAGGAAGCCTCAGTTAACCAGAATATCCTTTTCTCCCACAAATCCTGAAGCCACAAGCTTGTTTAGTAACAGGGTTATAATTTACCTGACAAAGTCAAGCTCTTTGGTGCATGTTCCTTTTAAAATGGCTCCATCAAAAGTTCCCTGCAAACAACACATTGTTTCTGTGATTAGTTAAGAGTACATCTGCAGTGCATCAAGGGAAGCCTTGTGTATACCACAGTGCATTTTCACTGTCAGCAAGCCTCAAATGTTATATACAGTTTCTGTTGCTCTAATACTAACAGAACTACTGGGTGGTTCACTCAGATTTTTGCCTTTTACACACAAAGGCTCTCATTAAGAATACTTAGAATATTAATCAATTGATAGAAATATTTCTTAAATTTCAGCACAATAATTGAGTCCCCATATTTTGCCTGATAATGTGAGCCAGCCCACTGTCTGGCAAGAGATAATACCTTGGTTGTCCTTCACAGGGTATCAATGCTGCTCTCCTCTGGGCAGATGATATCATGTTGCTTTCAAAGGCATTCAAAGAAACTAATGCATAAACCCTTGAATCCGAAAACTGCCTGTGCTTGGTGTTGTGATCCGCAGAAAAGGATACTGTTTACTTTTAATCCTTTACTTCTGAAGGAGCTGGTGAGAGTGGCAGACTGCAAGAGGGCAGACTTAGTTGACGTTCAGACCAGTGAAGCTCACAGCCTTCCTACCTGCCACCTGGTGCAAAGGAAACTACTTTAAATAACTTTTCCCTTACCACCCCACCCCCCTTTTTGCATCTGAACCTTATCCTGGAAGTTTTTATCTTATGGTGAAAGTGTTTGGTAGAAATTCCCATCCTGCTGCTGCCAGAGTGAGTCCTTAAAATAGTGACTTCCCTTTAAGGGTAGGCATTTAAATGTATTCCTTGCAAAGGCAGATGAAGACAGCAGAGAGTGTTTCATAGGCTGAGGCATTCAAAGCTTTGCTGGTCTCATACCCTCCTATATTTTAATAAGCTAGGCTTGCCTTCTTGTGTTTGCAGAGCAGTTTATAAATAACAATACCAGGAAGATTTTCAGCCTTATCAGGATTTAGTCTGAAGTGTCTTCACACTTCCCAAGGCTGTGAAATGTGTTCTATGACACCTATGCTTGATGCATCATCAGTGATGAAATGTGGTCCAGCTCCTTACATACCACCCCACAGCTGTTGTTACTTTTAGGCCACAAGTGGGGAAGGACCATCAGGAGAAACTCCTCGATAATATTTGTGCCTGAAAGTATTTCTTCGACTGCCTAGGGGGGCCATAAGGATTCTTTATAGATTCTGCTATAGGACTGAGAAGGGATAAGGTGTATGTGGATATATTGTGCCTAATATTCTTAAAACAGCATGAGTGAATCTGTTAATTAAGAAATACCAATGAGAAACACCATTTCCAGCAAAGGTAGCAGCTCTGCTTTTCTGGATCCAGACAGTAAGTTTTAAAAAACTCTAACTACACACACAACGGTTAATAGCCACTGTTTAGAAAACACGAATGCAACAGCATTGGAGAAGAGATAAAAAGATAATTCTCACTACTGACTGGGTGTTGTAGTATCCTAAGTGAGGGATGAAATTCCCACAGCATATGTGGCTTCCCTTGCTCATGTGATATGCCATACAGACTCTCATCTTTGTGTCTGTACTTAGCAAACCACATCACACAAGTATACTCTGCTTTGTTGGTGCTCTACTTTCCCATGACCTGAAATAAATCTGCTGCTCCATAGTTGGGGAAAATAGTTTAGGTTAAGTGGATTTGGCAGTATAGAATATCCAGTAAGAAGTAAACATATATATATGTATATATGTGTGTGTGTATGTATATATTATATATATATATATACACACATATATATATATTCTATATTCTGACCTGGGCACAATGTGCTCCAGGACTAGACAATTCATCCAGCTAATAACGTTAAGGAATGCCACCATCACACCCAGACACCTTTGGTTCCTGTTACAACCAGCTATCTACCAAGTTTAGTCAGCCTTCTCCTATGTATGGATCGAGGCTCCCGATCTGTAATGAAATGTAATGAAATGCTGAACTTGCTCCATATTTTTGTCCCAGAAAATTGCACCATGCTTACATAATTGTAGTCTGCAGGCCTGATTAGACCTGCTCATGTGAATTGTTCCAACAGCAGTCACTGAACTTTAGAACAGACTGCATAGCAAGGACAGAAATGTATTTTAAAAAGTTAAATTCCAGTATTCCCTGAAGGCTTCACAGCTTCATGTCTATTAAGGTTACTAGCTGTTAGGACAAGTCACGAATCCATGTGTAGTCTGGGAACTGCCAGTATTTTGATTATCCTCGGTACGACTGTGGCCCTGGGAGTCACAGCATAGTGATATGAGCGTCTATAAAAAGGTGCACTAAAGCTTGCTGCATACCACTGCAGCTGCCTGGAGAATCAGCATTACCCATGGAAATCTCTGCAGAAAGGTTTTTGCACTCGGCTGCCATCCTCCAGCTGCGTCAGAAAAGAAGGCTCAAGGCTGTAAGTGACAATACTGGAAACAGCAGGGACAGAGAAATGATATGGTAGCACCATCGGTGTGAAAAACACGGCAAAATTGTATGTCAAAAGTGATATGAAAAAAATACTTGAACATTATTAGCATCAAGGGTTCCTAGGACAGGGACAAGGGTGTCCTTAGAAAAAAGGTCAGTAGCTATCACAGACTGGTAGCCAAGAGGTGTGGAACTGAGTAGACCAAGTTCTGTGGTTCATAGTGACTTGATGAATCTAGCTTAGGTCAGGCTGCAACTCTGTAAAATGTGTTTGATATTTCAACTGACAAAATGAAGTATTTTCTAGATGGCTTTGTTCTGTTTGTTTTCTTTTCTTCTAATCTACTTGAATGATCATGAGGGGTTTGCTGAAAACCCTTTAAATCATTCTGATGATGTTTACCTTCCTTGCTGCATGAGTACAAGGCTTATAACTGAACTTTGAAATTTCCTAGGGAGAGATGACAGACAAGATTGGAGGTTATTAACTCCTTACTTGTCCTATCCCCTTTTTCTTTCTTATCCCCAGTTGTGAAAGTATCATGCCTAGCAAATTTAGTAGCTCCAAGATCTACTGTTTAGAGACAGGGTTTAACCTGGCTAGGGTTCTCTGGATGTCTGCTATGATTTCATATTTTGTCATAATTGAGAAAAGTGAATGCAAACCTTCTCCTGGCCTCCAATTGCCTCTGCATTAGGACTTCTGTAAGGAGTCTCATTTCAGTTGTCTCAAGCAGTATCCAGTTCTGTAAAGAACAGGCAGAGTTATGATTACAGGTATTTAAATACAATAATTGGATGTAAATACATATGTTAGCTGTAAAGAACATTATATATATCACTTAATTGTCTCTATGCAGGGTTTCTCTAAAAATCATACATTAAGGAAAAAAATCCTTAAAGTAACAACATGGTTTGGTGTGAGAAGAAGGTATAGTTACCCAATCAGGGTTAGACATCCATTTCTCTCATGGAATAAGGCAGGACTTTTCTCGGAGCACAGATTTAAAGTTTATATAATTAAATACTATTTTATAATGCATACATACAGGACTACTGAGTTTAAGTCAGATCATCAAATTCCCTTTCTATATGTTCCCAGCTTTGGAGGGCTGAACTCTGCAAAGGTGGTGCATTCCCAAGGAGGTTGCTCTTCACTGTAGCTTTCTGCGTATTTATTCCCTACACATTTTTCAAACTCACAGGCTGAAAGAAAAATAAGAAGATTTGTGAAAACCTAAAACTGGGTTTGACAGCAATAGCAGCTGAAGCTTCTTGGAATTGCAAGGTTATAGCAACAGCCATCAGTACAGACATGCCTCAGTATTTACATGGGATCAAGATATCGGCTGAAGTATCATGTTTTTAAATTCCTTTGAGAGGTAAGAAACTTTGATTGCAACATCTAGGATCAAATTGTGCCTTCCTTCTGGCTTATTTTGTCAGGTTATGGATTATATAATATGACTAATACCAGAGGAAAAAATATAATTTTCATTTTGTTTTCATTCGTAGATGAACGTCCCCCAAATACTATCACTAAAAAATACATTGTCAAAATTGAAATAATTTAATTTAAATGTCCTTTTTCTTATTTCAGGTACTGCTGTCACTGTTCTTTCTTGTTTCAAAGTAATCAAATTCAAGAGGGAAGTGTAACACTGAAAATTAACATTTTGGTATTTCCATGGTTTGCTGCATAATTAGTTACAAAAATAGTATGTTCTCTGCCAGCTGTTTGATTCCTTTTTCCATTTAAAGTGTAGCTCAGTTGTCAACAATACACCAGCTTGTTTTTTTCAGCTGAGAAATTTTATTTTAGCTGTGTATGAATTTAAGAAAACCATAGAACTTAATATGCTGTAATTATTCATTGAGTCATAGCAGTTGCTGGGTGCAATAGTGTTCTACATTTGTGTTGCTTCTGCAACAGGTACTTTCTATTTCTGTGTTTTCTCATTTTTCCACAACATATTTTCCATGAATTATCTTCTCAGACAATCCAATTGTATAATTTTTATAATAATGTCCTTTTACATGACATCTTGTCACTGCCAGTCCTCCATGAGCAATTGGTAAATTTCCAAACACAGTCAAATAAGCTTTACAATAATTATTATCTCTCCTGATCTGTGCAAAGTAATTTTTTTTCATATGGTTGCAAAAGTTCAATCATTGTCTTATTTGATGCTGACGGAAAATCGTTCATGAGAAATGGACTGTAGTCAAAATCCACATGTAAATGCAAATCAATTCACCAAAATACATTAAGTAATACTTAGAATTAACATTACAGTTTGCCTGGTGTGGACATGCCTTGTAGGGGCCCTGATTCTCTGCTCCACTCAGTTATTGTTTAGCCCATGATATCTACATATGATGACACCATTTAACCTTACAAAGAATGACTCTATAAGTAATTCCAGCAAATCTCTTAAGTATGCTGTTCTAGAAATCTCTCTTAGACACAGGTTTTTGTATTTTGATGGCAGCAGAAGTGCCCTTTATAAAATTTACTGAGAATTAGACTTTGAAAATTTAATTGCCACAGATTAGTTTGTGTAAATGAAACACCTTTCAGCAAAGAAAGCTCAGATTTGATCCCACAGAAGTCACTGGGATGGAGGAAGAAAGGGGCTGAGTGTTTGTTGTGACTCTCCTAATAATTTTCAGTTCTTTGTTTCAGCCCATTTTTAGTCCCTGGGGTTCAAGCAGCTGTGGCAGTGAAGGATCAAAGGGAATGTATGAATCACTCAAGAAGAGATGATTCTCCTCCACTGCGAAAAACTGTCACACAGGCCTTCACCTCGGAAAAAAGGTGATTTCTCTCTCCAGCTCCAGTGCCCAGCTCTGAAACCAACCCAAGTCTTGGAACCTTCCAAGGCTCAACAGAGAGCTGCTGAGACAGAAGACACGCTGTTGGGAAGCTCTAGCACTCTTCCTAGCCAGAAGTATCCGGTCTCTGCTTGAAGAAACCAGCTGGCTCTCACAACATATATTACATGTGGCTGTTCTGTCTCTCTCATATCTCTGCTTGTGTTACAAAAATATAGAGGTGGGGGCTATATGTTAAAACAGGCCAGATCATAAATGTGAAGGTATAGCCGTAGTTTTACTTCACAACTGAATAGTCTGGGAAAGTAAACAGAAGGAGCTGCAAGTAGAACAAAAGTAAGTTCAGCCTTCCATCCAGTAGAAAAAAACCTGCTGGTGTGTTGGATATTGTACAGAACACCTCAGAATTTCCCCCCTGCACATCATAGGATCAAATATACCTCACAGCTGATTTGCAACTCTAGCACCTGTATGCAAGCTGAGAATCAAATGGTCAAATACCAGGAAGAAGGACACTTTGCTGAGAACTTCCTCAGATTCACCCAGTGCTTCAGACAAAAAAAAAAGAAAAAAGAAAGAAAGAGAGGACTCTTTCTTGGGAAGACTCAGCTTTCAAAGTGCACTGTCAATATTCGTCAGCATGACTGGGATTTGCTCTGTGTGGAAAAACACTGGTGGCTCTTTTGGTTGCCCTGGATGTATTTGAGAGTACAGATGTGTGTTTACTACAGAGGGCCGTTAGCGTTCACTGTGTTGTTTCTAGCATGAAACAAATGCCAGATTAGCAAGGTGTTGTGTTTCCCACAGCAATGATAGCGTGCCCCTGACAATGCCATTCATATTCCCAGGAGAGAAAGTTAATGCTGATCCTTGCAGTCAAGCTTACGTAGTGATAATAAATAGTACTTAAAAACCTCACGATTGATGTCAAGGGTCTTCACAAAGGGGTCATTTGTAATGAAAAAAAAGACATATCTGGTAGACTGATTTCTGGAAAGAAAAAACAATTAGGTAACACGTGAGAATCAATTGCTGGTTTTAGCTTTTCAATGGCCTGATTTGCTGCTCGAGCAGCCTTCAGTACCTTTTGCAAATACATCCCCATGTGCAGTTATTGGCTTTTGCGAATTGCCCTTCTTTGACCCACAAAGCTATCTTCAGTTGTCTGGGTACAGCCTGCATCTAACATTGCTTGCTAAACAATTTTGAAAACCAGTGGAGTAACACCAAATAATATTCAAGAAATTTGCAGCAGATGATAGCAAGGAGCAAAGCTGTGAGCACTGAAATGTTGATAATAAGGAAATGCAAGATGCTTATCTTGTCAATTCCATTTTAGCTCTTACCTTTAATAAAAGTAAAAGCCAAAAGCACCTCTGACCTCCTCCCTGAACATACGTACTTCAGTACAGTAATTGAGTTGATGGTCTGTGCTATTAAAAATGGGTAAAAATAGTTTAGAAGAAGGTGAGACAAAATCTGTCTTTGATGAGTGTGAGGAGAGATGAGGCAGGACAGAGTCTCACTGCATCAGAATTTTTGCAGCTCTAATTTGAACATGGCTATTTTTAGAAGACTTGTTGTACATATCAACAACACTAATGACTGCCAGCAGAGACAACCATGTTCTTAGAGCCAGCGGCATCGTGTGCAGCTCTCAGGATTTAACTAAAGCATGTTCTAGGCAAACAGTAATAAAAGTAATTAATTCTGTTTGTTTCCATCAAATTTAATTATGCTTTTATTTTACCTCTCTTTCCCTCTGGGAAATTAGTCCAGAGAGTAATCTGACAGCCTTTAGTTCTTACTATTGAATGTTGCGAATGGCTTTTCTACAAAATTCTGACTTCTGTGTGTGTGTGTATGTTATGGATGGAAACCATGGCTTTCTGACTGCCTTAATTTTATTACTATTCTGTGATCGTTCTAACATTTTGGGAAGCAAAACAATCCCTACCAAGAAACTTGTCTCCCTCGTTACTAAATGGTGAGAACAATGCAGAACAAGACTCTCTAATCTCTGTCAGGGACATGCAAACATGTTTGCTATACAAACCCACATTTGTAAGAGGGGCATCCTGAGTTGGCTTAGATAAGGGAGCTATCACAGGTCAGTATTCCATGTGCCTTTGCCAGTGGCATCTTTCTTATCAGCGTTTATTATTAGCAAGCTGCTCACTCATAGATCTACCCACAGTGCCGAACGGTAATATTCATAAATGATAAAGCAGCCTTATTAGAAAAGTTTCTGACTGGCTGTGGTGGCTGGGGAATGCAAATTGAATGGCAAGCAGTGGGGAGTCAGAGAGAGCACCTTGATCTATGCCTGCAGCGGAATAACAGCCAAAGAAATCATTGTGCAGGCATTATCAACGAATGTCAAAAGGGCCTTGAAGTAAATTGTGGAGGATTTGATTGCTGATCTCAGCAAAACATCATCTGGACCTTGTGAACTGTGGAAAATGGAAAGAAATAGCCAGAACGTACAAAATGCAGGGTCTCCAGCTAGGCAAAGCCCTTTAGCTGTTGGTTTGTGTTCAGTGCCCTTTGCCAGCAGCATGCTCTTCTGAGCAGAAATCAAGATTTCCTCTGTTACCACACGGCCTTTGCTGTGCATTTCTCCTCTCCTGTAGGAAACCTCCACCCTTTTCCACCTCCACAGCTGCTTGCTGTTTCAGAGACCATCCCGACAGCAGTCCCCAAGGCAGCTTCCATCACGGCAGCAGCCCTGCAGCACTGGATGTTGGACGAGCAGAGGGAAACCCATGGGTAAATACACTCATGTGTATGTCCAGGTTCTTTCAAAATCCACCCATTCCCCATGGGCAAGCTGGGGACAGTGGCGGCTGAGCAAAGGTAGGCTGGTATTTAGATGAGGTTTCGAATCAGTGCTGCATTACAGCACGTGCCTCATCTGGTCATGAGGCATGCAGAGGTCATGAGGGCAGAGCTCAGCCCTGGTGCAAATATAACAGGCCTGTCTGTTATATCATGCAGAGGACCCAGCCTCCCTTACTGCCAGGTTCCTCCTGCAGCTGGGGTGGTAGCAGACTTAAAAATCCCAAGGTATCCAGAGACGAATGGGTGCTGCCGCGCAGCACAGGCAGGGTAAAAACACCTCCCCGTCATCCCCTCCCCGTCCTCCCCACCCCCAATATTTTACTTCTTTGAGCACCAAATTGTCACCAAGTTTGAGATTTGCTGCCAGAGTGCAGTATATCTGTGCATCTGTGTAACTGATCAAAACAGCACATTCAAAATCGGTATTTTTTTGAATATCTGTGAGAGTTTTCTTCAAAAAAATAACAATGAAACTTCAGAATGGAAAGATTACTACGTTACTGAAAACTCTGTTTTCGGGTTTTCCCAGGAATTAATGAGCAGCTGCATGTTGGAAAGAAATTCTTTCTCGTGAGGCTCTTGGGAGGGCTCAGAAAACTTTATTAAAAAATAACTGGAAAATTTGACCCAGAGAGCAAGTTCCTTATGTTTCTTGGAAACTCGTGATTCATGTTTCAGTCTCATTTTGTGTCTCTTGAACAAGATGGAAATGTAAGGGAAAAAGCAGGAAAGTGGAAAGGAAGAGAGGAAAGCCAGCAGTAGGGAAGCCAGCCATAGGAAATGTGTGTGTCACAGGATGAGCTCAGCAGAGTTTCCACGTGGGCAGTCAGGGAAAAACATGTATTCTTGTGTCTATTAAAACTATTCTTTTCAACATCTTCTTTTTACTTTTGTGAAGTATTCATATTTTTTCTTTTGTGAATTGGTGAAGGAGCTCAGATGAGTTCAAATCACAGGCAAGGATTTTGAAAAACATAGATGGAAAACATATTTTCCTAGAAGTATGTGATAATTCAGTGGGGCCCAGACTCAGTGTTTTTTAACTCTTTGGAGAATTTAACTCATGGTGGCACAGAGATCAGTAATGCTGTAAGTCATTGCTTGAGTTTTAGTCTTGGACTGTTCTGTGGGACCTTCAGAATCAGTCAATATGGGTATCTCTTAATTCATGTCTTTATATTATTAAAGACCATCGAGGAGACAAGAAAATGGTAGGATGATCATCACATACTGTTGTTTCACCTCCTGCAAGAGCAGTCTTAATGATTTTGTGCTGTGGACCGTGGCTACTGCTGAAGTGGGTAGTGAAGGACCCTATTTCCATGGCAAATAGCAATGTTTAATGATCAGCTGAAGTACTGATCTTCCCATCTTCGGGGCAGTATCCTCATGCCTGGTAAACAGCTGGTCAGGCACACAAAATGAAGCATTGTGGGAGAGCTGTTAGAGAGGGTGAAGAGTTAACTGTTAGCTGTCATCCTCAGACAGAATTTGCTTTTCAGATTCCTTTGAGGACGCAGGCTTTTTCCTCATCTTGTCAGCAAACCGCCACGTCTCCAAATGGCAAACTCGCCATCTGCAGGCCAGCGGGACAATTCGCGGGGGCCAGGGAAGAAACATCCCCACGAAGATCAGGGACACTCAGGTACACTTCCTTATGGTGGTCTTAGGATTTCCTCCTCTTTTATACACCAGTTAGCAAAAGGAAATGACCCTCTGGGTGTTATCCCAAAGAAGTTAGAGTCTCTGGAGCTTAATCCTATCCCAGTGGATTGCTTTAAAATTGTAAAAAAAATTAGACTTGATATTCTTCTGCAGCAGGCTTCTTCTACCCTTGCTAGCTCATGCCTGGTCTCAGCTGTAAGGAGAGAGCACAGCTTCCCAGCCCAGGCCTTAACACACTCCCAGCTACTAAAAATCAGTGCTGTTTTCCCCCATGAAGCATGGTTTTGATTAGAACATACTGTTTCTTAAGCATATTTTTGCCATGAGAGCATGTTTTATTTTTGAAAGATACTAAAACATAGTGTTTCAGGAAGTTTGAGATTTCTTTGTCAGTCTGGACGAACATTATTGGAATGCATGCTTCTATTTGAAATAAATTTTAAGGAGAACATTTACTTTATTTCTGTGGTTGTTTTGTAGTGCTCTTGAATCACAGTTGCATCCAATTAACAAAAAAAAGTGAAAACCTAAAGAAAATGTTTAATTTTTTAGTACTGCTTCCATTAAAAACTCAAAAAAACCCCAAAAGGAAACTGAGACAACCTCAGTTTCACCCCAGTTTGAATAAAAGCTATCTCTAAGCTGCTGAAAGGAAAACACTCATAATCTAACTCTTCCAGCCACAAAAGGGTTTGAAAGCACCCTGGAGAAACCTGAGAATTTGTAGCCCTGTCTTTGCCAGCCCTATAAGCCATGTCCTAAATACCATCATATGGCACCCTAATGAGAAACAGCAGAGCCTTGTTAGTGCTACGTCTCCTCCCACCCCTTTGGCCCTGCTAGTTCTGGCAACTGTGGGTTAGTTTCATGCCTATCTTCCATGGCCTCTTCTGGCTCTTACCAGAGGTTTTGTTGTGGTCTTGTGCCACCTGGAGCTTCTGCTGTGGAGGAAGCTGCTCTGCTGCCATAGGGTACAAGGAGGGCAACCACCACATAAGGGGCTGCCTACCAAAGCTTTGGGGTCCTGCTGTTGCTGGTTGACTTAATACACTCTTACAATCCTCCATCAATCATAAGACACTCCAAGTGGAGTTTTAACCATCTTCATGGAGGCTGTGGTGATCTTGTGGTCTTCAGAAGTGAAGCTGAACTTTTCAGCTCCCAGAACTGGGTAATTATCTCATTGTACTTTAGGCCCTGAGATTTACAAAGGGATGATTTTTCATTTAAACCTGGAACCCATTTTTTAGTTTATAACTAAGCCTCAGTGTTAGCTTGCTTGAAAGGCAAGCAGGGAAGCACCTAGAGGTTGTGCCTATGCCACATATTTGCTTCCAGGTGAATTCTGAAAATAAGGGACTGAAGTTAATAAAAAATAATAAATGTAATATTCAGACTGAGTTTTCACATTGCTGTGAAACTCCAGGTGAACTCTTAGTTGCAGTCAGAAGGGTAGTACATCCTCTGTAGTACACTTGCTGCAGACTGCCACGACCCAAAAAACTTATGTGTATAAAGACAGGCACCAAGATGAAGGAAAAAGTCATTCATCCCCTTTATGCAGATGGAGAAGCAAGGCTTAGACTGAAGCTGATTCTTCTGACATCAGAAAACCTTACTGCTTTGGGAGGGCAAAATCAAGACTTGACTGTATTTTCATTAGATTTTCTTAGGAACAGATTGTGCTGAAGTGTTTGCTTCCATGTGGTGCTTATACAAGTCTGTTTCTTCTGATTCTTAGTGACATTCAGCATCATACTTGCTCTTGCTGGGAATTGTGTCCCCACACAATTTACACGCACTCTCTGTACCTTTTTCAATCATGAGTTGTACAAGTCTGTGAAGAGAAATACTGGAGGAACATCAGAAGTCCCCAGCATCTGCTGACATTAGTTCAGGTAATAAAAGGGGAATATTACTACCAATAATAATATCTTCAGGTGGGGCAAGGTGAACTCACAGCAAGATCCTTCTCTTCACTGTTATTTGTGGGAGCAGGAGAAAGGTCCAGGGCAAGTGTTAGGGGTCTCCTCAGGATTTGCTTCTCACAGGCTAGCCCTAGGTTTGCCTGACTACTCTGGCCAAGCATCAGGCAGGGCTGGAATACTTGCTGGTCACCCTGGACTACTCAGTGGGTAACTGTATTTCCACGTTCAAAGGTTCAGTTTTGTCAGAGTTTCATGTTCTGGGGAGAACAGCATCTGGCAATCTCAGCTGTAAAAGGTGTTTTTCTTAAAGGTTTTATGTGAAGGAGTAGCTGCCCGAGGCCTTTCCGCAGCTCTAATGTACTAATGTGGCCACCAGGTTACTGACTTCTTCTGCCAGCCTTGAACCACGGGTACCAAAACCTGATCCAGCCCTGTCATGGCACCAGGTATTTTCAGGGTAATTTCAGGTGTACACTTAATCACTGCCCTCACCAAGCAAAGGCAAGGCAGGCAGTCATGTCAGGTCATGCCACCCCCACCCGATGGGCAGCATAGGAGGACAAAGTGGGTCCAACCAACCCGGTCCTTATCCTGTCACTGCTCCTATTTCAGTGGCTGGAGTCACCTCCCTGACACACAGCCTTGCTCTTTGCCCAGGTCTCGGGAGCCAGTGGGGACAGGGCAGCAAGGAGCAAGCTGCAGAAAATGCAGTTAGCCAAGCTCTTTTCAAAGCCATGACATTTGTGTAGTTAATGTTCCATGTTTTCTATTGTCAGCTGTCTTATGAAACTTGGCATGTGTGAGCTTTGTTGGGCATGGAGAAAACAGTTCATATACTGATGAGACACTTACAGGAGCTGTTTGTCTTTTTTTCTCATGCTCTTTCTCTAATAATGACAGAATGATTACAAGATTGTTATTTTATATGCTTTTATTCTTTTTATCTTATCAACACACAAGTAAGACTCAATGGTACAAATAAGGAACCCATCTAAGAAGGAAAACAGTTTTATTAAGAAATCTATATGGTATGACAATGGTACAGACTTTCTTGTTACGTGATGTATGTAATTTAAATGAGTTAATAAAGAAGATGTCTTTTGGGGATTTCTGATCTTCTGAATAAGTGTCCTGAAGCTTGGAGACAGTTAAAGTTGAGATACATTTGGTGAGACCTTATTTGGGTGTTTAGGTCACTACTGTCGGCACTGTTCCCATTCCTCAGAAGAATGAAAGATCTCAGTAATCAGGTTAGCAATCCAGAGCTGCCATTTGGTAGTCCATTGTGTTGGTACAAACCTCAGGGAGCACATGGATTTCACTCTGATGGTGTAACTTGACTAAACACAATTATTTCTTGATAAGGATGGACTGGCTCTACGGTGTCCAAGAGTTTCTTTCTTTGATTCCTTCCAAAAGTCTTGGGGTCACAGCAATGGCAAGGACTCGCCTTCTTTTTAGGCTGCATCTCAACCAGCAACTGCAGCAATTGCCATTGTGCAGGCCGAAAAAAGTGTGTGATCTGCAGAAAGTGGTTGCAATTCCTTGTGGCAAAAGCAACCTGCACTGGCTGCTTTCACCTACAGGGCTGCAGTGAGCTGGTCAGTCCTTGCACACCAATTCTTTTGTTCACATCCTTTTCTTTTTTAGATGCTGGGGCCATTAGATGCCTAAGAAACTCTCATGTATTTCAGAAATCTGGGGCAAAAAAATCAGATTTTTGAGAAGATGTCCTGTTTTGTATATTAGGAGTCACTAGACTTATTTATTTTTTTTTAAATAGAGCCCACAACAGCTATTTGGTGGCTTTTCAGGAATAACTAGTTCAGGGCATTATTTTCTTTTCCCAGGAATTTTTCCCTGTGGCAATACATTTCTGCAGTTGCATGACATGCATCACTGGGAACCTGCTGTAGCTTTTGCTTGCCAAATGAAAATCCCACCATCTTACAAAGTTGTTCTTGCACCTACAACTGAGACATGTTGAGGATAAACCAAGTGCAGTAACAGGAGGTGTGTAGCAATTCCAAAAAAACTTTTTTCAGGTCCTTGAAGTCATAAGAGGTAAAATACTGACCTGCTGATTCTCTGGTTATACAAAAAGTCTTTTAGCTGGTAGGAAAGCAGATACCTAGCATGAATTTTTGCCCTATTTTTCCTAAGTTCTCGTTAAGGAATGAAAAATGTTTCAATTCTATAAAAAGATGCTCCCGGAAATTAAAAGGAGAAATAAAGCTTACAGAACCTGATACGTTTTGGAAACCACACAGTGAGTGCACTAGTTAAAGTTGTTTTGCTGATTTATTCTCAGGCTTATGCTGTGGCCATTTCTCAGGTAACAGATATTCACTTTAGTCTTCCAGAGAAATCCGCCACTCCCAAATCCATAAAGATCCCCAGCTATTACTTTTCAGGTTTCTCTGGTCACCCAAACAAACTGCTTCTGGATCGCATCCAGTGCTTACCGGCACAGGAGTAAGAGAATAAATGGTTTCCTAAATGTCTTTACTATTCCTGCCAGTATTCCCACGTTTTCTCTGCTTTCCTCGCTGTTTGCCTGCAGCCTGCTTTACAAATTCAGCCATTAGGTGGGGTGTTTCTACTGTCAGCAGCCCGGAGATTTCCTCTGAGGTGTTTCGGGCCTGGGGAGGGGGGGTGTTGAATAGTGCCTATGTGCTGACATATGAGGTCTTTTCTGTTATCTTTAGTGCTTTCTTTTATTACCAGCTCCACTGATATCCAAAAGAGGGCAAAAAATTTGACTTAGGGAAAACTTGAGTCAAATTGTGCAACTTAAGGTCTTGGTCTCTGTCTTTTTAGTAATGCTTGATGTGATAAAGGTTATCCAAGTGAAGAAGATGCTGATAAATCACTAAGTTATTTCACAGTTCAGAGCCAAATGTATGCATGCATTAATTTTTTCATTTCATTTGAACAATTTGGAATCAGACAGTACCACAGGGACAACTGTTTCTTCCTGGTTATGAGGTCTGGAAGAAAGTAGTGACACATCTAACTTTGCAGTGGACCACCTGCACCTCATGGTACAGCATTAGCCTCCGTTCTTCCACAGGCTAAGCCTTTACAGGGTTTAAGCTACTTTTGCTGGGAATAGCTATGCTTTATGTGCCCTCCTTTAATTTGAAATAAAAAAAAAAAATCAAAGAGAAGCTCTTTGTTCTACTTACATGGAGACAATACTCATCCAGCACGACTTAGCAGCCCTTGCAGAGATAGAGCAGGAGAGGAAGCTCTCCCATGTGAGTCTTCTGACCTCTCCTAGCACCTGAAGCCCCAGAAATGTAGATGTCACCTTTTCTTCATGAAGCTTCTAGAGAAAGTGGTGGTCTCTTTGCAAAGCTGGGACTCTGGAGCCTGGCTTTGTCCCACTCAGCCTCAAGAGCCTTAGGACTGTACTGCTGTAGGAGATGCAGGGAGAGCAAGGCACATCCAGCGGGCAGTTGACCTAGGTCTGAGTTTGGGAACCAAAGGCCTCTAGAGGTTAGTCCTTCAGTCAGAAATCTGGGAGGATGTGTGGGGGCTGCTGGAGATGATGAGCGCTTGTTCAACACTGGGAAGGGGACTTTACTACCATGTTCATGTGCCAGTTGCTCAGGTCCAAGTTTGGCTATCCAAATCACCCCAAACCAATTCTTTTGTGATTTCCGTATTGCTAAGCCCATCTGAGAGGTGTCCTGCCAATGTGGAGTGCTAGGTGTTATTTGACCTAATTAGAGAGGACATAATTTGGCCTAATTAGAGATGACATAAAAAGTGAAGGACTTTACTGATGGCTGCCACTGGGAGCCTGGCCGGCATCTCTGTTGCCACCCTCTACCCCACCACTGAGCTCCCCTCAGACCTGCTTCTTCAGATGGGACCCTTCAAGTGCCCCAGTTCCAGCTCAGACTCTGGACTCCCCTTAAACAACCCTTTCATCCAGGTTTTCAAAAACTCCTGGAAAACTGCATTTTGGAGACGCCAAAGTAATGGACTATGCCCGGGGCAATAGTCATTAATTTTGCCCAGTCCCCTTAAAAAGATCTCTCTCCATGAGTTTCTAATTCCATAAGAATATGAAATTTCAAAATATGTCACCACAGAGGAGGAACCTTGAAAAACCTTGTCTACCTGTCTTTATTTTTCCTGTGCCTGGCCTGGTTTTGATTGTCTGCATCCATAGGTAAGCCAGGGCTTTAAGGAATAATTAATAAAACTGGCAAAAAAAAAATCCTGCTATGTTTAGTGCGGGCCAAGGATCTCATCCCTTCAGTGACCTTGAGAAATGCGTATTAGTAAAGTAAAGGGCTGTTGTATGGAGAAGGAACAGAACTTTACAGAATTTCACCCACTGTCCATACTCACAAAAGCCAAGGGGTGTGCTGGCACAAGCATCAAAAGTATCTGTTATTACATCAGACAAATTGAAATAGCAGCTGGGAGGACTCCCTGCACTGCCTCTTCTGTGATGGCATGAGAGATGTACCTAAAGGGTAGCAGAGGCACAAAGCCTCTGCATCTGGGCAGGAAAAAAATCTGTGAAGGACTATTAGAGACTGGGAATGAAACTGTTTTCTGTTGTGTGTCTCCCTTGTCAAGGATCTCATTAAGTTTGAGCCTGGCCATTTGCACACCTGGCACAGCTGGCATAGATGAATGTATCACTCCTCGAACTCTTTTTCTTTCTGAAATACTAATTTCTGGCATTCCTTTTGCTTATCAGCCGTGCTAAATTTCCTGCCTGCTTGATTTGGAGTGGCTTGTTGACTGCAAAGCACACCAGTCTTCTACTCCTCTGCTAGCCATCACCACTCAAATTTGTATGGCCTTGCTGTCTTCTTTCCGGGAGGATTAAATGTGTTAATTCCCAAAATGAAGCAATTTCCTTAAGTGAGACATGACCCTTAAGGATGCATTTAATGAAAGTCTCTGTCAAGCTTTAAGTGCACTTTGGGGAGGGTCTGTTGACTTGGATGGATGTTTTGTTTTCCCAGCAGAGATTAAGGCATGCAGCAACCTAAAAGTTAACACCCACAAGTTGACTTCGCCTGGTTTATCCTGAAAACAGGATGCTGCGTCTTAATCTGCCAGTGTTGCATCTCTGTTGAGAAAAACAAACATGGCAGGTGTAAACTGGAAGACTTAAGGACCTCCTGGTGCCCAAGGACTAGCTCTGCTGCGAGGCACATGCTTAACATTTGGTTAACGTTCTGGCAGAGACAAGAACTCCTTCCATTTGTTAGAGGGTAGTAATCTTTCCAGGTGAGAATAAGGGGCAACATCCCTGCTATTTCTTTTAAAAGGTTAGAAAAAGAATAATTAAAATGGCTTCTACACCTTTTCCCATGCATCATCCTGCAGGAATTGGCTGCTCTGGCTTGGACGGGTACGCTGTTTGCTGAGTAAAAAACTGGCTGGATGGCCAGGCCAAGAGGGTGGGGGTGAATGGAGTTACATCCAGCTGGTGGCTGGTCACTAGTGGGATTCCCCAGAGCTCAGTAGTGGGTCTGGTCCTATTAAATACCTTTATCAATGATCTGGACAAGGGGATTGAGACCACTCTCAGTTCGGAGATGACTCCAAGTTGGGCAGAAGTGTTGATCTCCTGGAGAGCCGGAAGGCTCTGCAAAGGGATCTGGACAGGCTGGATCAATGAGCTGAGGCAAACTGTATGAGGATCAACAAAGCAAAGTGCTGGGTCCTATTCTTAGGTCACAATAACCCCCTGCAGTTTTGGGGATCAGTGGATGGAGATCTGCCTGGTAGAAAAGAACCCTCAGGGTGCTGATTGACAGAAGCTGAACATGATCCAACAGTGTGCCCAGGTGGCCAAGAAGGCCAATGGCATCCTGACCTGGATCAGGAATAGTGAGGCCAGCAGGACTAGGGCAGTGATTGTCCCCCTGTACTCAGCACTCATGAGGCCACACCCCAAATCCTGTGTTTAATTATGGGCCTTTCACTACGAAAAGGACATTGAGGCACCGGAGCATGTTCAGAGAATGGCAACAGAGCTGGGGAAGGGTCTGGAGCACAAGTCTTCTGAGGACTGGCTGAGGGAGCTGGGGTTGTTTAGCCTGGAGAAAAGGAGCCTGAGGAGGGACCTTAGTGCTCTCTACAGCTATCTCAAAGGAGTTTGTAGCCAAGTGGGGGCTGGTTTCTTTTCCCAAGTAACAAGAGATAGGACAAAAGGAAATGGGCTCAAGTTGCATCAGGGGAGGTTTAGATCGGCTATTAGGAAAAATGTTGTAACCAAAATGGGTGTCAGACACTGAGACAGGCTGACCAGAGAAATGGTGGAATCACTATCCCTGGTAGTGTTGAAAAAACACGTGGATGTAATGCTTAGGTGCATGGTTTAATGGTGGACTTGGCAGTGCTGGGTTAATGGTTGGACTTGGTGGTCTTAGAAATCTTTTCCAACCACAACAATTCTATGATTCTCCTGTGCTGGTAGGACAAGCCAGCTAATAGAGAATTTATTATTCAAGTTTGGTGCAAATTGCTCTATGCTGTAAGGACTTTTCTCAAATGGGAAATGAAATCATGGACAGTAAAAAGGAAATTATGGTTTAGGTTTAGTACCAAGAGGCCTTTATGGTTGCCAGCCCATAAAAGCTTGGTGGGTGAAATACACCTTTGTGTGGAAGGGTAGTCTTGTACCTTCAATAAAATTAATGTAACATTAATTTTTGAGGTTTTGAGGACTGGTGTGAAATACAGTTTTAATTCTGTGATGCTCCAGATTCCAAAAAGCCTAATTCTTGATGTGTTGTAAAGGAAAAAGAAATCAAAGTCGAAGCCTCTTCAGTGGTCAGGAGACACGATGTTCATGTCCTCACTTCATCCCAGCAGTGTCCCCGACCAAGCCAGCCCAGTTGTCACGTATGTGGCTCGTGTGCATTGTGCTGGCAATAGGGTTTGATCTCAGCTTGCTGCCAGCCTATTCTCGTCCTCATGCTCTTGCTGGCAGTGGATCGGGGCATTCTGCCAACCTGGGCTGGAACAGCCAGCCCTCGGCTGCACAGAGTGTGGACATGGAGAGCATCCTAAAAATTGAAGGGAAGCCACTGCTGTGAGGAAGCAGGACCTTGTTTGTATAAACTCTCTTTCTGGATATGTCTGCAACCTCCTGAAGGCAAATCCTTAGGATATGGGTTATATATTAGGGTTCCTCCACAGTAAGTTTTAACATGAATGTTTGGTTACTATGCTTAGCTAAACTTGTGTATGGAAGAGTTGATGCTGTAAGACATTGTCTGTCACAGATTTACTAAGACACCCAAGGCAGCAACCCTGCCCTCACGTCTCCAAAACAACCTTCATCACACACAAACTTCGTGCAGAAGTTGCTATTACTGTAAACACAAAAAATCATACCCCATTAATAGGATTCAGCGAGACTGGCTGCTTTTTACTGCTCTGTTCCACATTGCATTGTAAAATAATCACTTCCTAAGACTTCTGATGTGAGTTGAGGCACCTGCCTCACGTCTGTGTGCCCCAGGATTTGGAGTGGGACAGATGTCCTGGGAGGAGCTGAATTGCCATGGCAAAGCGTCGAGCCTCTCTGGCTTACCTTGTCCTCATGGCCTTTCAGCCTTGAGCTTTTTTGAGCTCTTACACTTGTTGCATATTCATCTGCATGAATTAAGAACCCTTTCAAATGGTGTACCTTTACAACAATAATGCATGCAGTGTATGGGTGAAGCACAAATAACTTCAAAAGAGGTTAAATCACTATTTTTCCAATATTAATATTAACGAGGCTGAACATTTGCATTTGCAGTAAATCCTCTTGTAGCATAAGTGTCCTTTGAGGATTTTTATGCAGATAAATGAAGTATTCCCCTCCCTCCCTCACTACTTCTGCTAATAGCGTCACTCAGCGCAGCAATAGATCAACAATTCCTGCTAATCTGTGAAAAGGCAGAGCTTAGAACAAGCACTTTTTGACATAATTAAAGCTACACAGCCTACCACTATTCCTCGAAGAAGTACTAGCAGAGTTTCATTGGAACAAGTAAATACAAATAGAGTTCAGCCTGAACAGTTGTCTTTGTTACAAACAAAGCCCATTAGTTAGCAAGGAGAGTCCAAGACAGGGCTGAATTCACACTGATCTCAAAGCCCTCCTCATATTTAATTTATAAACTGATGATTAATTCAGTGATTAGCTAATTCACTTGCAGTGATTAATTTAATTCATGTCTTCAGGCTAAATTTTAAGAAAGGAAAAAAGCCCAGCTCAAATAAATGCGCATCAATGTCCTTGTGATTAAAAAATGATAATATAATGCCCTGAAGAAAAAAGAAGAAAAGAAAGATCAAGAGAATTGGTGGCATGATGAGTTGTAAGTTTTTGCCTAAGCTGTAGCTGTAATTTTTAGCTGTGATGTTTAAATGTGTCAGTTACTCTAATGATCAGTGGTTTGAAAGCTGAATCTAAGGGTCCTTCACTGTAGCTTTCCACTGTGTATTTTGAGAATGGCATTGCTTTAGAGCAGTCCTCCAGCTCTGCTTTTCTCTCACTTGTTTTGCCAGCTGCCTGCCAGCTCCCCTCCCTTTCAGCAGCATCTTTCTCATGCTTCACCAAATTCTTTGATGAGAGCGCTGTGTATTTCTTAAATCCAGGCTGCTTTTTTCTGTTTCCAGCAGGATTTTCCTCATCTTTTGATGCAACATGGAATGATGAGGATGACCTGGGGACCTTCTCTGTATTAGACAAACGGGTCTTTTTTGGGACAGTACTGCTTTTACAATTTATGCCATTGCTTGGCAATGGAGCTTGATAACTCATGAAATCACCTACAGGGCCCCCCTCTCCTGAGCCATCATTGCTGTGCTTCTCTGACTGAGCTGAAGAGCCTAGCTGGTATTTCTCTTTTCTCTCAGGTTCACTCTTCTTTTCTGGACTACCAGTTTTATACAGTGGTTTTTCATCATGTAGTGGTGGCAGTTGCTCCTTTTCGGCTGTGGCATTATTTTCTTCAGGCTTCACCAGCAAATTTGAGTATGGGGACTGGCACATGCTAGAACTTGGATCTTTGCTTTTATCTTTTACAACATTTGCATCAGGCTTTGTAAAACTTTTGGATACAGTTTTTGGGTTTTCTCCTCCTTGAATATTTTTCTCAGACTTTGATAATTTACTTGAAGGAAGCAACTGATGGTTCCCAGAACACTGGTATTTATCATCCTCTTTTACAGTCTTTTCTTCATGTGACCCGATAACCTCTGCTGGTGGTGTCTTTTGCTTCCTCTGTCCTGAAGAGCTTTTTTCTTGAGACTTCAGCACTTCGTTTGAAGTAGATGGCTTCTCAGAATTTGGATCTCCATATTTTTCTTTCACAGCACTAGTACCAGGCTTGTTAAAACCTGAAGAAGCTGATGTTTGTTGCTTTTGTTTGGTTGGCTTAACCAATGTTTCTGATGGTATCAATGGATACTTCCGGGAACTTAGAAATTTGTCCTTCTCTTTTGCAGTATTTGTGTCAGGTATCGGAAAATCTTCAAATCTCATTTGCTGTTTGTCTCCTCCTGGAATGTTTTCCTCATGCATTTCTGATTTTCTTGAGGGAGGCAGATGGTGCTTCCCATAATGCTGGTGCTTGTTATCTGCTTTTACTACCTTTGTTTCAGGTGATCCAGTGTCTTCTGCTGTTGGTGTCTTTTGCTTCCTCTCCCCCGAAAAGCTTCTGTCTTGACCATTTGTCCCTTTATATGACAAAGGGGATTGGAGCTCCTCAGAGGTATGTTTAGTCTCTTTTTTGTCTAATTTAGTTTCAGGCTTTACAAAGTCACCTGGTGGCATCTGTTTCTCTGTCTCCAAGGGGGTATTGTCCTCATCAGTGGTCTCATTGTCGTTCCTTGATGTATTTCTTAGTGGCATTGAGTAATTATTGAAGTCTGACTTGATGTTTTTTAGCCCTGCACCGTCATTTGGATGTTTCATTGGTTCATCTGATGAGGCCGCGTGGCTTTTGCCATTACTGCAACAGATGTTTTCATCTCCTGTCATATCATGTTCGTGTTTTACAAAATCTCTTGAAGGTGCTAGATACTCCAAACTCTGTCCAGTATTTTTCACTCCATGTATGTTGGTATCATGTTCTGGTGAAGGTAACTGGGATGTTTGAGGTCTGTGAGCATTATTCTCCTTTGAAGAGTCACTATCATGATCTACAGTATCGTTTGGTGTGAATATTTGTTCCTGCTCAAATTCATGCAAGGTACGTCTCTCTTCTTTCTCCTCTGTTTCCATCCTATCACTGTCATACCTTATGTCATCATCTGATGAGAAGAGCTTATCCCTTGTACGTTCAGATATCTTGTTTCTACTTCTTGCATGCTTCTTTTGGTCTGAGACCAATTCAGTTGATGACGAAATTAGGCTGTCTTCCGGCATATCACATTCTTGCTTTTGGGTATCATCTGAAGTTGGTGTTTGGTTCATCTCCAAGGGTAATAGAGGCTTTCTTGCCAGTGTTGTCTTATTTTCATGCTTTCCTGGCTTCTTGGTTGAAACTGAAAGACAGTTCTCAAATCTTTGATATGTATTTGTCTCTTTTTCTGTAGAGTTTTCATTTTCTGTTGCATGATTTGGGGACAGTGCTTGGTTCTTAAAATCACATGTGGTTTTCTTCTCCACTTTTGTGTCATTCCCATGGTCTGTCAGCTCGTCTGAAGGGGGTGGTGAATACTTCTCACAGCCATGGCTGGCATGCTCATGTCCCAGACCACCCGCTCCCTGTCTTACCACATCAATAGGTGGAAACGCTGGAGGATTTTGAAGAGTGTGATGGACACTTTGTCCTGCCATCCCACTCATTGATATTGGTAAAGGGATTGTCAAGGGTGATGTCATGGCCTCAGAGTCAGTGGCCTCTTCATGCTCAGTGAAAGATTCAGATGGCTTGTGACAGGTCTCCAGGTCAGTCAAGGTACTCGTATGCAGGGCTTGATTGTTTGCATGATTCATCATTTCATTTCTTGAAGATAATTTGTCGTTGCCAAAATCTTCTTCTGCGATATCGAAACTGTGCTTCACAAGGTCAGCTGGCAAAGGGCTTTGTGTCTTTTCCAAAGGAGGAGAGATGTATTCTTCTTCTCCAGTACCAGGCTTCAGAACCTGGTTCTCATTTGAGAAGAATATGGGTCTGTTCTGATTTGCATCTGGATTTGATACGTCCACATTGGAACTATCAAAGTTATTCTGTGGGCTAAAAGTTGTTTGAGGAGGCTGTGGCTGTGTGGCTTTGGATTCATTTTGCATTTGGTTGTTTGGTGTTTTATTCTCCTCCTCCTCTGTATTTGGGACATTGCTATCATTTTTGCTAGAAGTAGAGGACATTTTGTCTTCACTGTGAAATTTTGCTTCTTCTTTGGCTTCCTCAGAACATTTATCTCTTAAATCCAGTGCCTCTTTTTCGACTATTGGTGGCTTTTTGCCAGAAGCTAGTATAAGGACAGTTAGATGTCCATTGTCCATTGGAGGCTCAAATTCACACGATGCTTGAACTCTTGGAGAGTGAAATGGCAGAATGTTTTCCAGTGCTTTCTCCTCTGGAAAACATTTTGGGCCTGTGAAGAACGGATCCTTTTCTGGCTCTTTGAGCTCTGCGTCATCTTCCTCTGAACTGCAGACATACATAGTTATTTCAGGAATCTCTCCTGGTTTAGTATCCTGAGGGTTTTGTTCATGGGATCCCTCAGCTGTACTAGAGTAAGGCGAGTCAGGAGGTGAGCTGTCTTCCTTAACAAGCTGCAGAACATTGGTAATCCCTGATAGTGAAGATTTGTCAGGAGCAGCTAGGGCGTTATTCCTGTCACAGTTGAGGCTACACTCAGATAAGGGAGGAATGCAGTCTGCAAGAGCTTTGTTTTTATGAGTAGTAGAAGAGTTATCTAGAACAGGATGAAAGTTGGGTCCTTGTTTTGCGGAATCTATTTTAGTCTCGGCACAGTCCTTTGCATCTGACACGGCCTCCAGTGCCACTTGTAACTCTTCTTTGTCCTCTCTGTCCTGTGCTGCATTTGCCAGTGTTTTGTTCTCGCCATGGTCTCTGCTGGACCCCTCCTTTTCCTTCAGCAGTGTGTCGTGGCCAAAAGGCTGCTTGGTGGCATCATTTTTTGACCAGCTCCAAGGACGGTTAATTTTGGTAGCCATGCTGAGTCTGGGCACTGGGACCATGGAGCACACTAAATTTTGGGACTCTGGACTCTTTATACCTGTGGCTGTCATTGCTGCCATGCGCAGCACTCTGACCTCAGGCTTATGAATAGCTTTTCTGCTCGGGAAGTTTTTCGGCTTTTTCTCGCCTTTGCGCAAGAGTGATGCTTTCACCTCTGTAGCCGAGCAGAGAGCGCTTTGTTCAAACTGCTCCTTCAGTTTGGACAGGACTGAACTTCTGTTGACTATTTTTGGCAAACCACTGTTTGTCCCCTTCTTTTTCCAGCTGGGAGACTTCTCCTTGTCTTCTTTTTCTTCAGCGGCTAAAAATTTCTTCAGAATATTCTTCACTGTGTTTTTTCCAGTTGTGCTGCTCCACCTGGTCCTCTCGCTGGGTGCTGTGTCTGCATCCTCCCCCACTGCTCCTCCATCTCCCTTCCGGTCTCTGTTTCTGTCCAGCTTGTTACCAGCCCTGGCCACCCACAACCTTTCTTTAATGACCAGTTTGCCGACTTCTCTTCTCTTCTTGGTGTACGGCTCGCGATTGTTGTTCAAAAACCTGGACCTCAAGAGCTGAAATCTGGTTGGATGCTGAGCCCTGGTTGGACCTGGACATGGCTGGTTATAACTCACCTTGTTTTCTTTACCTTCTGCCCATTTTGTCCTCTTGTTGCTGATTTGCAGATCGCCGGCTGCGAGCTCAGTGACATACAGCAGCAGGCTGCTGAGAACAGCAAAGGCCCCTTGCTCTGTTGCCATCCTGTTGAGCTTCTTCTTCAGCACCAAAGGGTCTATGAGCATCTTATCATCTCCGCAGAAGGGTGTGCAGTTGGTGCTGCGCAAAAGAAAACATGAACGTCTTTTCAACTCAGCATTGTCATTACCTTCTTATTTTGCTTTAATGGCATGCTGCCACGCATGAAATGGAAAAAAAACCGCTTTAATTTAGAACTTCTCAAGAGAGTTGATGTTAGTGGCCTGTTAAAAAGCATGCAAAGTGCTCGACAAGCTTCATGAGGCATGGTGTGGCAGGAGTGTCAGGGCTTCACACATCCCACACAGCACTGTCAGCTCTTTCTTCTGTGTTTTGTGGGCAGCGGAAGCACTTAGGGGAGCAAGCAATGCTAGTCAGGGTCACCGCATCTCTTCTGTGCCACTCCTCATTCATTTAGTATTACCATGTCCTAAAACGAGGGCAACATCAAAGGTGTTTTCCTATCCTGCTAGGTAAAGTGTAGGCAAAGATAAGCATGATGAGAATGCAGTTAGCAGGAAACCATGGTTCTGTCTCTGGTTTATAAAAATACACCCCAACCATTAAAACAAAATATCAAGGCAGAGAGGCACAAATGTGCCACTGATGGTTTTTGCTATTGGTACAGGTTAGAATTAACTGTACTTAATCCTTCTGAATTAAAGAAACTGCCACAGGGTTTGTGTAATTTGCTTTTTGGTAGCACTCAAATCCCATATCCGGACTATGCTCTTGTATCTGGTTTGTGAACAATAACAACCCTGGCAAGGTCCCTTGACTACAACTCACTTTAATCTGGTGGAAGAAGGATGGTATGTTGGACCTTTGCTTGAGTTTGAAGAATCGGGCCCTTGGACAGCTGGGGATTTAGGCAATGCTTTAACTGGTGTGGATCAGTTACTAAATAAAATACTGAACTCAGCACAAAAGCAGGAGCTTGAAGTCAATAACAATAGATGGGTCTAGGAGGGGAAAATCAAGAGGTGTCAGCTTTCTGACACCACGAAAAGCTGGAAGGTTACTTCACCATGCAGTGAAATATCTTCATGCACAGAATGCAGCCTGCATACCAGGAGGGGATTAATTTTTATGAGCAGAAGTGGAATAAAAAATTGTTTAAATTAAGCCCACATGTGAAAAATGAAGAAAGGCTGCAAAGAGGCTCATGCTTTAGGGACTATCAGCCTCTGAAGGCTGGGGAAGGCCCAGCTCTGCCCCAGCAGCTGGTACCTCATGGGCTCTGAAAGTAATTGGACCCGGCCCCCCACTGCAATATTATGGAGACTTTTTGCAAAGTGTGGGGCTGGTCCTTGTGCAGTTGGGTTGTGACATTTGGATTCCACTTGGCTTCATTTCAAGTGCACATATTGAAAATTACATCCCTCAGCAGAGGGATGAAGTTGCCATCTTGAGTGGAAGAAGCTCTATTTATAATGACTTTGTAGGTATTTTTAAAGGCCAATAAAAGAAAAAAAGCGTGACAACTGGTCCATGTCTAATATGACAAACAATATCTCGTAGGTTTTGATTGGGAATAACCACATTTCAGCATAGCACGGGCAGTATCATCCACCCTTTCCCTTACTGAATTGACCTCAGTCAAGGAGGCAAGGCTTCTGTGTTGCACGAAGATTCCCGTTTGTAACAGCCATGGCAATTTTCAGAATAAACACGGAACCAGAATTCAGGGTATAATTGGCTAAAAATATCCGGGTTCGTTCTCCCTCATATAGCCAGTCTGATGATATTTTAACTGGGAACTTGCCATGGCAGAAGACCACCCCTCTCCTCCCTACCTAGTGTCTGATGTATTCAGAAAAACATGTGGGGCCATCAACCAGTGTGCTTTAGGGTCATCTCTGATCTCTCAGAACAGCAATGGAACCAGATGCCCTGCTTATCCCTCCCTTCTGGACTACTTTGCATACTATAAATGGCCACAGTAAAATACAGACTGGTCCTGCTTTCAGTGAGGTCAGCATAGACAAACTGCTATTGATTGTGAAGGGAAGAAGATCAGACCTTCTCTGCTAGGAATATTCACAGCAATTAATCACGTATGAGTTATAAAATTCAAACAGCTTCATTAAACAGTACTACTACATGAGCTCTGTTCAGGTTCCGTTTCCACGTTAGAGTGTTATTACAGGATGCCATCTGAAATGTTGCATTTGTGGGAATACTGCATTGCCTTAAGTACCAACACATGTTGCATGGGTTGAGTGTTTGATCCATATTCACCAGCCAGCAGCAGAAAGTGAACAAACAGCTATGGCACCTATTTAGGGCATCTGCAGTTCTTCCAGGATGACGTCATCTGCAAATGAGCATCGTGACTATGTAAATCTGAAATTCATTCTGTGCAAGGGCAGTCCTACAATGATACTAAATTCTGAGACCACCACAGAAAATGGAGGTAGTGATGAGTCTGCTTTTACCCAGACTCCCTCAGGGAAGGAGGGCCAAGTCAGAGTTTTCTCATGTTTGTGAGCGTCACCACCATTCTCACAGGCACAGATATCATCTCTAATTTTTCTTCACCACCTTTTCCCAAGTTGCATCCTGCTGTTCTTAAACTATGTGACCTATTAATGAAATACAGGCACGTCTATATCAGCTACAGACAGCCAATTCTAGTCCCAGCTGGAAGCACCTGTACAGGTAGCCACCATGACCAGGGTGAACCCCACACAAGCAGAAGTCACTTGCCAGTGGTGTGAGCTATGCCAGGTGACAAGGCAGATACTTGGGCTCCTTCTGGATGCTGCGAAATGGCCTAACATGGACTTAGGCTCCTTGCCCCTCTTATCCTCCAGAGATGCTGGTTTCCACTGCTTTTAATGTGCGTAATGTGCCTCAGTGTGCTGCTGGTTTATGGAAGTGCTGCTGCATGGCTTTCAGTGTCTGCAGGATGGACTGCTTGGACCTCCAGGGGAGGCAAGGCCACCTCAAAAATTTTCCTGTCTTCTTGGCTCACAAATAATTAAGATGCATGAGACAGGCTGTTTAGTTATTTATTTATAGGTTCTTTGGGGACACTTATCATGGGAAGCAGAGTGGCAACAGCCTGATATGCTAATGGGCAGCACTGCAACCCTATCCCGCTGGCTGGCCTGTCCCAGAGAAACTTCTGCAGTGGATACCCCTGTGTCCTGGAGCAGAGGAGAGCTGACGTGCCATGGTGAAGGGAGAGGAGCTGGCACCCTCCTCCAGCCCACTCTGCACCTTCCTGCACCAGCTAACTCCTGCCTTTCCACTCTGTTGGGGTCCAGAGGCTATTGAGTAGTGGTGGATCGTGACATTAGCTAAAAGCATATGGCTGCAGGAGTCTCTGGTTTACTGTCTCTGGTGTGGAGAGGAGGCCCTGCCTCCTGACCCTGAATTACATGTTAAATATCTGATCACCAATTTACACACTCTGGCAACCTGAAGGATGTTGCAGGGACAGTGTCATGGGCAGGAGGAGACAGCACTACGGAGGCTTTGTCAAAAGGCAGGAAAAAGATTGGAAAACTGTCCAACTCACAGAAGCTGTCAAAGATTGGTGGATTGCTCTGCCTCACTCCGGGTAGACTCTGGGGAAATGGCCACGAGCCGGAGTGTGCAAGCTGCTGCATCCTGTAGGCCCCCTCATCCCTGGGCATCCCATCACTACCTGGATCTGCATGGTGTTTGGTCCAACGACCTGCCCCTGGATAAGGAAAGCAACTGGGAGCAGATCTGCCTCCTCAAATGCACACATGGGCCTTTAGGGTGTTTTCAGTGGAATGATGGCCAACACGCTGCTCACCTCAACAGCTGCAGAAATGGTGCTTTATAGATTCAGCCTTTGGGAATCACCTTTGAAAAGAGATTCTCTTACTAATCCCTGAAACTCAACTTGATCCTGCCCAGGTTGGATACAAGTTAAAGTGGGGATAGTTATGAATGCTCTTAAGTTTTTTTGGCAATTATTTTTTTCTGAAGGAAAAAGAAAAGCTGAAGTACTAGATAAAATCCTACCTTCTGAAAAATATGTTCTTCTGTCTTCTCTATTGCTGAATTTATTACAGGTATGCTAGAGGCATCCTAAACTAGAAGGAATGTTAGGAATGTTTTCAGAAAGTCTTGGTATTCTCTTAAAAGCTACAGACACAATTGCTCCTTCCGGTTTAGCGTATCTCAAAAGCAAACAAGAAAGCACCTTGCGAAGCTGCCAAGAGAAAACATGCTAAAACAACAGTGTGAGAAGTAGCTCATAGTACAGAAAACCTTTTCATATGGATATTGTCATGCACAGGGATCACCTGCTCCTGCTTCTGCCACATCCCAGTGACGATTCCGCAATGGCTTACTCGGAAAAAGGCGTAGGAAAGTACTTGTGTATTTTTAGCTATCTTTTTAAAATGCAGTTCAGCAGCTGGAGAAAGATAGGAGAAACCAACACCACGGAGGCAATCACACACGGTGGACATCAGAAAGTGCCACGTAGACCTCAGTTTCTGAACTTCTGAGGTAAAACGTGAGGTTAAACACCAGGAATAAATTCTGAGCTCACTTCTTCTGTGTCAGTTCACTGAGGATTCCAGATTTGTTCCCATGCTGTTGTGGGGGCATCAAGGTCTACTGTTTACTTTTTCTGTGGTATGCGAATTTTAACCCAATCATAGTTTGTTGGTTTTCTTAAAAAATGAAAAAATAAAAGAAAAAAGCAAAAGATGAAAAAAAAAAAGCAGAAGACGAAAAAGAAATAAAAAAGAAAAAAGATAAATAAAAAACAATGAAAAAAAACCATAAAGAAAAAACAATGAAAAAGAAAAAAAGAAAATAAAAAAGAAGAACAAAAAAAGAAAAAGGAAAAAGAAAAGTTGAAAAAGAAGTTGGTGAAAGGAGGGGAGATGAGGAAAGGCAAGGAAAGGGGGAAAAGGAGAAAAGGTAATAAAGGGAAAAGGGGAAAAAAAGGAAGAAGGAAAGAAGAAAAAGGTAAAGCAGTTGTAACTTTTCTTCCTGGGGTTTTTGTGGTGCTCAGACTTGTGAAATGTATCACAGCCTGACTGTTGACCTATTACAACTGCTTGAAGACCTCAGCCAAAAATTCTGATACTGATACAGCAACATATAATCTGTTCAATCTAAAAATAAAGACTGATACTTAGAAAATAGTGCAAGATTAATTTATTTACAAATATTTCAGCCAGTTATATTTTAGAAAAACTTATGTTTTGAAGAGGAATAAAAGAATAAAAGTGTAATTCAGCAATTTTAGACACACTGATCAGAAATTTTAAACACACCGATGCTTTGCTGTTCCTTGGAGGTATTTTTAGTGTTGGCTTTTCCTTTTCTGGAAGCTTCTAATGTAACAATACCTTGCACCACAGTGCTGATACAGGGATCAGTGATTCATTAAAAGCTAATCCAGGAGACATTAGGTTTACAAGTGTCACAGACACATTAGATTTGAGAACAAGGAGGGACACAGTGGTGAAAGGATTGTCAAATATACAGAGAATATCCCCATAAGTGTATAATACCATTAGTTTTGCAGGAAAGCATTAGTTCTGAAAATTAATTTTGTATGTGTAATTACTGGTCACAGCTCTTTAGGAAGTGGTATTATAGCAAGTTAGACTGAAATCAGTCAAAAGACGTTTTATTTACTTTTTGCCATTTGAGGGTTAAGCAGCACTCCTTATATTCAGAAATCCCTACATCTGTAAAAAAACCACAAATACCATACATATCTAATCAGTCTAATAATTCTAATCAGTCTACTAATTCAGGTATCGTCACTTACACGTGATGTACACAGAGCCCTTCAGACTAACTCTTGGCTAATTACTTCACTATGAATGTCAGTCAGTTACCTACAGGGTTTGATATAGTCTTTATAGAAAGAGAAAATGGCAGAAGCCGCTTTACTTTTCCTCCATGGATAGTCGGTAAAGATTCTCGCCCAAGTACTCCAGCCTCTCCCTTTGTTCCATGTCCTGGTACAAGCCTTTGGGGACCTTGCTCAGGCCATAAACCAAGCCATACAGGCAGCCAGCGATGGACCCAGTAGCCGCGCTTTCTCCTGCAGGTTTAAGCACAATTGCAATGGTCTCTTGGTGTCACCTTCACATATACAACCAAAACACTGCGGTGCACAGAGAAGGAAATACTCCACGCTGACGGAGTGTGGGGGGGATGTGTTGGGTCAGTCCAAAAAGCTGGCAGCACCCCGTGTCCTGCCTCTGGCAGTACAGGTGAAAATGTCTAGGGAAGTGAGTGATCCAAGGGAAGCTCATGGAGATGCCACTGTGGTGTGCACTCCTAGGCTGGGAGCTCTCTTGTTTTCCAGAAAATCTACCCCAACACAGCAGCTCTCACAAGCAGCTAGCTATCAGGAGGAAAAAAAATAGAGAACAGTAGTTGCAGGGGTCTCTGCTATACAGCAAAGGTCCTGGGCTGGAGGGTGTCCCTTCCCTCCTCACAACACAGCACGGTGCTGCACATGCTTTGAAACATCTGGCCTTGGTGAGTAGCACTGATGTTCCATGCATGCTGTGGTCTGCAATGGGGGACTGTGAGCTCCCATCACTCCTTCAGGGCAGGTGAGCAACCCAGAGTCCCTGCAAAGGCTCCACACCAGGCAAGGAGGGAATAGGTGTTTTGGGACTGGGGTCCTATCCCCCCAGCTATGCTGGCCCTCCTGAAAGCCCAGCAAGATGCATCTGCTAGTGAGAAAGTTATCTCTTGCATGAGAAAGTTATCTCTCGTAAAGCCGTAAAGGTACTGAACTGTGTGCCCCGAAGTGCTGGATTTTACCTGCCTGGCACTTGTTTGGCTGCTGTGTTATTTTTCTCCCTTTCTTGGTGTTACTAGATGCAGCTAAAAGGTTGGTTTGCCAAAGGTGCTTGTGTTTTGGCAGGAGAAGATGTCAGTCCTTTAGTAAGCCATACTGGATTTACTCCTCATGAGATGTAGATGGAGCAATATTTGAAAAGTGCCATAAACAGCTTGTGTGGCAGCTGCCACCACAAGAACGGGGTTTAGAGGATAAAACCCGGGGTGAGGATATAACAGACAACAAGGGAGATCGACCAACAGAGGCAGCTGACAGCCAGGAGCGCTTTCCCCCATGCCTGGCGAGGGAGCAGGGAGTGGGAGGCACAGGGGACCCTCACCTCCGTGGAACATGGAGCGGTTGCAGAGCTCTGTCCAGTCCCCGCCGCAGCCCAGCAGGGCATCGTACGCGATCATCGGGGCGTCGTGGCCTCGCCTTCCCCCCCGGCCCTCCGAGCTCCACCGCCTGTACGTCTGTGGGAGGGACAGCACAGTCAGGGAGGGCACTGCAAATGGGGCGCGGGGCGCTTGGCCACACCAGGGTGGTGTCTGCCCTGCTAAGTGGCAATAGCCCCTGGGGCAGGGAAAGGGCATAGGCAGCTGTGCTGCCGGCACCGCTGCTTGTGGCGTGGATGGAGCTGATACAGCGTCAGCCGCAGCCTCGGCGATGCCTGAGGTGCACGTACTTGCACCCCACTAAGCCTGCACTCCAGCTTAATGCACAGAGCTCTTGGCGGGCACAGAAGCTGGTTTGATTTAAGCAAGCTAAGAATGCCGAAAAGCAGATCAAGACAGATTTCAGGTTCACACCCTAGAAATTAAAAAATTAGGGTTGGTAAGGACTAACTTCGTCAGTCCTCTTCCTACTTCTGGGAAATATTCTCAGCTTCTCTTGTTGCACATCTACAAATGTTTTCATTAGTTAAGCTTTCATGGGAGGTGAAAAAGTTCTGATTCAGTAATTTTTGCAGGGGCTTAATTTCAGACTATGTTAATTAAAGCCCCCTTCTCTGTCTTTTTATCGCCAAGCCTTTTCTCTCCTCTTCTACAAGCATTTGTTGAACAAAAGGGAAAATAATTTGCAAATGTAAGAAACATTTCTTCTCCAGAAGAAGAAAGAACTCCAAACACACAGTGAGGTTTGCAAAGGAAAATTGGACTTTCTCTAGAGGAGGTACCTCCAGAATTCTTTTTCCTGACCCAAATCCCCAAATTAACTCAACACTGACAAATTTATGATTAAAAAATACCTTCCTATTAAGAAATTGGCAGCTTTTTTCCAGAAGTTTATGTTACATGATGTCAAGTGCAATTGTTGCTGCTTGCCTGGCTCTTGGGTTCTGCAACAAATGTGAAGGGTTTTATTTCTCTCTATTCACTTTCACCTCAGCCATTTCATGATTAAGGTTGTAGTTTATCTACACACACATCCAACATGGCAGAGTTGGACTACAGCTCCACTCTGCTTTCTTTTTCTTTTACAGTTTAGAGAGTATTTATGCCTTCATGCTGTTCTCTGCCGCATGCAAATTTCCAGCCTTATTGATGCAGTTTGGACACTGGAGGAGCAGCGCTGACACATGTGCAATACTACCAACAGCAAGGGGGCTCAGAGTGGAGGTGCTATTCTGGATGCCCAGCCAGGCGGCTCAAGTGTCGTTCCATTTAGTCCTGCAGGTCGCTGATGCTCCGCACACATCCGATGTCGTCTGGCTGAAACGACTCTACATTAGGGATAACTGTCCTCAGTACTGAACCTGGGGGGATTTAACTGCACCAAGGCAGCACTTCTCAAACATTTTCTTTCTCCTTTCAGCTGCAGCACCTTTGTGCAGCCCTATGCTGTGCTGTGGCACCAGCCCAGCTTCCCTCAGGTGGGCCAGCAAGGACTTCGTACTTGGATGGGGTGTCAATATGCACTCTCTCATGCTGCAGGCACTGAGCTGCTGCCAAGCCGGGGAGGTAATTCACACATCTCCTTCTCGCTGTCAACCCCTGCCGCTAGTAATTACAGCTGCCTCTGACTTTCTCACCCTTCAGGACCTGACCTGCTGCTGGCTAGCGCTCCTTTTCCATCCCTTTTCTTTTTTCCCTTTCTAGATCCTCTCACAGTGTTGGTTTAAGCAGCTCCACCTTAAGAGAATAGGGTCCTCTAATTAGCCTGGATGACTTGGGTTTGTTCCTGCTCGTATTGAGTCCAGGACAGGAAGCAAGCCAGGAGAGTGTTTTGTTTGCAGAAGCAAAGCTTATCCCAGATGTGGAGCAACGTCTGCCTATTCAGTGAGTATCTAACATCTTCCAAACGCACACCACTGAAAAATTATTTATTCTACATTGGCCTATCTTGTAAATTTTGCTTCTGCATTAGGAATTTATGCAGTTCTCTCTCGAAATGATAATGGGGATATAATGCTTGGTTTAATCTCTCGTAAAGCTCTGCTAATACTCCAGTAGTACTGGAAAGAATAAAAAAACTAGTAGCAAATTCATGGCACTGAATTAGTAAAATAAACCTGGAAGAGATTCTATTCTTTATGTTTAGAGTGAGCAATTTCTTATTATCCACAGTTAATCTGACTTCCATTGGCACATTTCGCTTCATAGATAATGATCTAAAAATACACAAACTTCTCAGAATAGAACTATGCTTTAATAGTCTGGAAAAAAGGGATTGATTTATGGGAAAAGGTGACAAGAACCACATACTTATTGCTTAGCTGCTAAGTGGAGAGCTTTGGGAGGTGCCAGCACATATCAGATAGCTGTAAACAGCAGGGAAGAAGACACATTATTTCTCTCGAGTTAAAAAGGTATAGCCAAAAGTCATGAGGCAAAGGAAAGATCATGTACGCTATAAAATAGTATCTCATGGGATGTGGGGAAACACCATCTCTCAAGACACTTAAAACCTGCTTGGGCACAGCCCATTTTGGCAGAGAATCACTTAGGACATCTGTCTTCTGCTCAGAGGATCACAAAATGATAGAATGGTTTGAATTGGAAGACCACTGAGTTCCATTCCCCCTGCCATGGGCAGGGACACTCTCTACTAGACATAACCAAATCCAGCTTCTCATACCTGAGGGGATTTCTGTGGAACTTTGGCCACAGTTCCATTAGGCTTTAATGAGAGCCCCAGGCAAGACATTTGCTTTTTCCACCCTCAGATAGCCATAGTTTATTTTTTGTACGTGCTCTGGGCACTAGAGTTTGCCTCTCTGTGTTGTTTTCTCTGTTTGCTGCAACTTCAAGACTGGTGGCAACTGCTTTTTAAAAATTATTTATTTACGTATTTATTACGTTAAGGTGGGAGTTGTTTTTTCTTTCTTGAAATTTCAGAAAAAAAATAAAAGCTTTCTGACTACTCTGGCACTGGAATCAGTTGAAAAATAGTGCTGTGTCTCTTTGAAAACACCTCCCTCAGTTCAGAGCCTTCCCAAGAGCTTTTGGAAGTTGCAATTACCTTTTCTCTCTCCTCTGCGTCATAGTTGTCTGGAAAGACAGGTTGATTCTGATTTTCCTCGTTGATTTCTCTCTCCTCCAAATAAAACTGCCACTTGGCTTCGAAGTAAAACCAGTGCTCCTGATATTCTGAAGGCAAAAGAAATTAATGATGCAGTATATAATCTCAACAACATTTTCAGTTCTACATTAATAAAGTATTGACTGACATGAAAACAAAGGTATTTTACAGTAATGTTCTGCATATGCACTAAGTATGCGTTTCAGTATGGAGTGGGACATCCACTTGGAAACAGAGATGTGAATTAAGAAAATACTTTCAGAATTTTGCATTATTTTAATGGCATATCAAAATTACATTATGATATATCAAGATGAGATTTTAAGAAAATTTACTGAAAAGCACTCCAAGTAAAAGATAAGAGAGGAAAAAAAAGATAAGGGAGAAAAAAAAGCCAAGGCTTTTGTTCCTTTATTATGATTAAAGAATATCTAAAAATGCTTCTGTGTCCTAAATACAAATTGCCACCTACCTCAGTTATCAGTTTTTAATCATTTAAATTCTCCAGTATTCCTGTTCTATTTTCACAGTATTTCTTGTGTGATCTTTCAGGAAAAGGCAGATAGGAAAGGCCAAATTTTCCATTTGCATATATTATAATGCATATCAAATGTAGTAAACAAATAAATAACACACACATCTGCTATCTGTGCCCATAGAAAGAAGCCTTTTTTAATAACGTCTTTCTCCTTTTCTTCTGCCACTTTAGGAAGTGATCTCTAATCATGCTTAACATTCCGAGTATAAATAATCTTATTAAATTTAGTTTATTTGCAAGCCAGTGCTCTGGTTCACCCTTTTTATAAAGGCTTAAAAAGGCTCCTAACTCAGCCACACTGAACTGTCGAGCACATAACGTGCACCTGCCTGCAAAACTGAGGCTTGTTGGAAACCCTACTTAGCGAGCTGATGGGAGTAAGGAGTTAGAAAATATGAGGTGGACCAGATGGCTAAGTATGCCGAGGCAAACTGGCAATTTGGTATGGGATTATTGATGTAAAATAAAATCAAGCATTCCCACCTTTTCCCTCTCTCCTGCTTGGCCACTCAGTGGTGTGCTACAAGTGGCTGAGGAACACACACGCAACCAAACCATTCCTCTGAAGGATGTCATCTGATTTTGCTTCTTTTCCTAAAATGCCATACAGGTGACCCTCTTTGGCAATTATGACATTTAAAGTAGGGGTGTTTTGTAAAAAAAATCCAAGCAGCTCTGTAGACCTGATACTTTCACAAGGTTGCCAGTGCCCCAGCCCCAGGCAGTGATGAGCCTTCAGCCACGTGCTTGGTACTCCTGGGAATACCCAGCTGCCCTTTTTCTGAGTACATGACCCAGTTTGGCCTGATGACAAGGAAATCATTCACCAGACCTAAGAAAGGGGAGCTGTTTAGAAAAACAGAGCAAAAGTGCACTCAGAGCCATCAGGCCAAGGAGAGTATCTAGATCATCTAGATGCATCTATGGCATGTAGAGGAAAACAAAGCAAATGTTGTTAGTTGAAGTAAACTATCGACACCCACTCCAGCAGCTCCTTACAGTTGGTTTTAGAAATGCGGGTGACCTGACAGGTTTCTTTCTCTTTTTCTTTCCCCAGTGCCCCACCATTTCCCCCCTAACTATAAATGCCTCAAAAGTGAATGTTTTCTATGTTTAACAAGCAAAGAAGTGTGATTATCCTACAGTCTCAGAAACAGGGGTATTGACCAGTTGCAGGAGATTTTGATTGTGTGGACCTGTATCATGCTCAGAAATCCCATGCCATTAACCCTAGCAAGGCTCTGCACCATCTCTTGAGCCCAGACAACATGACGGTCACACTCAGGTCCATGGAACTATCTGGCAAGTAATCGCAATTGGATATCAGAGAGGGGTGTTGAGCTGAACTCTCTGTGACATGGATAACACAGTGTTTGTTATCCTTGGGGGTAATACAGCTAAAGTAGCGTTTTCTAAAACTGGAGGACTGTGTTTGGCAGGATTTCTTTGCAGCACATCTCACCAGCCAAGGAGCTTAACATTAATGCAGGACACTTTTCCCGATACCAAAATAGGACAAAGCTCAACAATACAGGCACCAGCTTCAGGAGTCCAGCACGCATACCTCCACGCCGAGGGGTTCTGCTTGGGTGGAGTGACAGGGGCCTGCTGCAAAGCCACTCAGAGAGACACTCACTCACATTAATCCTGCACCTGCTCCTCATAGGTCTCTGCTAAAAAAATCCTGGTGTGCAGTGAGGCACAGATGAAAATGCTGGGTGTTTCAGGAAGGCTTCCTGGTGCTCCTTTCAGACTTTAAAGCAGCAGCTTTCCTTCATGGGTAAATTTTACTTTCTGAGTGATCTTGAGTAAAGATTTGCATTGAATTCAGTCATTCTCAATAGCTGTCCCTTAATATCTTTCTTCAGTGTTTTAATGTAATGATACTCGTCTGTTCATGGCAGGTCTCACAGTTACAAACACATCACTCTGGGGTAAGAGTGGGCTAAAATACCTTTGCCCCAGAGTCCACAGACATTAGTAGCAAAAATAAAGTGGTAATATCATGTTCAGTAATTATGTGTTTTTAAAACAAGGATATATATCCTTGTTTTATCCTTTAAAACAAGGATACAACAGGCTGTATCTTAAATATTTGTCAGAAAAGAAACAAGTCAAATCTGAATTTGTGGTCAATAGCTAACTCTTGGTCAGGAGGCATCTGTAGGCAAAATTTTTCTGGCAAGAAGAGGAGAGTCAGTGTTTTTTCTTATGGAAAATACTGGACTGTACTAAATGATGGAAGGAATCTGAATAATTCATATGTCAGGAGTCAGTTTGCCTAATTACCTGCTGAATATAATTGCATTCCTCCCCCCACTCAACAATTTCAGAAGACTTCCTGAAAACAAAACTGGGAAGTAGGGCATTGTCATTGCTATTTCTCTTTTTATTTTTGCCACCAATATACTAGGCAGGAGAGGGTGGCACCACCTACGAAGAGCTTACTTCTGTGAGCAGAGAAAGCAGAGAAACCTCAGGAGAGAGCAGAAGGGGAAAGACTAGGGAGTGATGTTTCTTCAGTGCCTTCCTAGCTAAACACAGTTTTGAGAAAATTAGTTTGGTTTTTTTTTGTTCAGATTCCTTACCCGCCATGTGACGAATGGTCTTCTTGCAGTATTCTTCAGCCATCGGCACAACCTTCATCATCTCTCTTCCCCACTGCACCAGCGGTTTCCCTTGTATTGCGTACGCCACGAAGAGAGCTGTGCACAGGGACCCTAGAAAACCTGGAATTCACAGATAATAAGGATGACTAATGTGCAATCTGTGCTGGCACCATCCTTACCATGTTCCTCATAAAATCATCAGTGGAATGCCTCACCGCTGTCAGGTAGGTTGATGAATGTACATGACCGATCTCCGCTTGTTTGCAGGCTGACCCGTGGCACGTCGAGATCATCGGCTGATGCGTGGTGCCTGCTGGTTTATGACTTATTTTATATAGAAGGGAGCTTGTGTTCTGTGTGGTGTAACGTGACGGAAATTGAGGTAGGGGTCAAAAATAAACATCTCCCACCAATGTGATGCTGAAAATCTAATTGAAGTCACATGAAATAATTGACTTGCACAAAGTGATCAGTTACAAGGTATATCATCTTGCTTGCAGAAACATGCAACCTAAGAGCAGTGGTTATTAGCTCTAACACTATTTCTGGCTCATTTTACTCTAAGGGGACAAGCCCTGTCCCCTCAGAGAAAAGAAGCAATTGTCCAAAAAGGCATGCTGTCTGCCTCCTTAGTTAGGTCTTCTACTTTGGTTACAAATGCTGTAATATTGTAAATATTACAACAATTGTAACTGGTGATGGGCACCCAACACTTCCATGACATCAGAAACAGAGGGACTCATTTCTCATATTTGCTTGTACTCTTGGCATTCTGTCAAAGGCAACAAAACTAACCCAGTGCAGCATGCCAAAGAAATTCAAGAAAACAGCTCAGTCATTTAAATAAATCCCAGGTGAGCAAAATATTGACGTGTGTGCTCCTCCAGGGGTATGGGTCCAAAAGCATTCACTGATTCATAGAGGTAAGCATGAACTTTGTGTGTTTTACTGAAGGTAAAACCACATTCTTTTAGGAGATTGCAAGTCCAGATGAGATGATTACCAGTTCTCTCTGCCACAAGACCTGCAACTAGGTCAGGCCCAAGACACGTCTAACTAGAATCCAATAGATGCTTTCATAGAGAATAAAAGCCCCAGGTAGTGCCAGCTCAAAGGGTCTCAGAAAGACATCATCTAGCTCAGATGCCACAAAGATCCTTGAGTGCCACATTCACCATGAGAGTGGCAGCAGAGGGTTTAGAGGGTGAATCAAAGAACTAACAGGGGACAATGGGACAAGCCAGTGCAGAGGGTGGCAGAGACTGGGGTGTGCCCTGAGGGTTTTCAGGGGGCTGGAAGTCTCCTCCTGCCCGCTCCCCAGGCTGCCTGTCCCCCTGCTGCTGCTGCCGCCTTGCCCCCCTACTCATGGCAGCCCTCACATAGCCTGCTGTCCCTCACTGGGGAAGAAAGCAAGCCCTGTCCAAGGTTTCCGGCTCTGCAAGTAATTGCAGTACAGAGTGAGCCTAATTGGTTTGGCTTCTCCATTCCCCAGAGCTCCTAGGCTAGCTTAGGGGCAATTTTAATCATACAGCTTGATTGCTTTTGACAGTGGCAGCCCTTCTCCTCCACTTGGCCTGGTCCCCTTTGAACCCAGGCATGTCTGCAGACTTTGCAGCTGCCTGTAGCAGTGGGGTCTGAGGCTTGACTATGCACAACATGGGGAAGTATTTCCTTTGTTTGCTTGTTTCAGTCCTGACTGACACGTCAGCTGGGTTTTCTCAGTCTTTGAGTTATGATGATCACAACTGACATTTCACTGGCACCTTTCAGGGTGGTAGTGAGGTACATGGTGGCCTTTCCACTGCTCTCCTGCCTGCCTCCCCACTTTTCCCAGCTGAAGATTCCTTCTGGATATAATTTCTCCTTGTACGGAAGGTGCCCGATCACTTGAATCCTCTGTGCTGCCTTTTTCTGGGCCTTATAAGTCCTTTCTGAGGTGAGAAACCCAGACTGCAAGCAGCCTTACTGCTGCTAATGCACTGTGGACTTTATACACCAGCTAAATGATATTTTCTGATTTGTTTTGAATCCTTTTCCTCTAATTTTAAGCCATCCTGATGGCTTTTCTGACTGCTTCATAGCACTGAGTGTGTTGAACATGTCACTATTCATTATGGTTTTATTTATTGCTCTCTAAAGCAGACAAAATGAATACATGCTTACATAGCATAAAATTATCAAAATGACAGACCTGAATATTCAAAACAACATTAAATCTACTTATTTATGTTTTGTTGAGAAAATATTTCACATTGTATCCTAAAATATGTGGAGTTAGATTTTTTGGCTTACTACATTTACCTACAGTGATTGGATATGACAAAACCTGCCAAGAGAAAAATGTTATTATCCCCTGAACCATAAACTTGCACGATAACACTGAGCCATGTAGGTATACACAAATCCTAAAATTCAATCAGGGTAAGTAACATGAATATGCTTTGGACAAGGCAGGTTGTGTTTAGTTACTGTGATTTCAAGAGAGAAAACAATTATGCTTGCAAATGCTGTCTGCATAATATACGAGCAAATATATAAGCCTATATAAGTAATATGTACGTCTTATATTATCCAAGCAAAATTCAAACTGAGGCATTGCAGCTTGCAAAGCAGAAGCAGTTTAACCAAGTGAATTCACAGGAGCCACATTAGTCCCTGCAGAATTGAAAAGCCACCTCAGTGATGTCAGGGTGCTGACAGGTCAGTAGATAATACCTGTGGGATGGTTATGAGTCATTCGTCCACATTCAATGCTCACTTCAATAAGTGATTCCAGCCTTTCCGGCTTCCAGTATCGCATTCCTAAACACATGGCTTTTGTGGATGCTCCAAATCCAGAACCTAAAGTGAAAAAATAATGCCAAGCATTTAAAAGAGGCGTATGCTACACAGATATGTTGATAAAATGTGAAACAAGCACACTTTATTAATTCAACTCATACATGTGAAAGGAACTCCTCGGGGAACGGGAAATTACCATGCAAAACGAGTTACAAGTTTTGAAAGTTTCTTGTGAGGAATTTTGCTCCCACACAGTCATTCAGGTTTTACAGGTATATTCCAATATTTGCAAGTGCTACAAAGAGCATAGTGAGTTCAGAAAGCAGGGTGCTCTCTTGCTCACAGCACTTGTTTGATTCAAACCCTCATCTCATCTCTACCTATTCTTGGCTGACACTGCTGTCTTGCTTGCTCCAGGTGCCAGCACTAGAAACAGAAGTTTGAGAAACAGATATATTTTTCCTACACCCTTATTTTAGTAAGCACATGATTAAAATACTTTATAGGAGCATCACAGTTCATATTATAATTTTCATGCATATTTCATCCTAGAGAGCCTCACCAGTTTCTGCTACATACAAAAATACTGTGTCCAAAAAGAAACTAAAGACTACAGAGCCAAATCCTACAAAGTTAGACAATGTCAGAACTGAAGTTTCCCGTGTGACCTGAAATTAGTGCTTGTGTGCACACTCGTTATACTACAGCCTGCACTTACCGAGCTTGGTCTTGGGAATGTTCGCCTCATGCAGCACAGAATTTATTTATTGAATAACTAATTCAGAATTTCTTTTAATTCTCAGCACTGAGTGCATGATCCCAGGTGTTCACCTTTTAAATGCTTAATTGAATGGAGAGTTAAATTTACTAATGAGTTTCTCTGCAGTACTTATCACAGTAATATCAGGATCCCACAGAAGTTTTAATGAGCTTATCTTCAAAAGGCACCAGTGAGGTGATTATCTCCTCTTTGCAGCTGGTGAGCCAATGCCCAAAAAAGCATTAACTCATTGCAGGTACCCATTCTGAGATGGTTAGGCTTCAGTTTTTCAAAGTACTTGGCATTTTTCAGCACTGTCTTCGCTCAGTCACACTTCCCAGTGACCTTGGGAATAGCTGAGAGCAACCAGCATTTCTCTACTTGGTCCCTGGAAGATAAGGGGCATATTTATGCCACCTAATTTTAGCCTATGTGGAACCTGCATTAGGAGCACAGTCTCCCTGTGTTTCCCAGATAGGCAGCCTGGAGAAAGGCTGTAAGTCCATTGGTGTGTACAATGCCAGAGTGAATTGAAGCAGCAGGTGCCAAGGAACCAGAGTCAGGGCTTTCAGTCTCTTTTCTGGAGAAGAGCCCTCAGCTGCTCCCCTGGGCTGTACCTGCTGTGGGTGCAGAGCACCAGAGCCTCTCTTGGAACACTGCTTGCCATTTAGTCTTATGCCAAGTGTCTTCAGCTCAGGTGCCCTAAGATTGCGAGTGTGATCCAAGTGTGGTAGTGGAGGTGGCAGGAAGATCTACTTCAAGTCAAACTGAAGCTTGAGCCAAACAAACATAAGCCACCCATTGGCACTTCAAGGTGCAATATCTGAATTTCCCTCTTAAGAAAAGAGCTCTTCTCCCCTCAGGGCAGCTATCTTGAGTGAGCACCCTGGCTAGGTGATCTAATTAGGTTAGCTGAAGAAAGCTCTTCCCTTCCTCCTCAGAGTCTAATGTGCATATTCTGTGTGCAGTAACTCTTCAAAAAAAGGCCAAACACATGATAAATGTGACATGAAAGGCTTTTCAGAATACCACTGTGTTCTCCGCAGGCTTAGAGCCTGATTCCTTATCCCTGCTAGCCTTTGTGATAGTGAAAGGGACGCTCTCCTGAACACCTTTGGCCACTGCTCCTGCTGAAAAGACTGGATACCTGTCCTGCAAATGGTGTGTTTGTTGCTCCTGATCCTCACCTATGCTGCAGCTGTAGTACCTGGTTATTAAGGAGCCAGGAGCAGATAAAACTGCCTGCCTATCCCATAGATCACACAGAACCTCAAGGAAGAGTCCAGAAAGAAATCCAGTATCTGGGAAATATCTTCTCCTGATAGCAAGATCAAACTTCACTAAATCATCCACTGCCATAGAGCAGCAGATGAGAATCTTCTTCACTATGCAAACCCAAATCCTACAAATCACACAATCCATGGTGTTTATCCGGAAAAGGGGGGGTGTGCTGCACAAAGCTGCTAATTAAATAACATCTCTCTGTGTATCCGAAGTGGAGGATGTACCACAGTAACCTGACTGCTGGTCTGAAGCAGCTTGTCTTTGCAGCTTCATTGTGTTCCCCCAGTCTAGGAAGTTACATTAAAACCTTTTGCAGAATTAGACAAGCAAACTCAGTGACAAAAAATTCGGTCACATGGAGTAACAGTAAAGCCAGACAGGGCTTCAGGTGATTAGCAGCTGTTAGCTCCCATGTCTCAGTATCTACCATTTGAATCAAAGATGTAAGGGACACCGAGACTAGTCCAAGCAACAGGAGAGGCATGTGTAAGAACATAAGGACTGTCCTACATGATCAGACCAAAGGTCAGCCCAACTTATCATGTCTGACAGTGGCCAAAGAAGAGGATACTTTAGAAAGAGTAAAAGAAAGGTATTATGACCCCTTGTACTAAGCTGCTGACAATTTGTCTCCCTGATCCAGGAGGCAGCTGGCTATTTGTCTTTCTGCATAATAACCCTTGAAGGATTTCCCTTGGTTGAACTTGCCCAACTCCTTTTTGAACTCACATGAACTGTAGCATCTGCAAATTGGCATTGGAAAATAGTTATGCAGCCTAATTAGGTGTTGTGTGAAGAAGTCCTTCCTTTTGCTTGCTTTGAGCTCATGGCTTCCTAGTTTCACTTGAAGTCCTTAGATGCTATCCTGGATGAAACAGTGAGTTTTTGCTTTTTCTATTCATGTTTCCAGTTATTTATGACTTTATAGCTCTCTATCATAATGTCTCAGACATCACAGCCCTTGGAAGCAGTTTTTTTACCAATCCAACCCTCTTTCTTCATATCCTTTCTAGTTGTCTTTCATCCTTGTGGTAGGAGGAAGGGATCATAACATATACAATAACCAAGAAACAGTGGATATGGATTTCTACTTGCATTTCCAGACAGTTTGGGGACGCGTGGAACAATAGAGGTCACAAAAGCTGTGTTGACACCTCTTAATAATTAAATTTCATTGATGCACTATATTATTCTCTTTTAGTATGTAATACCTCACTGTGCTTTTCTTCACTCTACATCTGTAGAACAACAAAGATTAGGGTAATGGCTGCTAAGCCCTAAAGACAATGTGTCTTTTGTGACTACAGGCCATTCTGCATGAGAACTTAGAACCTTTATCTCCTGTGCATCTGCAGCTTTTTCTCTTCATTTTCTCTCCCTCAGCTTTCTGCATTTAACTCACACTTTCCCCTCATGCTCCTCTGCCAGTGCCAACAGCAGAAGGGCACTGTTCTCAAGTGCTTCTTGGAAGCCCAGCAGCTACAAACAAAGGCCTGCTTGGATGCTGCAGCCTCAGCCTGAAATTCACAATACAGGTAGAGCCAAGGTATTTGACTGGCCATTTGTTATAAATTGTAAACAAGCTCTTAAAATGAAAGGTATTAGACAGTCTTGGGCAGATCTTCTGGTGGCCACAGGAATCTCACCAAGCTATAACATAACCCAGGTACCTCTGCAACCAGTGTGGCAACGAGCATGACGTGAGATGGCAAAGAGACACTTGGGGCAGTTTGACGTAGGAATTCAGTTTGCTGACTACTGCAAGAATTTGAGCAGAGAGGCATCATATAAGCAATGCAAAATTACCTAAGCCAAGATTTCACTGGTCCACGAAGGCTGGCACATAAATTATTGCTAGAAGTAAGATAAGATAGAATGACCACAGCAAATCAGCCTTTTGGTTCCAGCTCATCCAAAATATAATCTGACTGTGAGGCATTCAATGCTAGACATTCAATGCCTGTGGCATGGTTTTGCCTCAAGAAGAATTTTGTGAAAATTTGATTAAAAGTTAATTATGTCCATAGCACCATCAGGTCCCATAGTAGACAGAACATCTACCACTTAGTTACTGGTTCTTTTGCTCTCAGGGTGAAAAAAAAGACTTCTTGAGATGTTCAGGATGCTTATTTGTCAGATCAGAGGTCTTTGACTCTCAGGTCTCAAGGTGGGAATTAATTTTAGATCCTTCTAGCCCAGAGTACCCCCAAAAGCAGATAATTCATCATGGACAGCTGTGGAGGAGGAAGGCTAAAAGAAGAGATGTAGCTCCAATACAGCAATGGGCCAGGGAACAGCCATGCTCACCTGCTTATTGAGCAACGCTGAGGGCTGCTTGGGGCCAGTGGCAGCTCCCACAATTATTTTGACCAAGTTTTTATCCACTGGCAATCAGAAAACATGACAACTCCTAAAGGGGCAATTTCTCAAATCTGACTGGCCGGTAGCAGGGTGGGCAGAATACACCCATTTTGCTTCCAGCAGCTGTTGTGAGGAGCGGGGGATGAGTGAGAAATGCTTTTTGTGTCAGAGAAAACTGACTGCAGAGACCCAGAAATAGCCATGGCACTGTGCCACCAGATCTTTGCCTCGGTGTTGCGTCAATGTGTGGTTCTGTTGAGCGAGGCCAATATGTACCGCAGTGGCAGAGTGTCACACCAACACAGCACAACATCCCTGTGAGCTGCCATTGTTTCATGGCTGCCTGCATCTATATCCTCTATTAGTTGTAAAAGTAAATTATAAAGAGAGAGAAAGAGTGAGGCAGGGGTAGGTGGACCAGGCTAGGAATATTAGGGATTATCAGCAAAACAGTGATAGTTGTTAGCAGGCCATCCAACTGGAGAAAAGTCTCTGCTTTCCTTCCAGTAAACATGTTGGTACTTAGAGCAATTTACAGGCTCAGCATTTTGTTTCAGATCTGTTATCACTGAAAAGATACAAGTCTACAAATGTTTAAATGAAAAATGGCAGAAAAGACTTCTTAAAATAACCGTTAAACTCAAGGACAAAGATCTGGACCCTGAGGCGCAGAGCCAAGGACAAAGTCTCTTTAAATAGATGTTAAAGAGGGAGGGGTTCGTTTAAGAGAGGACACGGTGCCCTACAGAAGGAATTCTTGGCAGATCTCTTGCCATCCTCAGGCAAACATGGAAACGTTTCAGGGGTAGCGGCCTTTGATGTCAGGGGGGAAAAGGAAACGATTTCCATATAGCCACAAACACTGAGAGCATGCATTATTCTAGCCAGGACCTATAAAAGGAAAGCGGTACCGTACCCTTTTCATTGAACGGCGTGTGCCAGGCGAGAAGGTAGTTGTCTGGTTTTAATTCCCTACAGCCTTCGATGGTGGCGGGGTCTGGCCGCCTGCCCGAGAGCTTGTCAATAGCATCCACGTACCGTTTTACCAGCTCCCGGTACAGGTCTTCTAAACACCAGTAATCTGCTCAGGGGAAGGGAGAGAAGGTTGTTGTGTTAAGGCAGAAGAGCAAGAGAGCATGGAAAACATGCAAGTAAGCTCACCATACATTTAAGAAATATTTCCGTTTCCACTTCCAACACACTAAGTCATATTTCTGGTGCCACCATGAACACGTTCTTACACACCATAGGAGTGGCCTGGAGGGAGAATGGTCTTAGCTCTCAGTTCTCATCTTTCCCTCAGTACCTTTCCACTTTTAATTCCTTCAACTGGAAAGATGAAGGCATTCTATTAATCAACAGTAGCTGCTCAGGGCCTATATTTAAGCTCTGTGGTGTGAAGTAATTACAGAGGTGTCCAACTGTCAGGTGAGAGCATGGCCGCCATGGGACTGGGAGAAGCCAGCTGTGCCTGGCTCGGCCCCTGCCTTTGCAAGTGTGAATCAAATCTAAAAATGAAATCCTTTCCTGTCTTTGGTTCCTGTAGAAGAAAACCTTCCACTACCATCTATTACAGCTGTGTAGTCAGCGGGAACAGAGGAGGCCAAAGGGATTTATCCACTTACGCATTTTCTACGTACTTAACGAAAACTCCGTTTAATACTTGTTTTGATGCACAGGTTGAACAATACAGCAGGGGAAGTTCTAAAAACATCTTTATTTTGTCAGAGATGGTGAATTCTTGAAATCCACAGAAACAGTTTAATTTAAGAGAAAGTTTGGAGTTCCAGAAGCCAGAGACACTATGAAGTACCGGTTATGCAGGCAGGCAAATAAAGAAGATACAGGGAAGAACAAAGATTCCCCTCCTTTCACATAAAGTAATACCCTACCAGTTACGCTGACTGTCCCACATACAATCCTAAAGAAACAAGACACTTTCAAGCTGCCAGCTCTTTCCAGATTTAGGAGTCATGTGTCGCAGTTTATCCAGATGGCAGACAGGAGCAGGATTTACTGCCTGGCGGTTCCTACAGAAACCTTGTCCCCAGAGTCATAGTCTCTGTAGTCCAGCACCTCTGGGCTGCTCAAGCCCACCATGGTTCCCACACCTGGAGGCTGCTGTCTCAGCTGTCAATCGGACAGGTTCTTTCTTTAGAAATGAACTATATTTTTATAACCCATGTCTAAGTCAGAGAGGAAAAGACTTTCCTTGCGGCAGGGACAGTTCCTCTGGATTTGATGATGCTGTTCTTGTTCCTCCCTTATGGGACAGATTCTTGCTGGAAGTGGATCTTTTGTTTATCCTTCACTGTCAGATCAGCCTTTCAGTCTGCGCGCATGGTGGATTTGGGGATCACCAGCTCAGTCTGCAGCAGCATTCACAGTCCCAGCTGCTTCTGGCCATGACACTTCTGGGATGTCCTCCTTGCAGCCAGCAAGGTGCTGGCCAAAATCCCCTCTCCAGGTGAGAATTGCCTTTGCCTTAACACAAGCATCCATCTCATGATTGGCTGCTGCCACAGGCTGGGAGCTCCCCCGAGGGCAGTGCCCCAATGATGGGATGACATGGTGAGCCTAAGCCCTGGACATGTTCATCCCAGCCTGCAAGCATCCTGCAATTGCCTGCAGCTATGCATCCAGAGGATGGAGTGGCCAGCAGGCACCCAGCCAGGCAAACAGGATGTGCATGGAGCAGGGCAGTGAGGGACAGGGATATTTTTATTGCTTTTTTTTGTGTTTCAATTGGTAATGTTCCAGACACCCAATATATTCTTTAAAATCTGTCTCCACAGCAGGGAGAGCTGATTCCCCACTGCATGAGGAATGCAGGTCTCCAGGGCTGGTGGCAGCTGCCTTCAGCCTCACAGACCCACAATCACCTTCTTTAGCTTTGCTCTATTGACGTGGTTGATTTGGCACACAGGCTGGGCCATGAGCAAGTCCTGGAGCCTTTTTGTATCCCCCCTGCCAAGAGGAAACACTGCAGCAGGCAGGAGTGGTTCTTGTTTTCCTTGCGGGCAGCAGAGAGACAGATTCGTTTTCTCCTGTTCACCAGTGTTACTCTAAAATGAAGATTTCTTACTAGAATTCCCTACTCCATTTTGCTGTTTTCTTTCCAGACCATGAAAGCACCTTTTTAAGATGCTTGATCAGGCCAAAGAAATGAGAATAAACCCAGTCAACGGAAATTATAGCTGAAACTTTTTTTTTAGAGCCACAGTCTTCCTGTTATATTTAAGTAAAAGTTATTTATTATTTTACTGTTAGTCTAATTGGCTTGATTACCCAGAAGTTATGGTTTTCGAGAGTTCAATAAACAAGAAACATATGATACGTATTTAATCATACCCTATATTCAGAAATATGCTAGTCATCTTTTTTCTTGATAGGCTGACATCTTGCCCTTATCTTTAGTGTATTAGCTATCCCTTAAACCATTGGTTAACTAATAGCCAAGTATGAAGGGCCCAACACACTCTTCAACTGATCTCTACGTACTAAATTTAGAGCACATTGGAAGCAGGCAGATAAAGCAGTGAAACAGGAGCACCAGGGAAATTTCATTGATGTGAATAATACTTAACAACATTGTGAGCTTCTGTCACTAGGAGTTATGCAGTCTTGAGAGTTTTCACAAAAATTAGAAATATATTTACAGAGATTAAAAAAAATTATTAATTCTGAAGAGGCAAAATGCTGCTGAGACATCACTGTCTTCTGGTGTATTTTCTATAATCTTGACAGTTTCAGAAAGCTCTAGTTTGATGGTTAATGAGTCAATATAAATACTGTCATATCTTAAAAAGGCTATACCTTAAGAAAAAACAAATGTTCTCTCTCAAACCACTGGGATTTTAGAAGGCATAGCTTAATAACTTCCACAATTCCGACAGACTTTATTTAATCATAGTATGTTGGAATACTTTTTGGATTAAAGACATGGGACTCTCCTTATAAAGCAAATAATACATTTTCTAGCCTTGCTGGTACAACCCTTTGTCTGAGGGGCAGCAGAAAGGAGGCAGTGCTAGTGCTTTTAGCCTGAAAGCAGTACCAAGGTAACTCTATCCAGCCTGCAGTTCTGGACACAAACACGTTAAAAATGCACTCAGAAGAGTTCTTATCTTTTACAGATGAATCTCTAGTGGCTATATTATTCCCTGATGCATTCCAGCATACAGATAATACACTTAGCAATTATTTTTGTTATGCTGCACATGTGGTATTTTAGTCTTTAAGCTTGAACTAACTGTATATACCCAGAGAGAACAAAGGGAGAGCACCTCCACTACAGAAATCAAGACTCACCAGTTTGTGTGACGGTCACAGGATTGTGCTCACGGAGGAGCCAGACTAATGCACACTATCATTCACATAAACAGCATTTCTGACATGCTTTCTCATTACTTCCCCAGCAATCAGGCTTATTCTAAGAAATGCAGCACCTTGACAGTTCTGTTCCTCTCCAGACTGCGTTCGCTTGTCCCATCGTACCTACCTGTGATGACAGCCTCAGCTGTAGCCATGTGCATGAGCGTGTTGTCACTTACTGGCCACTTGTCAGAAGAGAGCACCAGGTTCTCAAGCCCTCCGATTTCCTTCAGCTCCTGCTGGATTTTTGCACCTAAGGCATTGTTTTCTCGGGAGAAATTGCGATAACCGAGAGCATCCCCTACCCCAGCCAGCACGAGCGCAGCCTTAAATTTATCCATCCCTGAGACACTTTCCGCTTTCCTTTTGCCCAAGACAGCCACCGAATCTTGATCTTCCTTTGTTCCTTTGCCTTCGACTCAGCTCCCCTGACACTTTATATCAACCATTGTGTCACACCAAGAGTGCTCTCTATAAGGCAAGGACTTCCTTTTCTGGCTCTGCAGATGCCATCTCTTGTCCGGGACCCGACGGAGAGGAAATATTTCATAACCCAGGGATTTTGCAGGGGCTTTGTTTAATGACACTGTAAGAGCAGACCTGCAAAAGCCTCAATTCTGCAGCCCAGCGTAAAGCAAGCCAGGAGAAGATCCTTAGCCCTACCCAGCACAAGTAACCCTACACTCAGAAAAACAGATGCCTCCACAGGGGTGCTTCTTTATTCAATAACCTGTAAATTAATATTTTTTCTCTTGCCCATTTCTGATATGCTGAAGTCAACCTCCCTCTCAGGGACCAGTCAGAAGGAAAGCCTGTTATAAAAGCAGTTTTTCAGACTCTGTACACACTAGAATGAGGCATTAAGCAGTAAGAAATCTAGTCAAATGCAGATGATCTCTCCCATTTCTAATTGTGCTCTATAGTGATATTTTGTTGACATCTTTCTTGTTCTGTTCCACCTAGTACAAGAAGGTTCTGCTAATTCAGTGCACCCCTGGATAAACACTGACCAAAACACCAACTTCAATTTCATGCCTTACTCCCTGGCGAAGAGTGACTTTTTCCTAAAGCCAAGCTCAGGTGCAGCCCACATGTGGACTCTGGAACGAAACTATTTTGAAAGTAGTATTTAAATGGCATCCTGTGAGTGTAAGAACATCCTAAAGACTCACACATTACTACTACTTTACAGATAGAAATACAAATGTAAATATAAACTTAGTTAAATAAACAGAAAGCTTTGATTGACTGGACTGTAATTTTGATAAAGGATACCTGGAGACAGGTCTTTGCTTTTCTTTGATCTTTTTCAGAGATGTATACTGATTGATTTAGATGGAAAAGGCCAGCAGTGTAAAGCATGCATCCTCCTAGAACCCAAAGCAATAAGCAGTTAACCATAGTCTGAGTTACTGACATGTGTAGTAATATCAGTGTACTTAATGCAGTTTTGGGACACAGAGAAGCATTGCCATGCCTGTTCTACATTATAGGAAATAAAGTGCCCAAGTGGTGAAAGTAGCCTCTGTTAGCACACACTTGTTTTAAAGATTGGGACTTGGTTAACAGAAGAGCTGAGTATTAAGAGAAGGACAATGAGAGTGTTTTCATTACTAGAAAGCAACATCTCTGCCCTGAAAAAGCAAAAAAAAAAAAAAAAAAAAAGGCAATTATGCCTTAGGATGCCAGGGGCATTGTGTGGTGACTAGCAGATATGCAGGGCCAAGTGTCCTAAAGTGGGGCCATAGCCAGCCTGCTCTGGAGCTGGCTTGCCACAAACAGTGAGGATGCCAGCCCCTCTGCCCTGCATGGCTGTGGGAATAAGCATCATCTCCCACAACCAGGACATTTATGCAACGTAGAGGTAATCTTAGAGTCACCCCTGCACTGCTAGTTATCTCAGGTTCCACATGTCTGAAAGCAAACACTCACGATGGAAAACTAAGGCCAGGACAGCTTAGAAAAACACACCAGGCAGAAGCACTGACATTGATTTCTCTGTTACAGGTCCATCCACCCTTCTGTGGCACCCACCTGTTCTCTATTCCTGCATAGCATCACGACTTGGAGGCACGTGGGAATTTGAGTTTGCAAAGCAAGGACAGGAGAAATCACCTGCTGAGGCACTGTGGTGAACTAGCAAGGGCCTCATCAGATGGAAGGTTCCTTCCTGAAAATGGGCAAAGCTATTCTTAGTTTTCCATTTATCTTTTCCTTCTGAATGTGGCTGGCAGTTGCACTGCCCTTTTGCCTCCCGTGGACTTTACCCCGTTGAACACACATTTGGCTGCTCATAACACAGCTCAAATTAGGAATAAAATCTTTGGCTTCAGAAATAAGGATATAATAAAAACCCAGAGAAAAATTCAGAGAAGTTCTGTTTTTCAACTCTACAAAACAGAACGTGCAACAAAGACATTTTTATTTAATTTATTAATTACATGTGATCTCCTTTTCATGTGGTACTTCCATCACCTGTGAGCTTTCTGGGCAGAGGTAGGCTAGACACACTGGTAACTACCCCTACTCCCCACAAAGGAGACAATTGTTTATAAAACATCATACTTACACGTCTTAAACAGAAACAAAAGCCAGTTTTCCAGCCACTAAGATGGAAAAGTGTTCACAACAGGAAAAAAACCCACCAAAACAAGCAGAGCTGACAAAAATGTTCGGTAAATCATATAAAAATGCAGCTTTGTGTCCCTTCAGTAGCGTATATATGACTGTTTTCAGATGGGGAGAATCCAGAAAAAAGGGCATGGGAAGGCTGGACAGGGAACTTGTCTGCGTTGGTGGCAGAGTGCTGTTTCAGCTTAACTGTATTTGGAATGCGAGGTGAGAACACGGAAACAACGCCTTTGGCAAACGTGGCTGCTCCTGCCTCCTCCACCTGAGGGGCTCTGCACTGACGATCTCCAGCACCCAGGGGAGACCTCACTGCTGTACAGGTGCTGAGATCTCCTGTGAATAAATGAACTGGCAAATGGGCTGACAACGCTGTGTCCACACAAGCCCTTTTTAAGTTAAAAGACGACGACTACACCCCAAGTGCTTCACCCATGACTGAGTGGCTGATGCTTCTGCTGTTCAAAAATACTCAGCAGAGAAATGCTCCAAGTTCAACCAAGCAAAGGATTCAGAGCCATATCCTGGATGATGGCTGATACCAGATGGGTGTCAGACTTCTGTCAGAGCTGCATCTCTACAACTGTTGAAATGAAGGATTTTACTTTAGCAACAGGATCGTTCCTTTAAAATACATTCATTGAGATCCAAGAAAACTCAGACTGATTTCATGCAATTCTTTAATAATGGAGATGAATCATTTTCATAGTTTTACACCACTGCTTTAAAGGAAAAAGAATCATTTAGCAACACAGCATGGACACCTTTCTTCTTTTCATTCTTGACAGAAAGCTGAAGTCATGACATGAAGCCTATTGGGTTTGCCAAACAACAGAGTGTATCACTGCTTGGAAAAGGAAGCACAAGAAAAAACAAATGAGAATTTGTCAAGCATATGCACGAATAAGAGGAAGTATCCCAACATTCAATTAAAACTTGAATGCCCCTAAGCTTCCCCAACCCTTTTCATTAAGAGGTGAACATTGCATCCATTTGTCTGAAATATGGTATTTTCTGCATGTGGTTGTAGAGGCAGCTGCAGTTGCACATCCCTCTGTGAACAGTTTAAAACAAAGTTAATTGTAGAGGTATGTCATCCTCACCTCTAATTCTACCCAGCATACTGTATATAATGAAAAGATCAGAAAGCTGGTTCATGGTTGTAAAAACGTAACACTTTTTCTCATTCAGAAGGGCTGCGCCTTTTGGTGGGCCAGATGCCGGTTGGCATCAGCTGAGGGAAGCTACTGGTGCTGACACCTGAAAGGAAAAGAGCTTGCTGTGGTTTAGGTATCAGCATCAGCATTTTTGCTGTTACAGGAGAAGGAAGACAAGACTCGTGTGACATCAAAGCAGCCAGTGGTTGGTGAAAGCACTGGAGAGGGATGGCAGCTAGGTGAGGACAGAGGGCAACTTAATTATTTTGATTTCAACTTTCAGAAGGGAATTAATGACAGCTGAATACATACCTCTGAAGGTCTTCGCACACATCGCTGAGCATGCTGCTTCTCCTATAGAGCTCAGAACCAGGACTGAGCAACGCTTTCCCTGCAGTTACACCTCTCATTGCCAGTACAAACTAATAACACAAATTGCAGAGTTTGGGCACTAGCATGTAGTGAATACATCACTGCGGCTAAACATGTCAAGCTTCTTAAAAGCTTAAACATGGCACAGATGAACAAAACAAACATTTATTATAGCTAGTCAAAAGTTAATGAGTTACATCCTTGCCCTCTTCTGGCTGATGGTATAATAATGCAAGAACATAATAAATGAACCAGCTAACAAAAAACCCACTGGCCTTTGCAAGACTTCCAAAGCAGAAAGTTGATGAACACCATACAGATGTCTCACATGACTTCAATCCTTTGACAGTCAGTTTATTCCTTTTTCCATTGCCACAAAATTTACACACGTACAGCTTACTCAGCAGCAAATGTCCCCAGGTGCATTGAATGAGCAGATGCCTGCAGGTTTGCTCTCCTTGGCATGACACACATGATAAATTACATTTAAATTTAGAATTGGCAAGTACAAATCCTGTGGCTCAGTTTCAAACCCTCTAGGATGTAAAACCAAACAACTTGGCACCAAGTTTAAAAATACATACAGCATATCTGTGAAGTAATACTGTATGCACTGAACAACTTGAAGACATCTGTACCATTTTGTGATTATAAATTGATCAGCCTAGGTGTTACCACTGTATCAGCTTACTTAAAAAGCAAGTCAGAGTGCCCTGTAAAGTAGAACTGTGGATAGCAGATAATTATTAAAATACATAAGAAACTCAAAATTTGAAAGCAATTTTTTCCATGCTATGGGAATGTAAAAAGCATATGTGGTTTCAAAGGGATAGAATACCAGGAAGAACAAAAGAAAAAGAGCACTACACCTCAGAAGCTGGCTGATATGAAGCAACTCCTATCTTCAGATATTTTAGCCACTCCTCCTGGGTTGGAAGGTGTTTCCCATGAAGGATTCTTACAGGAATGAGGCTTAAGAGTGAGTAAAAGTATATATATAGAAAGTGATTATTGTGCTAAGCACCTTCCCTCTTGCTTAGATTAACAAGGCAAAAAAGCCCTCAATCCCCATGCCTTTTTAATGCTCTATTTATTTTAAAAGGTAAAAGGTTCATCAGGTTGATTTGAAGGAACTCTCAGCGTGAACAAATGTTTCACAAGATCTAACACTATGAAACTTGAGTTGCATCACGTACTGACAGATTAAACTACTTCAGTGCAGTTATATTATAGCTATACATTTTAAGTGGCAATTGTGTGAGTAACAAGCATTCCACCACTTTTGGCTAGATAAATGCACTTGATGCTACAAGATGTTACATATTCGCCAAAGTCTATGAGACTGATACAGAAATGGCTTGTTTTGGGAGGGAAACGTAGATAAATCAAACCCACTAAAAAGAACATAATAGTACTTTTCAATCCCCGTTGACTTCTATAGAAGTTATGTACAAAATGCCCTTCTAAAAAGACGCAGGCAGAAAGTAATGACTGGGCTTAACCTTCCTGGCTAACTTTACACAGAAGGAGGAGGCAGCTGCTGGCTGAGACGCTGACACCTGGCGGCTGCCCTGCACGGGCAAAAAAATAGACTAACAATAAATCACTCTCAGGGCAGTTTTAATTTGCTTGTTATACTCTTACTAAGAGAAAACTTGCTGATTTGTTCGAATTTGCCCTAATCCTGCTTTTTGAACATCATGCACAACTGAAATTCTCTCAAGGGGAAGAATGAAGGCAATCTCTCTGTAAGCAGCATGTACATTTGTTCTTGCAGGTTGCATCGACATAAATGAAAGCTGACTGCTTGTATGAAACTCTAAATATTAGAGTTTAAGAGAGTATTACAAGCTTTTATACCCTTGCAACAGCAAAATAGTATACTGTCATGCAATGCTTAAGTGATCTCACGTGATCCAAACAGACATAATTTATATAACTTAATGCACTATTTTCTCCAAAATTCTTGCACCTATTCAGCTCTGATTACAGAAAATATATTGATCATAGCTGTAGACACTCTTTGCAATGCTTCATTGTAACAAAATTTTACAGTGCCTGTGACAAACTCATTTTTAAGAGGTAGCACTTGAAAGAGCCCTGTGTGAAGACATGCTGAATAGTTTCTGGTAAAACTTTTTTTATGCTTAGACAGTGGAAGACACTTTTGAGGAAGAGGAGACTGATCTCTGTACACTTTATAATCAATCATTGGTGTAAGGGGAGAAACAAATGACTGAACAAATTCAGATTTGGTGAAAGCCGGTCCAATTCCACCAGCCTTGAGATCACTGAAACTGCATCAATTTACTCGTCCTCTCCCCTCTTAAATATGTAAAATAGAATGCACAATATATCCAGAGGCATGAATACTTATAATCATTAATATAAAGTCTCCTTACCCCTAGCTCTTTTTCCAACATAGAAATCAACTAGTTGAGTCTTTGGGCTTATTCACATATATTTTCCGTAAGAAGTGCCAGGAATTGCATTTATAACTATGTTGCATTTAGTTAGAATTTATGGTATGTTTCAAGCTATAAATAAAATCCACATTCCACCAGTTCCTTATTAAAAATAAATAAAACACATAACTGAAGACTAACTGAATTAAGATAATCAAACATGAATTATAAAAGCATCTTTGGTTGTTCAATGTCTACTTTAAAATGGTTAATAAAAAAATAAGCTGGAGGTGCAATACAGCATAGAGCAGCAGGCTGTCCTCAGCAATGCTGCTCCTACATGTCCAAGCACTTCAAGAGGAATAATGATGAAGTTAATCTCATTGGGAGAAAACAAAAGGCTGGATATAATCAATCTATACAACTAGGACTTAAAAGTAAAAATTGTAAGTTTGGGCAACAATTAAAAACAAAAAAAGCATAAGTTGTTTTGTTTGTTTTTGTTTTGTTACAGTTCTGTATTTGGACAGATCCACGGAACTAACTTTTATAAAAATACAACATACTGCATAAGTTTTATTTAGGGATTTAATTTATATACCACAAATACTGCTTTTAATATAAGTACAATATAATACAGTTTTATTTATGTAACTGCTGGTGTTCACTTTGGATCATGAACTGAACGGCATGCTGTGCTGTCAAAACTTTAATAAAATGGCCTCTAGTTAAACTTCTCCAAAGTATAAAATCATGCAAAATCTACATCCTATATGACATAACCAGTACAATAATTGAAGCCAATAGCCTACAAACAGCCTGAACTATCTTCTGAGTTTGTTCTTGAAGTGTCCACAAGTCAGCCATCATATTCTTTAGGCAGAAAGGAAGAATTTCAGTTTTGTCTGCAGAATGTCATCACGACGACTGAAACCAGCAAAAATGTGCACAGTTTTCAGATCTTCATCCCCCAATGCAGTTCAGAGAGCATGTTTAGTCCGTATCGACAAGTCTGGGGTTAGGAAGTTTTACGTTTTCCTCCTGTGACTATTGGTCGTGCATATTCCACAAAATCATCTATTAGAACGGGCCACGCCCCTAAAGAGAAGTCAAGCAATTTGGAAATTATTCTATTATTATCAGCAATAAATCAGTGTAGTCTTTAAATACAAGAGATCAGAAGCGCACCTTGACATTTCTGGCCTAGTCTAGCTTTAACAAACATGAGATGATAAAACACTTGAAAAAAGCACCTAACTAATAAATTCAACATTTGAATCTCTTCTTGCAGCAGTAGTTCTTAAGACAAACAAGCATAAAAATCCACACCACAAATATAAACATTAGTTGATAGCAAAACCATGGCATTCTTATTACAGCCATTCATATCTTAGGACATATTTCTGTACACATTCCAAAACAGAATTAGTAACAGAGTGTAAACAGTTTTTAGGTTAGCAAAAATTTTGTACAAAACATTCAGTTTCACTGAGGGATTTGCAGCATAACATCTTTAAATAACGTGCTATATAATGGTGTGATAGTATCTTTACTTCTATTTACATACTACGGCAAACTAGTTAACCTTATCATTACTGTTTTGGCAACAAGTATGACACTGTACTTGCAGCTAAAACTCTTAAGGATAAATTAAGACAGGAGGTATCAACATATTCTCTTGCTTGTTTATAGCAATATTTTAAGTCTGCTATTTTTTATAGATATTCATTTTTTAAGATATTCAGGTACTGCTTACCTTCTTCATCATAGTTGGACATATCATCTGCAATCATATTTCCAAAGTCTAACAAAAGATTCCAAGTATCTTTTGGAATTGATCTTTTATGATGTTCCTGTAATGGAAGAAAAATGGTACTGTTCAATCCAAACTATTTTCAAATCCCACGGTATTATTTTATATTGACATATACAGAGAAACACCATTTACAAACATTTCTTCATCTTCTTTATCTTAACAAATAACCAAAAGAACATCTGAAAGAGTCCTAGCTTGCTTCTTTCTTAGGTTTAAATCTTTTAATCTAAACCTTTCTTCTGAAGTAAACATTCAGGTTAAATAGTTCTTCTGAAGTAACACCCTTTATACCAGGTCATCTAGACCAGTACTTGAAGTAGAGATCCACAGAACTGTCTGTTGTAACACACTTGATCACATAGCAAAGTGGGCAAAAACCTGCAGATTTTTCTTCAGTTACATTTATAGATCTGAATTTGGATGTGTTAAGTTTATTAAGGCAGTTGAAACATAAAATGTTTTCACAAGTTGTCTTGATGAAACTGGTACATTATTCAGTGATTCAAATAAATATACTGCCTAAAAATTTAGAAAAAACTTCAGGAAAATATTTCAAAAAGTATACGCTTTCCCTACTAAACAGTGGGGGTCAAAATGCAGAAGGACTTCTTATTTCTCCTAAACTGCAGATAAAAGGATAAATTGGGGGGAAAAAAAAATCAAGATAAATTATACATTATGTAACTTTTTTTTGTAATTACATAGAAATGCAAATTTAGAAATATGGATGAGTGAAACAGATGTTTTATATGAGCATTTTTCAATTTCTGAGGTTTAATTTACGCATCTTTACTCCACTGCCCACAGAATTGCAACAATAATAAGAAAACTGTCAAGATCAGTTCACAACTAGTAGCTAAAAAATTAGTCAAACTAATTACTCAGGCAAGAACTTTTTGCTTAAAATTAGAAGTCTCTTAAAATTAAAAGTTAAATATCAATTCTGTTATGACTGACGTAAAAAGACTGGGTTTATTCATTACTACTACAAAAGTCAGAGCGTGGTAAAATACATGGTTGATAATAATCACAGATGTCTTGAGAATAAAGACAGAATCAGTGGAATCTACAATCACAGTTTCCTTTCATGCAGAAACTTTCATAAGTAGGAGGATACAGGATCAAGCAAGCAGAATACTCTATTGCTTTGCTACATCATTTTGCATTCTTAACTGGAAAATTATATAGCGAAGATTTAATTTGGCTTGATTGAAGACTATTTTATATCAGTTTTCAAAAAGGAAAAAGTTCGAAGGAAATATTCAGATATCCTGTCTTTTTCTTATTGGAAGCACACCACCTACAACAGCCAGACTACTATAGGCTAAGACAGGCAGTAAGGAATACAGTACATACTTACCAACAAAAATTTATTCCAAAGATCTAGAAATTTAAACCTTCCTGACAAGACTAAATTCCAATATGCAATTGCCATTTCTAAATCTGCAAGAGATAAAGAAACACATAGATAGACAGCCCATTATATGCAATAAAATCCTTATGGTTAAACTATTAATGTTACATCCAGTATATATTATGATACAAATGAATAACATTCATTTAAAAGCACTTAAAAATAACGAATTTTTTTCTACTCTTACTGAAACAAAAGACAGAAGACAAGCAGTAACATTATAAATTGTGTACTGAACATCAAAATCATTAAGAGTAAAATGTTTGTCATCGTTCATCAGTGCCAGATTAAAGCTACTTTTAATCTACAGAAACAGAACACAATAGTTATTGATAACTCTGTCTGCAAATTAAAAAATAAAAATATATACACACGCATAAATGCAGCAAATATTGATAGGAACACAAACATTTAAATCCACAGGTGTCAATTCCTCTTAATTTATCACATTTTATACAAAATTGACTGTGAAGGGAATTGAAGGACATGAGGGGATAAAAAAAAAATCATTTGTCTGTGGCATTATGATTCTAGAGAACCCTTTACAGCAATAATTCTCTTCTTGTGGAAACATTCATAAACATCTACACACAAAACTGAAAATGTAAGTCCAAGAAAGCAGCCCTTATTCTGCGTCGTGACCAGTGATCTGAGAGCAGAGTTCGAGGGAGGATACAGCACTGCCACATACTCCAGCAGAAAAGCAGGAGCAATATCAGATGCAGCTTAAGGGTACAAAGCATGTTTCCTTGAAGGCCTGTTTTCATCTTCAGCAACTCACAATACTTAATGGCTTCTGTGCCTGCTCCTGCAGGTAAAAGGACTAAGTGTACGCTTACTGCTATGCAACCACAAAGTAAAGCGCAGCATTTCTTAAACCACAAAAATATTTCAGCTTGTGCTTTCAGGGTAAAGGAAGTGTAAACAGAACATAAAGCTTAACAGAAAGTACTGTCATAGCAGATTAAGACCTCCACCTGCAAGAAAGCAGCACAGGTTTTGACACTGTACGTATCGTTACAAATCAAACAACACTCTGTCACCTGAAATCAAGTTTCAAGATCTGGAACATCTCTCTCATTCTTAACATAGCCATGTCCCTAGAGTCCCTGTATCATACAGGGCCGGGGCCCAGATAAAGTGCAATAGTTAAGATGTAGAGAAATGCAGTACACCTCTACCTCAAGACAGCGCTGCCAGTTTGTTCTACTACAATCAGAGTGCTCTGCAGTACAGAACTTGTATTATGTCCTAATTATGCCCTAATAAACTTTTTTCAGTTTTTCCTGTCATTGCCACCATGCTCACTCTTCACAAAAAATAAGCAGAAACACGTAATTAATAGCATTTACTTGCTGCTTAGATATGCAGATTAATTACTCTTACCTGTTATCCCAAATGAAAAGCAAAAGAAATGAAAAGAGAGAGATTTGAATAATCTTAAGAGCTTCTAAATTTCACTGTGAAGTGACTGGCTTTGATCCCATTCACTCAGGCTTCTTTATGAAGCCTCAACCTTTCCAAGCAAACCTTGCAACTCTAACATATGACAACATTAAGCAAATGCACTTTGAAGAAATAACACCTTAATAGCTGAAGAATTTTTCTACTTCTGATGGAAACGTTCCTTGGAAAAAGGAAGAAAGTGCAGGTAGGGAAACAAAGATGTCTAAAGATGCCAAAAAAGAAGAGCTGAAAGGGACAGAAGTACACTTCCTTGGTTTATCTGGGTGTTTGTATAAAATTCAGTATTATGTTAAGGTGATCTTGATTACTGCCAAATTGTGAAAACACATGCAATACCATCTTGATTCTTGAGGGGCACAGTACATGTGTGTGCCAAGCTGCTCTCCTGCACAAAGATATAAGAATTATTTGCTACAATGTATGACAAATGCATATTCCACTGGGGATGTTGCTCTGCAGTGGCTGAAACTGGTCCACACTGGAGCTGCTCTCCCCATTAGGCACAAGGAAGAAAGTTCTGATCTTGGCAAAATTTGCCCAAGGGAAAAAATAAAAGAAGTCAAGCTCCCACATCTGAGATTCACTGTAATCCCACAAACCCATGAACTAACACAAGAGTTATTTGAACAAAAGGACTAGATGGGACTATCACTTTTGTAGTGGTGCCAGTTTATGCAGTCTTAGAAAACTAGGCCGTCAGGTGTGCCACATTCTCTGGGCCTATGGCTACATTTCTGTTTGAAGATAATTCCCTACCTAGGTTGGAAAACTTCACACTGGAGGGCAAAAAAAGAAGATTTTTTTTTGCTTTATAGGGAAGACCTAATTACAGAGTTCCAATTCTACACTACGATGCTCACAGTAGTATCAATAAACAGCAGTGCTGTGGAGACTGTATCTGCTACAATTAGTGCTGCACTGATAGATATTTAAAAAAAAAAAAGAAAAGGCCTTATGCCATTGGAGTTCAGCATCCCTCTGAGGAAGATGGTTTGCAAGGCAAGAATTTCCCAGGCAGTCTTAGGAATACACTTTTCAATGCTGCATAGATATGAAGGCATCATTACACATAAAAACCAAACTACAATTATAAAATATGCTGTGTTTGTACAAAAAATTATGCTTCCCACATTATAGACTAATAATGCAAGTTTTATAAATGGAAAGCAAAAGACAGATGCGTGAATCTCTGAAAACACGCCGGCAAGGATCAGTTTAGAAGATGCTTCATTGCTAACATTCATGTTCATATCCAAAACATAAAATGCCTAAATGGTTAACATTTCAAGAACGTCAAAAATACCACATTATTACTGTATACTATACAGTGGTTTGAGCTTTCCTTTCAACTTTTCCTTTCAAAATATTTTCAATGTCAACATCTAGTGAGTTGTATGTCATGCAGTCCTTTAAAGAATCAGCTTTTCAGTCAGAAATACAGTATTTTGCATGCAGCATGATCTATTCTGAAACACTGAAACCTCATTCTAAAATTGCTTTTAAAAAACCTCAGCCTCTTCTACCCTGAACAGAAAGCTTGAAGTGATAACAAATAGCATAATTAATGCAGGAGAAATACATTATCAGTTAGATGGCCTGTGTCTACTTTCAAGATTTGATCAAATGTTCATCTCACTAACAAAGAAAAAAATTCATTATTAGATTGCTGCATAAATAAAATAAGAATCAAATTAAGTTCCTTATGCCTTTATTATGATTTTGGACAAGGGCAATGAAATCACTGTATGCAAGAAAACAAGGAAGAGTGAAAACCAAGAGAAATCAACAGATAGCAAGGAATTGGCTGGAGAGTAGGATTTGTGAGGAACACGAAATGCAGTTCATTTAGACCTGCTGCGCCAAAACCACACTCCGGGACTGCAGCACTCACTTGTCACCTTCTGCCAAATAGACCTTTCCAGCTCTCAGTCTGCCCTACCAACAAGAGCTGTTCATACAGTCATGTTTGAAACTGTTAGAATATTATCATTAATTCACCTAAATTCCTGATCTACCTTTTCAACACTGTGTCAAAATGGATGCAGGTATGGGAACAATGGAAACTGGTGCCAATCTGTCTCAAACTGGTGCCAATCTGGACTATCACACTGCCTGACCAATAAACATCAAAGAAATACTTGCAAGATTCAATGAGTTACTCAATTCCTTGTTTCCTCATCTCTGAATGATTTTAAGAGTCTTCTTTTGCCTCCAAATTAAGAACACGGACACAAGAATTAGTTTCTTCTTTCCTAATCAGCAAAATAACAAGAAAGTACCATCAGGATTCAACCCAAAAGTGTCCCACCAAATTCCCAGAAGCTTAGAGAAAAACAGCCTTTATCTGCAACTGGAAGTTCCTCCACAGAAGGAACAGAGAAGGGAAAAAAAACCAGGTAAAGGGTATGATACTGATACAGATCATAGCCAAACTCAGGATCTTGCTGAGCTGGATCCACTCATCCCTGCAAAGACGTTAGCAATGAGTTTCTCAGTGCTCTGCATTAGGGGATGTACAGTGCACAGTGTCAGATGAAGAGCCTGTAGTGGACAAGGAAGAACGGTAAAGCACAGCATGTGGGTTTCAGAGGAGCGCTGCAGGAACTGAGCAGGGTCTGACTGTACTCATTAGCCCTATCTCAGCATCTGCCACACTGAAACAGGCCGACCGCATGCAGAACCTTTCATGTTTATTATCTTAAGTATCAGCTGCACAAAAGCAGAAACTGAACTGCTTTGGAATGCAAGCTAGACTTAGAAGATGGCTATCTAAACATCAGTTTGAGTGTGGCCTAACGAACCTGACTGTAGCCAGTCCCAAAATCCTTTTGCCTCTGCAAATCTCCGCACGTACAGTTCAGATAAACTACAACAGATGCCTTAAAGATGACTGGATATATATTTCCCAAATAAGGGCAACATGAGTAAAAGAATCAATAAAGCATTACTAGAACTGGCAGTTAGGCCACATTTTGCTGCTACCATTGGCCTTTTTTGATCAGAGCACCTCTTTTACACCTAGTTTCTCTTAAACTGCTGGCATTTTCAGCAAGAAAATAAAGCAAGTACCATACACATAGACCAAAGCCATCGGAACACCTAAAATACAGCATCCACAGACCTCTTTCAAAATAAACATGAAAATCAAGTTGAACTCCTTGAACGTCTTCCATCCACTGACTCCTACAAATAGCCTATGAATGGATCGGTCTAAATCTTCACTGAAAGGGGAGGAAGTTTTGATAACTAGGTAGAGGGGAAAGAAAAACAAAATAGAAAAAAAAAATCCTTCCCTAATGTCTAAGGGTCTCTTCAAAGCATCTTGAGATACTGCTATGACAAAAGCCAAAGCCGATGTTGCTTCAATTAAAAAGAGCACATTATACTCATCTGCTCATAGAAGATGAAACCTCCTTGAAGTCCACATACCGGATGTAAAGAGAGTCATTCTTCTGGTCCTGAGGTAATATTTGATTCAAGTCTGAATGCCCTCCTCATCTTTCATCTGTTGCTTGATCCCAGGCAACTGGCAGAGAGAAGGAAGCACAACCTTTTGAGCCAGCAAGCAGGCGAAGGGATCACAAAGAAGTGATGAAGGACCAAATCAGCTTTTCGTTTCCATGTTGAAAGATGAAGACCATGAAAGAATGCATTAAGCTCCTCCTGGTGCTGAAACAAACTGTAATAAACTCCTGAGCGTGTCTTGTTGAGTCTCAAAGGGAGACCCATTAAGAGAATCCCAGCAAGTATCAGCTTCAAAAAAAGAAAAAAAAATGAAGCTAAGGCCTTGTTTTGAGCTCGAACAGTGGCCTTAGAAATCTGAACTCCTCTGTATGTAACGTGACAAAAGACCTATAATCCTGTTCTTTAGTACACTTATCAACCAAGAGTTAGGATACTAAATATTACTCTGACTGCAGTAGAACAGCTAAAATTTAGGAGTAGAAGGCAAGATAAACCTCTCCAAATCTGCACCATGCAAAACTTAAAGATTGTACAATATACAGTAGTGAGAATATGAGAGTGGCAGATTAAACAGACTGAATCACAGTTATCCATAATAATTATTTTTAAAGTCTCCTGGCAAACCAGACCTTAATAAACCGCCCCTATTGCAAGTCAAAATATGTAGGAAACATGCATATGAAGTTTAACATATCTAAAAATTATGTATGCCAGATCTAACAGTCAGCCATTGAGGTGGCACTGCTGTGTTGACACCTAGCTATGTTTTTTTGTCTGAAATCTGTCCACCACTTGGAAAGCCACAGTCTTAACAGTTATAAGCATCCACATTCTTCTTTGATAATGATCAAATCTATTCAGATTTATCTGAAACACACTTGACAGCTGGGTGCTGAGTAACATTAACCAGAACATCATTTTCTGCTTAAAGAAAATTATGGTAGATCTTAAGCACTGTGGTTTTGCCTCCGGCATCTCACTACGAACTGTCACACTGGGGGAGTGCTACTACTTTCACTTCTTTAAACAGCATGCGTCCAGACTGAAATGCACTACTTGGCAATATTAAGGTAATAAAAGTAAATGGAACATTCAAGTTGGATGAGACTATAGAGACAGAAGTCCCACAGATAAAAAGAGAAATCCAAATGCCCCACTATCACCACACAAACGGTGGAAAAGAGACTCCTATAAAAGGCTGTCCTATTTCTAGGAATGAGTATTGGTGTACCGAACTCTGTGCCTATTTTGGGGAATGACAGAACAGATGCAACTTAATTTATTGGAGAGGATTCTAATTACATAAGGGCAGAATTTCTTGCATTGGTTTTGAAGGGAACTGCAGAAGAAGAAGAAATAAAAAAAACAACGGAAGACAGGCTGTTCTAAAAATAAATAAATAAAACATAAAACCCCTTCCAATGAAGACCACTCTCCTGAAGCAAAATCCACGCTGCATTATGAAGACAAATGTGTCAGCTAATACCAAAATTTTTCTATAACCAAAAAACCACAAAACTCTCTAAGAAGGGCTTCTGTGCCATTCCACTCCCTTACAAATGGCAGCTGGTATGATAAAAGAGACTATGTGTCCTGCTGATAACCCTGGAAAGAAAAAGTCTGGGACACACAGAGATTTTTTTTCAAGATATGCTCCAGGCAAAAAAATTCAATGAAAACTGACAGTTATTTCAGAAACAACTTTTCGAAATTCAGTCTTAAAGCACTGCTGGCCAAAGCGAATGGTGAAATTCACCTCGGTATGCTGCAGCAATCTCAAACTGCTACCTACCATCTTTGAAACTTCATAAAGGTCAAAGAAGTTCTAGAAGAACCTCAGTCATTCTCGGACAAACTGGGAGAAAGTAACTCATCCATGGAGTATCTGACACTGCCCAGTACTTAAGCAACTCAGACAACACGAAGAAAACTTTTATTAAATTTGAGACTTATACAAAACCTGAAAAGAGTGTAGCATGGTAGAAGACAGGATCGGAATTCAACATTATTCGGACAAACTGGAAAACCACTTGGAAGTAAACAAAGATTTCATTAAAGAGAAGTCATATAACTAGTGGGAATAGTCAACTGCAGAAAGAAAAGATCAAAGTTAGCTGGGAGCACTACACTGCTGCAGAAACCCCACAGAAACCACTGCTGCAGACTGCAGACTGCAAACTGCAAACTGCAGCCAGTATCAACCAAGCAAACTTAATGGGATGCCAAATAAGGAGCAAAATATCTAAGGTATGTGGAAGATACCCGGTTTGGTTGGGTACTGCAAGAGGAAAGATCAATTGGATTGCAAAGGAGAAGAGCTGGAGAACAAAATATCAGTATCAGAGAGCTATGAGATAAAATTTATCACGGTGATGCCTAAAGACAGCAACACTAGTTGGTTTTACTCAGTCTAGAGACTAAGGGAAGGCACATATATAATTGCCAAGTAAATAGTAAATAGTGAATTGGAAAATTCAGGAACAGAGATTTAAGTTATATGCAAGAAAAAAAGAAAACAGAAATCCAACAATAGGTTCAAGCAAGCATGGACATAGATGTGTGAGACCTGCCACCAAAAATTTAAAATTATATAATATCAAGGCAGCGGCTCCCAAACTTTTTCAGCCAAAGGACCCCTGCCAATCAGACATCAAATCTTGCTGATAATTACTGACACAGAAAAGGCAAGTTATTATATACTGCTAGCAGATCACTGAGCATTTGGTTAGAAAAACATCTGCAAGGAATGGTTTTGGTAGATAACGATCCTGTCTCGCAAAAGGGAAGACACTATAGAAGAGTTTCTCTGTCTTTTAAATTTAAAGACCACCTGGCATATTAAAAAGGAACCCATGAATCACTGTATTTCCTGATGCTTTTCAGGAAGAAAAAATAAAGTAACTGCTGCTTATCACTTAGAACAGCAGAAATAGATTTTTAAAAAGTAATCCGATATGTATTAAAATACTGATGGAACAATGAACATGACTCATATCCAAAGCATTGCTGTTTGAACATTTTAGAGATATTTCAATAATTTCCTATGGTTTCAATATGCTAAGACAATAAACATGAAAAATAATTGTTTAAGTCAGCCTGCCTATCACAGACCTATTTTTGGTAAGCTTTATTCTCGAGTTATTTCTGTTTAAAAAAAAAGATGCACTACCATTTTCTTTCTTCTGCTAATACCTCAACTCCTCCTGTAAGAAGGCTCTTAGGTGCTTTATTCACAAAAAGTGCCATTCTTACACAATAGAGAAGACAGTCTTAAAAATGAAAGGGCCTCCAATATTGAATAAACAGGAGTGATGGAAAACAAGTAAGTTTCCTCCTCATGTCACAAACCGGCACATTCAGTTCTTTAGATGTCCCATAAATTCCAACCTCAGCTGTAATTGACTTACCTTTTCTGCAATTTGAAAGCACTAAGTTTTGTTAATGAAGAGTAGCTATAGGACTAGAATTCCAATCAGCCTCACAGAACCACTACAAAACTATTTCATTTCTGTATCACAAAAAGTGGCATGTAAGTCATGACAGAGTGACACAGGTAATGAAAAATGAAACTGCTGCAAAAAATGAAGAGATTATTCAAAGTAGTTCCCAAGAATGTGGAACAGGCGCCCCTGGTTGATGTCTATAGCAATATCCTTCTCCTCGATCTCACCACTCTTCCAATAGTTCTTGAGAAAAACATATTTATAAACTTGCCAAGTAACACAGACACAGATTTAAAGTGGCTATGCTAAAAAACCAAACAACAACAAAACCCACCAAAAAACCAGCAAACATCCACAGCACAAAGAGAACAGTGATATTATATTCCATGTGCAAAACAGTTTAATTCCTTCCTACACAATGTCCTTTGAAAATGGACAATAAGTTTGATGAGACAGTGGATTTCATCTTACTGGTTTTTTCTCATCTACTCACAAACTAAATGTTAAGAGAGTAACAGATTTGAATTTATTTTAAGTAACGTACGACTTTTACTCCAGCAAAACAAGGCATAGACTGGGACAAATCTCAAAACTCCATAAAAATAATAATCTAATGCTTTATTAACTGTATGCCTATTTTTATTTGAACCACTTCCATAATATTATTTTTCTAAATTTTATATAAAAACTGTGAGCTAAAACTAAAAATTCTTAGAAGAACAGTAACTTTGGCCCAGAGTTTTCTTCCTCTTCCTGAGCTGATATGGACATCTTGTTTCAGTACTTCTGAGCAAAATGGGAAATACGAAGAGCTCATTAGTTCAGTATTTAAAAAGAAATTAAATTTGACGGGTCTCTAAGAACTGCAGAAACTTTTTTGACAGGAGGTGAGAGAATGTCAATACTAGCAGAAAAACCCATTAGGTTATCTGTACCAAGGGGACATTAAAGAAGAGATTAATTGAAAGAAGATGGGAAAGAGGAAAAGTCAGTGAAAGAAATCAATAATGAATTTACTACATACTATCACCAATGGGAATACTGTAGTACTGGAAGCATTTGGAACTGACTTCACTGACTATAGACATTTTCTTGATTTTTTTCTACTTACCTAGGCCTTTTTGTCCAGGATTTTTAGCAAAGTTAAAAGTAAACTGATAAAAATCTTTGAACTTTGTTGGATCCTTTAGCTCTTGTTCAAGTCTTGGCAATAGAGCTTTTAGTTTTTCTGTGGTGTCACACCTGTTCAAAAGAGGTTACATTATTTTCAAATATTGAGGATTTCTTTTTACACCGACCCCCCCCTCCTTTTTTTATGGTTTAGTTTCGGTTAGTAAAACAAAACAGCAGTTAAGATAAAAACAGAGTATCTTTGTGGACAGCATTCTTAAAAATATAAACACTCACATGCTTTTACAAAGGCATTTTAAGCAGAACATTGTATTCCTGCACCCATTACGTACACAACACAGACAGGATTCAGTGGTTTAACTTCCTTTCTGTCCCTTCATAAATTTATGAACAGATGCTATTCTGTTCTTAAAGAACATACAGGCCTCACTGAAATCTGCTTTCCTTTCCCCCTAGATAGCTCTTGCAACACAAGTGTTTTGCTTTATTTGAAATAGACATTGCTTATTCCCTGCTCTCCTAAACAACGAGCTGCACACTATGTTTAGAGTTATTCTTAGCATTAAAGGGCTTTCCACCAAAATGAACTATTATTTACAGTCGTTCTCTACCAGCCATAGAACACTTAAAGATAAAATCCAGGAAAAAAAACGAGCCTTTGATGATAGCCTGGAGGCCGACAAACCATTTAACAGCCTGGTGCAGGTAAGCTAAGACAGAATCAAGTTACTGAGATTCTAACAGAGACACATCCCTGAATAATATGACTGAAGCATTTTCAGTGAATGCACCTGAGCTGACAAGACACCAAAGTAAAAGTTTCCCCATGCCCAGGCATCAAATGAATATTCACGGTTTACAGGACATTACCAATAGCTTGAATTATACCCAGAAACTCAGTGAAGCAAGTAGGTTTCAAAAGAAAGAGCTACCATAACTAACATGGTGCATTTAAAAGTTTTCTGTAGCTAAACATTTGTATTTACTCTAAAGATTCAAGAAAAAATTCTACTAAAGGATGGGTAACTAACAAAATCTATAAAACGCAAGTGCAGTTTTAACTGTCTTGCATGGTACAGATAAAAATAAGTACCTTTCTGGCCTACAGCAGGACCTGGTGAAAAAAGATTAAGAATTCTGCCAACAGTACTCAACTGAGAATTTCAGTTGCACTGGGACTTGATCTAGTCAACAAATATATTTCCCATATGCATCCTAAAAATGCTATATGATCTAAGCCTCAGGGAATTTCTTTTCATTCAAATGTTCGCTTATGTTTATTGCTAAAAACCACAGGCACTGCACCTGCAAGTATGTAACAGAATCATTCCAAATTCTCAATAAGTGCTATACCAGTGGCAAGCAGACATGATCATATTAGGCTCCCAAAAACAGTTTATTGAGTGTTCAGAGAGAGAAAAATCATAGACCTCTATGAACCATGTCAGAGACAGTCAGAAGGTCATAGCAGCAATGTGACAATAAAGTTACTAAACAAAATCCAATCCAGAAGTCACAAGTGCTTTAGCAAAACCTTTTGAATCAGTCATATAAAAAAACATAAATATGGCAACCTTTAATATAAGGGCATGAGCACTTGATTGCTGTCCATGGCTAGAAAACCATTATTCTTGTAATTTCTACGCAAAGCCACCCAAGGGAAAAAATAAAGTAGTTATGAAAATATGAAAAATTATTTCATCACAATTTATTAATAGCTAAAAAGAAAGTTTAAAAATAAATCAATAACTGATGAGGTCAGTAACAGACTGCTAGGACTCCTGCTCAAGAAACAACCGCCACACTTGCTAGGAGTTGCTCTGTTGTAGAAAGGTGCCATTCTAAGATCAAATGAAATTATTTAGCTACAAAAAATATGCACTAGTAATAAACTGTAATTATTCACCTATTTAATGCAATCTGTTAAAAAAGAAACCACTTTGACATCTCCATATATTAGAAATACTGCCCCTCTTGCAAGAAAAAGTTCTACATGAAGTATTATTTTATGATGATACATTCTTGACTTTATTGCCAAACAGTGGCAACATTTAACCTCAAAGTCTGTTATTCAGAACAGCTCCATAATCCAGGAACAAAATTTTTTTTAATCAGTTACAGGCCGAGTAAATAACCTTTTCTACTACAAATGCCCTCATTTTTATTTCAACTTCTCATATATATTTTGCAGAAATGAAGTATCTAATATGAAAGGCAATATGAGAAAAGCATGGGTGGTAAAACAGGCAAAAAGAATAAGAGGTCCATTCGGTGGAGCCAAGCTAAAGGGAAAGACATGAAGGTTCTTTTCTGTTTTCCTATTTCTTTTCTGCTTCAACACTAAAATTCTTTTCCCTTCATACTCTTCCAGTGACTTCCAGTATTTAACAGCATGTGGTCCAACTCAAATCCTTAACACAACCATGCACATATTTACTATGAATTACATAAAAGATATGTGTATCTACCTCTCTCCCTTGCTACACAGGTAGAAATTGCTTTGCCCCCCCCCCCCCATGTGGTCATTCTTAAGGCTTTGCAGTAAAGCACCAATTTAAGGAAGACAAGACACTGCAGGCATTTAACACCTGTTAAGCTTGGCACCAGCCTCACCAGCTTTTTAAAACTTCACACGATTTAATTGGAAGTGTTTTAAATGGAAACCGAGCTCAGGCCTTACATTATGAACTACGAAGAAATGGATACTTACCCCAACTCTGTCATACCATCAACAAATTCCTTTTTGCTGAATTCACATTGAGTAGCTGCCCTGAATTTCCATGCTACAACCAGGACACTGATACTGGCTGGGTCCAGGCTTAAATCATCACAAAACTGCTGAATCCCATCAATGCCAATTTTATTTTCATCTTGTGGGTCTGCAGTTGAAAATACAAAGAGGAAAATTATAATTACTTACAAAAATATTTACAAACAATCATCTGACAACTTTGATATGCTGCACAGCACAGGTCTTCATTTTCTCATAACATTCACAAATGTTTTCACTTGAAATCTAGTTAATTTTAAAAGTACCGCAAAAAGAATCAATATATAAAGTATTCTGTGAACTTACAGAAATTAGTTTGCAACTTTTTTCCTAAACTCATCAGCTAATCCCAACCAAACAGTTTTGCTTTCTCTCCACAATGCTTTATAAAATATTTGGGGGGAGGGAGAGGAAAGGCAACCCAAAATCAGGCCCAACAAAAACACACATATCATGTGACCCCACAGATTCTTTTTCCTGATAGGGACATATGAGTATCCACTATAACTACGTTTAAAGACCACATTTAGACATTTCTGGCTTTCGATTTTAAGTCGTTATTCAAACAATGCCTTAGCATAACAGAAACTTTAGCTAAACATACAGCTTAGGAAATACTAAGTTTCAGTACTACTAAGCAGTATCTTTTTTAATGACAGAACTGCACTTCCTACCTACCTATGTCAGGGTAGATGTCTTCTAATGATTCTGTAGCAAAATTCTCTTAACCCTCCCCACCCCAAACAAACAATTCCTCCTGCATGTAAACTTAAATAACTGGGGGGGAAGATGATAAAAAAAGAAAATAAAATTACACCTCTAGTTTTTAAAGCTTGACAGTTTACAAACCACAAAACTGTCCTTCCCAGCTTTTGATAGGAAGACATTTAAGTATCGTAAGCTAGGCTTTATAGAAAAACATCCCTCAAGTAAATTTAAGACTATCTCCTTAAACAGGTAAGATTTTCAACCATGCTGCTTTTAAGTCCTGATCCAATAAGTTGATTAAAAAAAAAATCAAGTCTAAATCAATTTGTTTAATTTTTATTTTAGTTCTTAAGCTAAGATCTCTTCTATTTTTTCAGCCATTACTACAGTGAAAGAAATGGTAAATTCCAGAGAGGAAGTTAATTTAGCAAACAAAGAGGAAGACTTATACCCATTAAACAAAGAATTACACCCATGGTATAATTCAGGGACCTTTGATCCTGAATAACAAGAAAATGTATCTATTCAATTAGTTCTAAGACATATAAAACACATTTCTTGTGTATTTGGGGAGTAACTGAAGAACTGAAGGTGAGAAGTGCACTGTGGTGCAATCAGTGGAAAAAATTCAGATGGATTTCTACAAGCACTGTTTAGTCCCTATCATGTTTCATGTCATCCAGGTAACTACAAACAAAAACGAAATTGTTGTTTTAACAGAGTTGCTGGATAAACAGATCAGAAAACTAACAAAAAGACAACACAGAAAATGAAAGACATTTCATGTCAGATTTCAAGGATAGTGCAGTATTGTATAGAACAAAGGAATTCCTTGTTGTTGCAGTGCCAATGACTCAGGTTTAAGGTAGATAGGAAAAAAGGAAAGGTGCCTAACCAAAATTTTTATTGTCTTCTGTCAAATCTTGTGAAGTTTTTTTCAAGTTTACAACTTTAAATATTGAAGTGCCAGCACTGCAAAGGTGTGCTGCAAACTTAAAACACTGACATAGAACTGACTAGACTTCCTTCCACAAAAGTCAAATGGTGCAGTTTCCCACTGCCAAAAAATGAATTACATTTGTGACAATGTTTTTGCATTTTAGATACTCTTAGCAGCATTTAGAATTTGAATATATATTTTTGACCCAGCAATCTCCAAGACTGACATGCAAGGAGCAAGCAAAGATTTAGATACATGTATATGTGTTATATATATGCAAATACATAAATATTTATTTAAAAAAAGGCTCTCTAGGTTCACAAAGAAAATGCTATAGCCTTATTGGCCCTTTGTCCCTACACAATTCATTACCACAAAATAATGGAACATTAAAGAATCATAAACTTAATATAAAAGATTATGTAAAGAGGAACAAAAGTGCAAACAGTATCATAAGAACAGGATAAAGCGTATACAAAGCACGCCATATATTTCAAGTACATAAAATCATAGGTGAATAGTGGTTAGGAGTTCATGTTTGAAAACACAAGATGTATGGATCTCAGCAGGGGCTGGCATGATTCCAGCCTGCAATGCTCCAACATGTCAGATGGCCAAAGCTCAGCAAGCGCTGTAATCTGGATCATGTACATTCTTATATTTACATGGCTATCTTTTCCTTATATTTTTTTTCTGTTCTTTTTTAACAATGCTGTAAAGTAAAACATGGAAAAGGAGCAACTCTGCCTTTAATCCCCTTTCCTGTGACTTTCCCCCCAAGCCTCTCTGACCAGGCACATCGCTGCTGCTGCAATGTCAGCAGGAAGAATAAAATAAGGAGAGAGTTTCTTGGGTTTGAGTTTTCTTATTTGACTGTTTTGTCAGACTCCTAGCTGTAATGCCATCTAAAACTTCAACATGGAGAAATGCTACTGTCCTGAGCATAATTAACTCCTCCAAATATTAGTGTAATAACAACATGTATTATTTTGTCATGGAAAGTTACAACATTTACATACTTAATGGCAACCACTGGCAATAAATCAAATAAGTTGTGTAATAAACTTTGCTACCATACATAGCTGACACTTTTTCCTCACGATTGGATTTAATTTTCTACTTTTAAGCTCTACAGAAATCTCTACAGAAGTTGTGCACCGACTCTTAAGAGCATTTAAAACCTTTTTTATTCTTGTTATCACAAACAAAGAGAGAGAAGCAAAAGCTAGGATGCTTTATTTAGAAGTCCTTAAGAAGGGCAGAGGGAAAGGCAGAAAAACCACCCAAACAAAATAATTAGGGAAAAATACCCCAAAACCCACAACAAAAAACCCCACAAGCCTTACCTTTGTATCGATTATACAACTGTTCTAATTTCTTCCTGTCTACTGAATTTTTCATGGATTCTTTGTAGTATAAGTCTGGATTCTGGAAGTAGTTGTCTGTTGCCACTTCTAGTTTCCATTCATTCTGTGTTAAGCAGTATATAGCAGTCCTTTCACCAGCCTGGGTAAAGGCCATAAACTGGCGGACCTTGTCCTTCTGAGACGATTTAAGCTTATGCTTTGGGATGCAAAAGAAGTAGGAAACCCAATGAAGCTAATCCAGAAGTTTGTTTCAGCATTCTACTACTAACGCCTATCTTTAAAAGGTTTTAGTTGTCTTGTTGATGACAACTTTCACTTCAGAATTACAGGAAGACAAAAGCCTTGTTCTTCTGCAGTTAAAAAGACACCATTTTCTTCTGAAAATTGACGTGACAGCATCTATATATACATTTTTAGCAGCACATATTCTGGCAGCAAAAAACTTGTATTTCTGCTTTATTGCTCACATATGCAGTTTTCCTGTTCTGTAACAGCAGTAAACACAAGTTTCATCATATAACAATATGGTTATCTTCTGAAAGATACGCCTAGTGGTTATAAAAACAAGAAATTAAGAATGCACAACTTACAGATTCTCAGATTCTGTATGAGTCCCTCATACATGCAGAAAAAATACTGAAAGAGTTTTCCTAATATTTTCCTAGCAACAATGAACAATACAAAGTTTAATCACTAAGTCAACAGCTAAAAAAGGCAGAAGCATTTCTCACATAATTATGTTAGAAAACATTTCCAACAGAATATATATGGCAAAAAGAAAATAGATGAAGTGGACATGTCAGAGACTGCTGAATGTGACAATGAGACTATAAAATTGCTGTAAATGTGATTTAAAACTTTAATTAAACTCTGAAAAATACGTTTATACTATTAACACATTAAACAACAAAACAGCCAATTACAGTGGTATACAGGAACTAATACGATGTTTCTTGCAACCATACTGACATAACATCCCTAAACTGGAACACCCAAGAAATAGAAACGGGGATTTTATAGCGACCAAATTTGCTAGTAACATAGTTCAACATTATTCTTTACATGAAGTTAGGACGAGATACCTTAAATCAAACTCTGTTTTTCATTATATTCTGTACTTTCCAGTTTTGTTAAACCATACTTAACACATGGTCTGGGCCAACAACTAACCTGAAAAATCTGTCTAAGTTCTTCAATACAGCCTAAATCATCAGATATAACGGAAAATTTACTGGTCTGTTAAATATCAGGGACAGCTGAATCCTGATTCAGTGAGCAATAAGCAGCAAACAAGTAAACTGAAAGATGGTCCTGTGTTATCTCTTGTACACATACGGATCTCGACTAAAGACAGTCTTCAGACTGTAAACAAGATAATGACTTTGGTCTTTCCTACAAGATTTTTCAATTTAATATAATAAGAAACATATAAAGTTTCTTTTTATACAAGAAACGTGTACAGCGGGGGAAAAAAGCTGCAAAAATAACTACAACGTATTTTGGTAAGAAAATAATCAATAATCCTTTGACTGCAAGCTCTATGTAACCATGACTCTGCCTCCAAATTTTCATTAAGGTCTAGCTATAGGAGTCTCTGCACCAAGATCTTCCTCAGGTACGTAAACTTCTTGTGAGCAACGAACTTAGTGAGGATCACTTCAAAACAGAGGTCTCTGCCAACAACTCCAAAGCAAACCCCAAGTCCTCTTTCAAGCCTACTTAAGGTGCTTAGGGATATTTTCTAGCTACGAAAGGAAACACTGGGTTATTTGAAGGAATCAGCGATGAGAAACACACGCGACTCCCCGACCCACTACTCTGCCACGTCGTACGGTTCCTGCTGCTCCTCTGCTCCCCGAGTCCTGCGCAGCGGGCACGGGACCCGCTACATTCCCTGCGCGGCCGGGGGAGCTCTGGAGTTCTGTCTCCAGCGTGACCCCTCGCATCCCGCTACAGGCAGCTCAGTCACCTTCCAGGAGCCCTCTCCGACCGCCAATGACACCGCACCGCACACCCCAGGGCAGCGCTGGAGCCGCTGCCCCAGGCGAACCCTTCCTTCCCAGGACAGCCCCGGCCCTCCCCGCCATCCCGGCCCGGGAAGGGAAATTGCACCGCACCTTTCCCACCTCCTCCAGCTGCACCTGCCGCGTCCCCCGGCGGGGAAGGGGGCGGTGGGAGCGAGGGACTCGGGGCTCCGGAGACCTGCCCCGCCAACCCCAATCCCAAAAAAGGGAAAGGTACGCGCCGCGCCGGCTGCCGGCGCTCGAAATACCCGCGGCGGTGCCCGGCCCCCTCCCCTCCCCCGCCGCCCCCGGTGACCTTCCCCGCTCCCGGCCCGGCGGAGGAGGAGGCGGCGGGAGGGCGACTCCGCACGGGGGGTGTGTGTCTGTCTGTGTGCGGCTGTCTCCGTCCGTCCCCGCGCCCCCCGCCCCCCGCCGTGCCCCCTCCCCGGGCAGGGCAGCGGTAGCCGGAGCGGCGGGAAGGCGCGGGTGCCCGGGAGCTGTTCCGGGGGTTACCCGGGGCTCTCCCCCGTCCCAGGCTCCGCCGCATCCCCTCCCCCCGCTCGCACAACCTACAATTTTATTACCGGCGCCCCCACCAACTTCACCGCCCGGCGCCGCCTCCCGCGCAGGCGCGCACCGGCCCGCCCGCACCGCCTCCCGCGGGGAGCGCTGCGGGCACGGGCCGCGGGGGAGCAACGCGGGGCCGCGGTGCGGGTCCCGCAGGGGTGCCCCGGGGAGCGGCGGCGGCTCCCGGGCCGCGGCTCCTCGGCTGCGGCGGCTGCCGGGCCGCGGCTCCGACTACAACTCCCGGCGTGCGGCGAGAGGCCGCGGTGACGTTTCCCGCCGCGAGGCGGCGCTCGGAGCGCGGGTCCCGCCCGGCGCTGCGCCCGAAGGCGCCGCCCCGGCGCTCGGGCACCGGCGCGGGGCCGCGGGCGGCCGCAAGGACGGGGCTACTCGGCGCCCTTCGCCAGCGGCCGCCGCCCCATCGCCCCCCCCGTGCTCACCCCGCTGCGATCCCGCCCTTCCCCCGCGGCCGCTGCCTCCCCTTCCGTCCCTCAGGTGAGCGTCGCTGCCGGGAGCGCCGGGCGGGGCGGCCGCCGCTCCCCCCGTCTTTCCGCGGCCCTGAGCGGGCAGGAGACGGGCCGGTCGCACCCACGCTCTGCTCATCCCTGTCTGCGCTCCCCGCTCCTCCCCCGGGAGCGGCGCCGGGAGCTGCCGTCGCGCTCAGGTGGGACCGCGCCGGGCGGAGGTGCCGGGCGGGCACGGCCCCGGCTGCCCTGCCGCTCCCGGGCAGGAGCTGCGGTGGGGGACAGCGGTGGGTGGCGGCGAGCTGGCAAGCCTGGAAGGACCCGCAAGCGTTTTGGAAGAGAGGAACGGAGTTTCCATTGCAGGCAGGGTCCGGTATCGTCAGCTTGATGAAATCCGGTGCTACAGTGTCGTGGTCAGGAAGCAAAAACGGGGGAGATGAGCTGCAATCCATCAGGAAGCAACTGTGCTTAAATAAGGGCTCTAAACGACAGTAGTTCCCTCTGATTTTGTGATGCACAGTGTTTATTTTTGTTGGGTTTTATATATATTTTTGTTTGCACTCCGCATCACATAATTTATTTTGGTTTGTGAGAGCTTTTGAGCACCGCCCCAGATGCTAGTTTTCCAGTTTTTGCTAGCCAAGTAAAAAGCACTGAAACAAAACTGTCCTGTGTCTAAACCACATTGCTAAGTTTGCGTAACACAACAGTGAGTGAACTTCGCTATTATAAATCTCTACTCGAAATTCAGTTACGTGGTTTGACATACCATGTAGCAGAGTCTTACTCCACTCCCTGAAGACAGAAGCTTGGATATACACTGGGTGTTTTTCTTCTTCCTCTCTCTTGAAGAAATAGGTTGTAATATATTTAGCGAAATTTCTGCTCCAAGCCTGCTAAACAGGGAGAGTATTTGTATACTTGAAGAAATACTTCCTTAAATTTCACTCTAAAACTTTGCCAGGTGGTGGAAGTTGTCATTTTTCTGATTTCTTAAAAATAGTAAACCCCACAGCTGAAATATTTCTACTTTACTAGTTTATTGATATTAGACCGAGGTGATACGCTTTTGTTATTTCAATTGCACTTTTAGTTCTTAATATTAAATATTTTAGCTCTTCATATTGTTAAACCCTAGCCCACAGTCAACTATTTTTGGGTAAATACTTTGGCTTCCATTGAAGAAAACAACATACAGACAGGTTTTCTCAATTCCCTCTGAAACAGAGGGCATTTTAAAAATTAAGGTAGTGTATGGCTGTGCTTGCCATCTTCCCTTCTCACAGAATCATAGAATGGCCTGGGTTGGAAGGGGCCTTAAAGACCATCTAGTTCCAACCCCTCTGCTGTGGGCAGGGAGACCTTCCCTTAGACCAGGTTGCTCAGAGCTCGTTCTATATACTGAGGATGGCTGGCTTGGATGCTTGGGACTGTGTCTGCTGCTACCTTATAGGAAAAGAAGATTCTTTCCTAGGCAGACTGCTCCCAGATGACCATGTCCACGTGTTGGTTCCTGATTAAGGCTGTTGGCTGAGGAATCAAGACTGTAGCTGAAGTTTTAGGGAAATAAGTGCTGTATTGATGATCTGCTAATATGTTGTGTGTGCTGTGCATTTTTACAATGCCATGCTTCAGTGCTAAATGCGTATTTTGTACAGACATTTATACATTGCTATATATAGCTTTGTGGTGGTGATGGTAGGGGTTTAAAGGTTTTTGTGTTTGTTTGGATTTTTTTAAAAGACATTGTAACTGTGTTATTTTACAGTAGTGTCCGCATTTTCCTGTAGGTTCTGAGGGAAAGATGGTAGCTTTTAATTTTAAAATCCTATCCTACTTGGTGTTAGAATCAAATACAGCAGTTTATATATGGATCTCCAAGTAGTTGCTGGGAAATGAACTGATTTAGTGGTTTTATAACTATTTTAAAACCATGAGGATCAATAGTAAGCTTTCAAGTAAAATACCCCAAGGTCCTGCAGCCTTTCAGGTGAAGAAGGTCTTTGATCCAAACTGGTACTACCCAGGAATCCAGGAGGTTTTGCTGTTTTTTCTTTCACAATTACAATTTATAATGTAATCTGTTTCAGTAAGGCTTTTTTTTGTTATGTTTTGTTGAGCGTGTTAATGCTTTTGAGACTTTATAAATAACAAAGGATTATGATGTAATTTTTTTAGTATAGGTTTGAGAAAATACAGGAGGTTTACTGACAGATAAGAATAAAGAGTTCTAGGTTGAAGTGCAGCCTATGACATCATGGCCTGATATTTTTAAAGGCTCTTCTTTCATGTAAGAAGTGCAGATGAATACCATGTGAAGTGACTAAGCTTTCCAGTCACCGTTTTTAAAACAAGGTGCTATCTAGGAAATAGTCAAGGGGAAACCAAAAATCTGTCAGTAAGCTTGGGCTGTTTCTTGATTTTGTTAAATGTTGACTGAGGGAGACCATATATGTTCTGTTAAAGATCGTGGTGTAGGATGCAATCTTGGGTTTATTTTCTACATTTGCTCAACCTCGTGGCCCAGCATTACCACATTTGATAACTGATTGGTACTATCTTGCAGCCTGGTGTGCATACTGGAGACCGGGAAACCATGTAGCAGAATCCCTTGAGCACTTGTGAACTATCAGTTTCTCCCAAGAGCAATATAAAGTGAAGAATGAAGGCGACTGGATTTATTTTTCTGTGGACGTTAGTTTCATTGCCTTGTGGCCAGTTAGCAAATCCTGCAGAACATGAAGATGTAGTAAAGCATGCAATAAAGCTGCACCGTGGAAAAGGAGCTGTTATCACTCAGAGGAAGCAGTGGGTATTGGAAAGTTGCAGAAAACTGTCTGGTCTTCTTCGCCAAAAGAACGTTGTTCTCAACAAACTAAAAAATGCCATAAGAGCAGTTGAGAAGGATGCAGGACTGTCTGATGAAGAGAAACTTTTTCAGGTGCACACCTTTGAAATTTTCCAGAAGGAGCTAAATGAAAGCGAAAACTCCGTCTTTCAGGCAATCCACGGCCTCCAGAGAGCTCTACAGGGTGATTACAAAGATGTTGTAAATATGAAAGAAAGCAGCAGACAGAGGCTGGAAGCCTTGAGAGAAGCTGCAATTAAGGTTAGTTTCCCCGTGTTTATTACTAGAGTATTCATATTCTACTTGTGATTTTAATTTTATTATGACCCAGTTTCATCCTGTTTTAATAAAAAAGGATATCTAGGTAAAACTTGCAATATTTAGAATGGATTTTGAATTAATTATTTGTTCTCATTAGTAAATTTACAGGTAATTCTGGTGTAGAGCTTAAAACTTAATAGCAGTCAATAGCTCTTATCTCAAAACAAAGCTAAGAGCTATGGCAAATATTACGTTAAAGAGAAAGGAATACAAGCAGTGAGTCAGTGCACATAGCACAGTCATGCAAGACAAGCCAGTGGGGTTATCAGAGTGGAAATAATGCCATAAATTGGCAAAATACTAACTGCTTCTTCCACTTTACCTTAGAATTGCTCAACCGAAGCCTACAATTTAAACAACATGCTGTACTGCCTTTCATTTCCATGTTAGTATAAATAGGGGTAAAATGGACATGCAAAATAGTAGGTGACTAGATTTTTAAACTCAGTATACCACTCCTAGCCTAAAAAGTGCAGGTTTGAAAAAGCAGTGTGTTCAAGAAAGAGCCAGCTGAGATAACTTTGCCAAGAAAAAACACAGATGAGTAATAGTTGAGCACAAGTATTTCATGGAAAATTTGAGTTCCTATGTCAGTGCAGATCCATTAGGTTGTGCACAATCTGCCGCTGCCTTCTGGATTTCGCAGTGCTCTGAAAGTCTCCCACTGAGAGAAAATTTCATTTACTTTATTCGGTATGTAAATTGCTCTTTTCCTTGCTCTACCCCTCAACCACTGGAGGAACATATTAAGAATTGGTTTTGTTTTCCATCTTCTAGAAGAAGAGGCTGCCCTTGCATGAGGGCACGAGAGAAGGAACAAAAATGTATTTGGGGTCTAGGGTCTGAGTTGCGAGAATCACTGAAGGGCATTTGTGTTACGAGGTGTGCAGGTGAAGACTGAAAGATTATGTGCAAGAAAGGTGTGCAGTGATTTGTGGCAAGGAAGGCCGGTGGAGGTAGAAGTTAGGATGCACACTTGGGAAACTGGAGTGGTTCTGTGCAGTGGAAACAAAGACTGAATTACAAAAAAATTGGATAGGGAGTGGTTTGGATCTAGGTGTGCTCCAGTGAAGTACTTGATATGACTTGGATATTGATCCTTAATCGTAGTGCTGCATAGAAATGGTAGTAATTGTCGTGAGCGTTATGAGCATTACTTGATTTTCCACTTTTTTTCTTTCTCGGAGCTTGTTAAATAGCAGCAGTGAAGCTGTCCAGAATCTTCTTTCTCATTTGCCTAATTCTTGGTAATGTTACTGTAAAGTACTGAGGTAATCTGTCCTTGAATTTGAGAATGGTGCTTCATTGTTTTTCTCCTGAAAGGAGATCTTTGTTTATAGTGGTGTGTTTTAGAGGTGTGTCCTGTCAAAACTTTACTTTTGCAGAGGTGGATCGTGTAGGCTTTTTGTATTATCACATCAAGACATTTACAGTCTTTTGCACCCTTCCTTCTTATGCCATACACATGGTTCTTTAAACAGAATATTTGTTGTTCTAACCTTTTAATTATTCTATAAAGGGAAACAAAGGATGTAGAGAAATGCATGCCAAAAAGATGAAAATTTCATGGGAGACATTTTTCTGGACTTATTCTTACTTCAGAAGGTACTCATTAGGTCTGGTTTTTTTTCCAGTTTCATTTTACTGTGATGATTGCTTTGTTGGTGTACTAATAAAACATCCTTTCCATTTTTTAAACAGTGAGTGAATGGAAAATACAAATGGAGGCTGGACTCTTCCCTTCATTTTAATTTTGTTGAGTTGAAGTACTTGAAAGTCTTTAATGTTGGGATATGTATGTATGTGTGATGCATTTATTGTTGGTTCTGCTGCTGGGAAAAGGTTGTGGAATCATTCACAGTGGGGGGGAATAAGGAAGAAGCTCTGAAGATAGTTTCTGCCGCCTTTTGCTCCAGAAGCCTGTGTGGAGGTTCAGGAAAAAGCAACAAAATCTTGCCTACATTTTATCAGCTTATGATTTCTTGGGTGCCTAGTAATCAGACACTGATGGGAGAAAAAAAAAAACTTGCAAGTAGTGCAAAGGTGCAACCTCTTCTAAATATGCTTTTGTCATCTCTGGTGAAGTAGTAGAGAACAACAGCAACACTGCATTCTTAATCAGCATTGCGCCAAAGTCTTACTCAATCTAACTTCATTTTGCTCATGTGTTTTTAGGTGTTCCTGCTAAGTGTACAATCCTTATCTATATTGCTTTCCTTAAGAGGTGGTTTGGTATGTACCTTGTGATTGGGTGTCTCCAATCCCAGCAGCTGTGAACTGTGATGCACTTCTGCTCAGCATATAGCAGGTTGTTTGAGATAACTTGTCCTTTTTATGGACGCCATTCTCTGTGGTTGTCCCATTCTACTGCTGTTACACTGCTCTGTAGGTGGAAACAGATGCCTCTTTAATAGACTACAAAAACTTTCATCTCCATTAATTGAAGGAACTTGCAGTTAAAGTGATTTTTCAAAGCTTTTCTATGTTGCTATTCAGGGAAAGTTAACTCTTTGAAATTGCAGAATTATTTATTTTTCTGCGGTTTACCTCTAATTCTGTTCAGCTTGTTTGTCTCCACGGACAGAAAGGACTGAAATTGGCTCTCTGCACCTAAAGCCTCTTCAATTTTTGAGGGGAAAGAATCTAACAATTCATTAGATGCATGTTAATTGCATTCGAAGTCTTTGCTGAATGAGCAGAAAATCTGCAGCTCATATGGAGGCTGTTTTTTACATCTTTAGGCAACGTCTGCTAGCAGAGAGCACCAGATAGGAAATGTTTTTCCTCGAGGCAGTATGACAGTGTCTCCTACTTAAGTGTTGCATAAGAACTAATTGTTGACATTGGGCTAAATACGTTAATAGTTACGTTTTTCCCAACTCCAGTTATTTTGGGATCTGGGTAACTTGCATCATGCCAGTGTAACTATGGTAATTCTAAACACCAACAGACAGCAATTCTGTGGTTTCATCACAGTCAGAGGCATTCATCTGACTGTTTTCATCTGGATTTTAAAAGAATTAAGCTACAGTTACCAGTTGTACTGAACATACTCTTGTCTTGGCATCAAGGAATTGATTAAATTACATGCATGTTCTTGGAGGTTTTAAGGGGAAAAATGTCCATCTGCAAATGTGTGGAGGAGGGGACACTCCACTTATTTAAGCATGGGTGTTTAGGACCATTTTATATGTCCAGGTTATTGAAGATGTCTATGGAGGGCAGGTAGGTAAAACACACAACCTAAGGGATTCCTACATTCACTGATTTCTAACTGGGTATGGCAGGGTATCTGGAGACAGAAACTTGTGTTTTCTGGGAATTGACTCAGAGCTAGAGATTGCTTGTGTTTTTTGCCCTTGGTAATAATACTGGCTCTCTTAAAAAGCAGAAGTAGGGTCTCTCTCATCTAAGTATTGTCAGCATCCTGAACCTGACTGGAAGGAAGAAGTGCTGCAATTGCATATGTTTCCTTACTCATAGCTGTTCTCTCAACCAGTGCATCTTTAAAAGAATGTAGGCATGTAAAGAAAAGAATCTTTTTTTCCAAAAACCTCAGATTGTTCTCAGTCAGCACACAAAATATTCTGTTTGGTTACTGTCATGGTAACTGTGTAGAAGGTGCAGTGTTAAGTCCAGTCTTGATCAGTAAATTAAGCTTTTTAGTTGTCTTTTTGAACCTGAAACATCCAAGGAGAAATGAAACATCATAACTTACCAAAGAACCTACTGAAGTATTTTCACACCGTATCAAACCATATTAGCATTTTTTCTTTTCTTACTTCTGAAGCCTAGAAATGAATTTCAGAAATTATCAGTGTAAGTTTATAAGAGGCCTAAACTGAAATGAGGGAAAAAGTCAAGTATTTTAGTTCTGATAGGAAAGTGCTTCTTGGGAAACGTAAACAGGAAACTTGGCTAGAGTGATTGGCTGCTCATCTCTACTCTCTCAACTCTTTTTTTTTTTTTTTTGGTGGCTGTGTCCACAGTTACTGTAATTTTTGAAAACCTTTAACAGACTTCTTCCTGTGTTTATAAAAGGTTTTATAAAGTTAAGATTCATTGTGTTTTCCATACAATTTGTTTGCTATAGATACTATAGCTATGCTTTCAGGGTATTACACTTTCCCCCCTAAAGCACTGAGTGTTAAACTCTGCTTGGATCTGAAATGTTTCCTACAGTTTCTCAAAGTAAGTTCTTTCTTGTATTTTCTGGATCATCCCTTGGGTCAGCCCTACTGTTTAATGGATTAGAAAAGGTTATTGGTGGATATTTTGTTTGGTGGTTGTTTTTCTTGTCTGCTTACCCCAGTGAAAATTGGCACAAGAGAAAGCAATCTTCAGATACCATCATGAAGTCTATGTTCCTTTTGCAATTCCACTGAATTTGTGTCAAAAGAAGCATACATTTATGTCAGATGTTTTTCTGCTCAAAGGCCTGGCCAACACTTTGTCTGTGTGTTCTAAAATTCAACAGGAAGAAATGGAATACGTCGAACTCTTAGCAGCTGAAAAACACCAGGTTGAAGCCCTTAAGAACATGCAGCATCAAAACAAAAGCCTGTCAATGCTTGATGAAATTCTGGAAGATGTCAGGAAGGCAGCAGATAGATTGGAAGAGGAAATAGAAGAGCATGCCTTTGATGACAACAAATCTGTAAGTGATGTTTTAGACTCAGTCTTTTCATTGGTATGCATTTATTTATAATTAGTATTTGCACTGTGAGCATGTTTCTTGTGCGTTACATAGTTGTTAGGGTTATAGGATTGAAGAAGAGTGAGCATCAGGAATAATTGCTTCTTCTTGCTACTCATTTCTGTGTTTTTGATTTGAAAGTTATCCCTGCAGCTGCCACTTTGACAAATGTAGTCCATCTCACTGATACAGCCCATGACAGATATCATGTCTCAGCGGTGGTGGGAACTGTGATGGTTAGACTTCTCAGGATATGGAGTTACCGTGTTAAGCAGTCTCCACATTTTCATTTTGTTGAGAAAGTTGTGGGAGAACAAGAATCCTTGCAGTTAGTTTTCACAGTCTGGGAAAAGATGTATTGTTTAAGGGAAGAACTTGAAATGCGTTTGTGGTGTTGCTTTCTTCCACTTCTGGCTTCCTCTGCCTTTTGCACCTTGACCTACCTGCATTGTTCTTTGTTTTTCTGTTTCATGATGGACAGTATTCCTCAGGTTAAGGCTGTGTGTTTCTGGAGCTGGGGATGCGTCAGTTTATTGTAGTGTCCCATTTTGCCATCCTCAGAGACAGATCCTCTGAACTGTCCCTGTTTGCGTAGCCATGAGTTGCAACTTTACTTGGCCTTTTGCTCTTGAGAGGTTTTGGTTGATTGGCAGGTTGACTTCCGAGGTGGGCACAGCTCCTGAATTGTGCTGAGGAGGAAAAAACACTTGCTCTGTAGTAGAGAGCCAAGCCGTGGGATCTTTTCGTAGCTGCGCTTGTATGGAAAGTGAAAGCAGCCGTTCCGTGCCGTGCACACCTGAGGTTGCGCCCCGCGGGGATCCCACCTGGCCGCGCCGGGCCGCGGGAGCGCCCTCTCCGGTTCCGCCGTGGGATAGCGAGGTTCGTCCCGCGGCACCTGAGAGCTGGAAAAACGCCAAGGCTCCCTTCTCCTCCAGGGCATCTCTTTTGTTTTTCTGCTTGTATCTCCATCCGCGAAAGACAAGGAAGCATGGAATGCAACCCGGAGGAGTATTTGCTCCTCTGTCTTTGCTAGGAACATTTAAACGAAAACACTGGAATTTTAGAACAGAGGAGCTCTAATAGAGTCATCAGTATTCTGATAGAGATGTACAGTCTTCTATTAAAATGTAATCAAATAGAGAAGTGTAGTTGGTAAAAATGAAAAAAAGAAAAATCTGAGCTACAGCCTGCTTTCAAGAATTGCTGTTTTGGGAAATAAAATCCTGAAAATAACTAGGTAGAAATGGTTTTTACAACCTCTCCTTTAAATTTACAGAACAATTGTCTTTTCTTGACTTGTAATGCAGTCTTTAATTCAGATTTTTGAGAACTGAATATCACTTCGTAATCTCCAATTGTTTTTGCTCAAGGTAATAACATGTTACATTTCAAAACACACAAGTTTTAATAAAGAAAATTAAAGCCTTCTTAGAGAAAAAACCTGCAGTATTTTTAGCTGATGTCAACAAGTTCTGTAGAAACGTCAAGCACAGCTAATAGGCTTTCCCTTTTTATGATATGCTTAATTGGCTCCCACTTTTTTGTTTGGTTATTTGTTTTCTTTTTCTCACAGGTAAGAGGTGTAAACTTTGAAGCAGTTTTAAGGGTAGAAGAAGATGAAGCCAACTCCAAAAGAAATGCTTCAAAAAGAGAAGTAGAGGATGACTTAGGTCTTAGTATGCTTATTGATTCCCAGAACAATCAGTATATCCTTACCAAACCCAGAGATTCAACGATTCCTCGTGCTGATCATCATTTCATAAAGGTAATAATTTTAGAGACATTCTTGTCATTGCTTTTCATCAGTTTTAGTCCCACTAGTTTGCATGTCAATACTATTCGGTTGGATTGAATGTATGTTCAGCATATGGTCCTCTAAAATTATCCCACCATTCGTGAGTCCCCCTATCTATGGTGATTTGGCCATATGTTTCCTACTCTTAGGATAGTCTTCACAACACTAATCATGATGCCACGTGAATCCTCTCTGGTTTTATTGGATTTATCTTGTTGCACCTTTGGGGCACCATGTCTTCTCCTGCACAGTGTTAGAGCAAGCTACTGCTGTGCCCGATAAGCCACTTGCATGTCAGTAGAGAGAAATTATTTGTTTGTGTCTTGGGATGAAAGAAGGGATGCTGGAAAATACATAGACGTAGCAGGGTTTTTATTGTATTTGTGCTTCCAATAGAATAACTGGACTGAGATTCTTTTTTAATTATAGAAACCCAAACCAGATCTGTTTCACCATCTTGTTTTAATGCAAAATGTCATTCCATCCAGGAAACTGCCTACTTTTTGTAATGTATTTAAAATATTTATTAAACTGATCAAAAGTCCCCCAATTACTTAAGGTCAGCACTACTTCTTCATCTAAAAACTGTTGTGCTTACATCTGCAACAGCATTGAGGTTAGTTTACTGAAGTTGTGTTTTCTTTTCATAGGCAGTATTCTACATTTAATTTTACAGTGCTGTTCATCTTATGAAAGATAATAGTCTTTAATTTTATCCCAAATTTGTGTGTCCTTTATATTATTGCATTTGTAAATCTTATATATTCAGGATATTGTGACAATAGGAATGTTGTCTTTGCCATGTGGCTGGCTGTGCACAACAATAGGACTGCCAACCATGTTTGGATATATCATCTGTGGAGTACTCTTAGGACCCTCAGGACTAAACAGTATCAAGGTAAGCGTGCAAGTTACTTCTTGACTGATTTAATTCATTGAAGTCTTTAAAAGTAGTTTTAAAATAATATGGTATTGCCAACTTCAGATGTATTAAAAGACAAATAAAAAAAGAATCCACAGTGGTGGAAGTGTTTAAAACAAGTAGTTCCCTGACTAGCATAGATTGGCTTTTCTGTAGCTCATTCATCCATCCTAGTCACCCTGTTTCTTTCCCAGTACCCGGCCCACATTCCTGAAGTCTCTTGAACCTTTTTAGCTTCATCACGTGCACCCTGATTACTAGCTCATGCGAAACCATGGGCCGTGGTTGGCTGGACATGTTTTGATTAGTGGTCTGGTGTGCATTAACAGATTGTTTAGCCAGCAGGCAAAACAGATCACACATTAAGGCTGCACCATAACGTCCACTTAAGTTACATGAGTCTGTTGGAATGATATCCATGTAACCTCTTGGAACTTACTGTCTTTGCAATCTGCTCTTACCTGGGCTTTTGTTGAAAATGGCTGTTGGGCTCAAAAGTGTATCTCTACAGATGGTTAGAAATTGACAAAATCCTGCAATCTTGTATTGGAAGAGAAGGGTCCAAGTACTACACTTTCAAAATTTTATATTCTGAAATTGAGATTAAATAATAACCTTTGTGTTGTACATAATTTCTGGGTTGAGAAGGTCTGGACAGTTTGACCATTTAGACTGAGAAACAAGTCTGTAAGCTTGACATCTGGAACAGATCCAACAATGAATTTTCAGGAATTTAAGTTGAAAAAGATGATGTGGTCAGAACAGATGAAAAATGTTTCTTCAAGGCAGTTTAAGTGACCTGCCAGTTTCTTGTGCAGCTGTGATTTAATGTTACTCATCTGGATAACGTTCATGTTGACTGGGACTCTTTTGTATGCTTTTTTCTGTATTTCCTAAAAAAAGTTGAATATTGGAGGAACTGAGGAAGCAAGCAGATTCTAATCTGATAGGAAAGATAGTTTCCATCTATACTTCTCTGTGACTGATGATACACCTGTTCTGGCTTGTAAATGCATAGAAAAGAAATGTTAGATTTTTAGAATAGACTGTTTCGGTGAACTTGCCTGACCACTTCAGGGCTGACCAAAAGTTAAAGCACATTGTTAGGGGCATTGTCCAAATGCCTCTTGAACACTGACTGTCTGTGGGTGTTAATCAGCTCTTTCGGAAGCCTGTTCTAGGGTTTGACCATCCTCTCAGTAAAGAAATGGTTCCTGGTGCTTCCCTGATGCAGCTTTTGAACCATTCCCACACATTCTGTCACTGAATCCCAAGGAGATGAGCTCAGCACCTCCTTCTCCACTTCCCCTCCTCAGGAAGCTTTGTAGCTCTCCTCTGGATGCATTCAAGTATTTTCATATCCTTCTTAAACTGTAGGGCTCAGAACTGCACACAGAACTCTGGGTGAGGCCGCACCATCACTGAATACAGTGGGATAGTCACCTGTCCTGAGTGACTGGTGATGCTGTGTTTGATGCACCCCAGCATGGGATTTGCCCTCTGGGCTGCCAGGACTCCCTGCTGACTCACACTGAGCTTGCTGTCCATCAGCACCCCCAGACACCTTTCTGCAGGGTTGTTCTCCAGCCATTCCACTCTCGATTTATTCTTGCACCTGGCCTTACTCCATCCCAGGTGCAGAATTCAGCATTGTTAAATATCCCAATAATCATTACCCAGTACTCCAGTGTACCTAGATCCCTCTGCAAGGTGTCCTGTCCCTCAAGAGAGTCAACAGCACCTCCCAGCCTGGTATCCATCCTCAGCAAACTTGCTAGTGCTGTATTCAGCTCCTGTGTTGAGATCCTTGAATGAGATATAACAGAACTGGCCTTACAGCTGAACTCTGAGGATACACCACTGGTGACCAGTTGCCAGCCGGAAGTGTCCCTACTTTTCTGCTGTGATGAGGACGACAACACTTTTCCTCCTGTTTTTTTCCCTTCTCTCTGAAGCAGAAAGGGTTGGTAGTTCTGGTGAACTGAGAGATGGATATGTGCAGTCTGTTGGGTGGTGAGCAGAACAGCAACTACTGTCTAGCAGAAAGAGTATACCAATAAAATAACTAGCAAGAAGTAACTTCTGGAGTGCAAGCCTTGAGTATTTAATAGTACATGCATAAAGCATAACCTGTTCATTTTCATCCAGCCAGCAAGCCTACCTAGATGAGTGCACATATGCATATAGTGTGACCAGCACTATCCAACCAAATTATCATCTACTATCAGCCAGGTGATTGGAAAAATGTTTGAACCCTAAAGTTGCTGTAGGAACTTCCAATGTAATATGACAGCAAGTGAACTACCTATGGAAACATAATGAGAAACAAGTTGTTTTGTAGTGGAATTATAATTGGTATTGTAAGTAGACTGCTGTGCACTGATTTATTTATTTTTATTTTTTTTAAAGTCTATTGTACAGGTGGAGACATTAGGAGAGTTTGGTGTGTTCTTCACCCTCTTTCTAGTTGGTCTGGAATTTTCTCCTGAAAGATTAAGAAAGGTATTTTTGCATAAAACCTCTTCATCAAAGTATTTAATTGCTAATGTTCCAGTTATCAGTTATATTTCATATCTTTATACTCTCCCCATAATATATTGGCGTAACTTTGTACAGTTTTGAAAAAGACAAATATGACATTTGCTTTTGCTCTTTACCTCATTGGAAAGAACAGAATGCATTATTTATTCAGTGTCTCAAAAAACTTAGATTTGCTATTCCTCTTGGTTTTAGTAAAACAGTTTAATTACTAATCTCTCACAATTTATGACAATCCATATCTGCTTAATTTTGGCATGTAGTAACATGCAGTTCTTATTACAGAGTGTCCAGTGATGTTTGCCAGTCCTGTTATAAAAGGTTTGATTTTTTAAGTACTGCATACCAAATTGATGATACATGCTCTACTGGCTAATAAAGTGGCTCAGCAAGTACGTTAGCAGAATCTGAAATATTACATGATGTGGCCATCAGGATTCAGCAAAAAGCTACATGGTTTTTTTTGGTCTTAATTTAAAAAAAAGTTATCTCATAAACGAGCTAGAATTTTAATAGTGGAAAATACTTCTGCAAAATATGTGCAGACTGTATGTAAAGGATTGCATGGTGTGATTTGTTCCTAAACTGATAGTTGTGAGTTTGTGATACCATAAAAGCTTTAATTGAAATTTGTTGAAGTTTATGACCATTCAGCTTGATCTATTTCTAGTCCATCTAAAGTCAAAGATAAAAACTAGTTATTCAAGAGTTCCTAAACTGTAGTAGGTAAATTGCTGCTTCATAATTGTGTCTGCACAAGTTTGAAACAGGTCGCTGGTATTGGTAACTGCCTTTGCCACTCCCGTTTTTTCCCCGTCCTAGAATCACATTAATAATTGGTCTTCCACATGATAATTTTTAATATATTTCAATCCGTACTGGAGCTTTGGCCCCTAATTTGTCCATGAGCTCTGGAAAATTTACCAAATTTCTGGTAATGAGTCTTCTGGCATGGAATATCTACTAGGCGTAGTAACTTCAGAGTTTTGGGTTGTATAGGGTGACAGCCCATTACTTCTGTGGCCCAGCACTACAGCCTCAAATCATGCATTTTTAACTGCTTATTTGTGATGAAAATCATTGTAACTTAGCGGTGAGAAGAAAAGTGTTATCAGCCTTTGTCATAAAAACTTGTTTTGTCCCCAGGTATGGAAAATATCTTTGCAAGGACCTTGCTACATGACAGTTCTGATGATTGCCTTTGGTTTACTGTGGGGGCACTTGCTCCAAATTAGACCAACACAGAGTGTCTTCATTTCCACTTGTTTATCTTTATCAAGCACACCACTGGTGTCAAGATTCCTTGCAGGTAGTGTTCGAGGAGATAAAGAAGGTATGTATTACTTTAAATATGGGCTACTGTAGTGCCTACAATAAAATTTGAAAGAAGTTGACTTTGTAATATTATGAGAGAAACTAGTTATAAAACCAAAACAAACCCCACTTTTAAGTCTGGTTTACAAGAGATCATCCTTATTTAACACTGGCCAGTGTTGTGTGTATTCTCGTTAGGAAGTATTCTTGCTTTTTACATAGCCAGTTCTCTTTGGAGAAAGACAGTGCAGCCCAACCAGTGCTCTGACTTTACTGAGGATCTGTAATCCTTGGGCTTTTTAGGAGGTTACTACATTAGACCATTGCTACCAGTTTGTCGTCAGGGGAGAAGTAATTCACATCCTTCTTCAACAGAGACCAGTTCAGGTGGTCTTTCGTCGCTAATAGCTCTTCAGATAACCACTTTCAAGGGTCATGTTGCTATCTTCTCAAGTACTTCTACATGTCTTCTTTCAAAAGTTTTGACATCCTGCGTTCTTCCATTTAAACCTGCCTCATACCAACTGCATTAAAATATTCTCCACCATATAGAATACTCACTCTAAGGCCAGAATTCAAGGTGTATATTTTGCACATGCTGGCTCTTACATGTCTAAAAACTGTGTGCTCTCAGTAAAGAAGTTTCACTAAATGCATAACTAGCGCTTAACTGCTAAGCAAAGTCTATGTTTTTATTGTGTAACAGAAGTCTCATTAATATTTTATTTGTATTTTAATGTCTTATATATATTTGAATTTACCTACTAGTGGGGGAAGAAACCCAGACTGCTTTGAATGGCCTTCTCCCCATTAAGAGCTATACTTGGCTTCCATTTGATTAAGCCCTTTCTAGATCTCTGAGCATTGCAAGCATTCATAGCTTCTAATGACTGTTTCCCTGACTGCTTTGCTGGTGTACAGGGGATATTGACTACAGCAGCGTACTACTTGGCATGTTGGTGATGCAGGATGTGCAGCTTGGTTTATTTATAGCTGTCATGCCTACACTTATTCAAGCAGGAGTGAGCACACATTCCAGGTAAAAAAAAAATTATTGTATGGATCTTCCCCTCCCCACCCCTTGCAATTAGTGTGTAAATTGCCAATATGAATGTTGGGAGCACTACAGTTAATGTCAATTCCGTGAAAAATAGGCACTCTGTTCCTGTGAGTTTCCTTTACTGTTTCTACTTGTCATGTTGTTTGAAAATATTGTTTTTACTCTAACAGCAAATGTGGTAATTATAATTTGTAGTGAGAAGTTTGTTATTGTGAAAAAAAAAAGTTACTTTATTTCCTCAGGGCATGTTTTTGTCCTGTGTGATAGCATTATTGAGTCTGATGGCTTACCTTGGAGATCGGTCACCAAAAATCTTTTTGAGTCAACGTGGAAGTCAATTCTAGGCTGTAAAAGAGGTTACTGGGCACTCAGCAGATTTAGTCTTAATCTTGTTTGCAAATGTATTTAAATATCTTCCTTTAGCTACTCAGTTTTGAACATTTACAAAATTAGATCTTTTCATTTAAGGGGAACTGGTTGGGAAGTATGAGAGCACTTGAAAGAAACTTTTTGTTTGTTCTTCTCTTCCAGCATTTTCAAGGAAATACTGAGAATACTGATACTGATTGGCCAAATTCTCTTTTCTTTGGCTGCTGTTTTTCTTCTATGTCTTGTTATAAAGACTTATCTCATAGGACCGTATTATCGCAAGTTGCATGCAGAAAGCAAAGGGAATAAAGAAATCCTCATTCTAGGAATAACTGCATTCACCTTCCTTATGTTAACGGTAATCTTTTAATTCATCTTTTTAATTAGTATACAATTAATTTCAATTTTATACATTTGGTAGCTTACTGCATCACTATCACAGAAGCCATTGCGCTTACTGTTCCTGCATATACATGTACCTCTGTAATTATTTGGGTTTAAAATGTTTTAAAACAACCCTCAAATGCACGGATGATTCATGCATTCCAGCACAGATGAGTAAGAAGAGATAAAATTTGAATGTCAATCTGCTGAACTTCTGCTGTTAGCTTTTAATACAGCCAGTTGGGGAATAATGATCCAAGTTTTAATTTTGGGCTACTTCATACGCTTGAAAATAATTTAGGATGGGTTTTGAGATACTGATAATGCCTGATTGTGACATTAGCTCACAAATTTCTTAATAACAAATTCTCAACATGTTTTTTATTATAAAATAATTTTCTTTTTGTGTGGGATACACAATTTGGGATGAAGTTAAGACAGTAGAGAAATGCCTTGAGGACCATAGATTTTAATAACCCTATTGGGTTTGGTTCATTTGCCCCCGAATTTTCTGTCTATTTCTCTCTCACATTTCAGCCCTCTGAAAAACTTTACTGCTGGAGAACAGAATGTGACAGTTGCTGATAATGTTGTGGGTTTGAAACTCTGTTACCCTGAACGTGCAGATTATGTCCTCTGAGAATAATTCAGCCAAAAAATTCCCATGCCTGCACCTTTTTTCTAGGGGTGTTAGCTTAGTGACTACAGTCCAACAGGGAAACCTGGTCTTCAGAAAAGTCAAAAAAAAGGTAGTGAGAGCATAGCTTTACAGTTGTTGACTTCTGTTGTACAGGTTCAAAATGCCATTACTCTAAACAGCTATGCATGTTCCAAGTGTGTCATCTAATAAGAGAAGGAAGAAAACTAGTTTTTACTTTTTACTTTCAAACAAGCAGACATTACATTCATAGAACAACTTCAATAAAAAACAGCAACCAAACAACAAAAATTGTGTAAAATATGATGATACCTAGAAGCAGTTTTACTTTCATTAAGGACATGACCTACATAGTCTGGTGATTGAATTGGGTGTATTGTACCAAAGTTGCCTGTCAAATGAACAAGGAGCTTGTCTATATGACTTCACATAATACATGTGGGTACACAAACCGGGGGGGAATATGTTTGAGTATGTTGGATTTATACTGCAAAAGCAAAATGCTGCTTCAGCATTTTCAAAAATTTTCCTGTTAGGGTTGATAAATAATGTATCAAAGGGAACAGTACAAAGGATACTGCAGGTAACCTCAGTAAACCAGTTGAGATGCTTGATATTCACTGACACAGATACATTCATTATAGTAATGCTACAAGTTGTGGTTTAAGCACACTGGGGAAAAAATATTTGGTTGTCTAGTTGAACAGATCAACAAATCTTCTGGAAAACAAATCTTTTTATTGGTATAGGTGCCTCTACTATGTCAGGAATAAAAACATAGGAGGGGGGATGGCAGTTTAATTTGTTGCATATCATTGGAAAGGATAAATTAAAAGTTTTTGGATGCCAGGAAGGAAAACAATTAAACTGTAGTGGTTCCTGCAAGGATCTTTTTCCTGGGAAAACCAAGTATAAATATTAAAGGAGTTGGTATAACTAATCTGCAAACACAGAATTTTCTATGCTGGTGTAATTCTAAAAAAGCTTTTGAATTTGTAGAAGAGATATAAGAGAGTGCCTGTTTTGGTGGCCTTGACCAAAACCAGCTTCATTTAGAAAATCTGAGAGATAATAGTAAATAACGTATTTTAACTCACTGTCTAGCGTGCATGTTACTCTGCAGGCCAAATCCTTTCCAATACATGACAAAGAGGGTAGGAATGATACAGTATTCCTGCTTCATGCATACAGTTACTTATTATGTGCTTCAGTTGACTGGAATTTTGGAGCCACCTAATTTTATTCTGTATTTGGATTAATCTGTAACACTAGCACATGTAATGCACATTATATATAAACTTATTTTGTTTCACTTGTTTCCTATGTTTGAAAAATCTGCCATGACCAATTAAACGAGAATTGTTATTTCCCTACCAATAAGGGCAAATTCTGTATGGGAAAACAAGAGGGAAGATAGGACAGAAGAGGTTCCTATATTGCAGTGTGAGTAAGCAATTTTGATGTAAGGGTTATCCTGTCAGTTGAGGAGCTTCCTGTATAGTAGTGACTTTCGAGCGTTTCTGGACTGCTTGGCTCCCTTGGATAACATTGCAACTCATTACATCTGAAACAGGGTCTTAAATACATCTCTTGGTAAACTAAGTTAAAGCAGTGCATCTCAAATATGAGATATTTTACTAAGACTTGGAGCTTAAGATACCTCTTTATATTCCCAGTGTTCACAGAAATAATTGGAATTCCCCTCCCTTTTGTCTCTCAACTAGTTAGGCAGATCAGGTGTGGGGGGAGTTCATGTCAGTTGCCAGTCCTGTAAAAGTATAGCTGAGAGACACAGTTGTCCATCTTTGAATCGTGTACCTTGCCATCCATCAGTAACAAAGGCTTAGTAGATCTTTATTACACTTTCAGCATCTCCTTTTGAAGCTTTTGAGTTGTGCACATAGTGGTTGGTGGTTTGTTTTAACTGGGGAACTGTTCTGAATCGCAACATAAAGAGCAAATCTTGCTTATGGTTTTAAATATGACCATTCGGGATCCATGGCTCGACTGGTACTTTTAGGTCGAGATATTTACCATGATGAGCTGAAGAATATGGCAGCCAGAGCAGTCACTGGTGTAATGTTCCTTTTTCATGTTCTCTATGCACAGAAACATTACAACGAAAATTGTGCAAATGGAGGGAAATCGCCAGCTTGCTTTATGTACCAAAAAGACAAAAAGAAAATATAGCCATGTTATTACAGTACTTTATAGATGAAAATGTACATATTTTTTCCTGCAGTGTCTTAGGAATATCATTATTAATATTGGGAATATCATTCCTTGCTTGCTCGGAGTACTTCTCAATGGCTCATAACCTGCTTATGAACCCTTTTCTATCAATTAGAAGGAGAAGATTAAGGAAGAACTTTAATCTCAAATATTCTAGTTAATTATTTCATAAAGTATAACTGAGATGGAGTTTTTCTAAGGTTCACTAAAAATTGTTTCCATTTCCATTACAGCTTTACTTCCTTAAAATGCAAGCTTAGAATTCACCTCTTTACTCTTGAGCAGGTTTAAGTTACTAAAGCCTGAAATTCTAATACCTTTATTTCCATCAAGATTTTCTTAAATTTTACTGGCTTACCATATTCATTAAGCTTCTGTGATGATTAAAGAGTAGCAATAAGATAGGCACTCTTAGAGCATATGAGCAAAACAACTGCTGAACAGATGGTAGAGATTCAATTGGAACATGTTATAGCAGTAATGTTTATTTATTTATTGCTGCGATAGAACATTTGAACATAAAAATCTAATATTCTAGTGAAAGCAAAGCAATCCTTTCTGAATTAGAGTAAAATGGGATCTTGAAAAACAACTGAAAACTTAGTTTTACTGGGGAAAAAACATGGAAATTCACAACATTTTTCATGTAATTTTGACTGAAAAAGCTTTCTGTAATGTAAGAGTTGAGAAAAAGGACAGTGCAAAGCACAGAGATTAGCAACCATTGGAGCCCTGTTTGGTAAAAGGAAAACATTAAAAGTGATGCAAACACAGAGGGAATACTAAATGCGAAATACTTTCCAAATTTTGCTTATGTAAGAAATCCTGCTGAGAATGCCTTTCTGCCCGTGAAACAAACCCTCTGCAGTACGTCTGTGCATGTGCGCCCGTACATTATACATGATAAACCCTGATGCTACAGTTTTAGCTGAGGAAGTGTGTCTGCTTACTGGTAACATTACTGGTCAACTAGAGACCGAGATGGGAATTGTAAAAGGCATCTCTGTGTAAATCTACATGTAAATCTGAAGAACAGATGGGGGGAGGGGAGATAGGGTTAAGAAAATTATGTAATTGTTGGTTCTTTTCTTGCGCTCTCATCCACTGCCGCACTTTTCAGTGTGTAGAGTGACCTGTAGATTTTGTAGACCTGAAGCTGTGTAGTACCCAGAGACTAAGCAAGAAATAGTAAAATTTGCCTATTTTTCTACCAGGCCCTTGAGCTCATACTTGATTTGCCACAGAGTGAAGGAATGTAATTCAGATTTTATGCTGTGGGAGCAAACTCCCAGATAGACATACGGTTTGCTCCAGTTATGTCTGATGCTTTCTGAAGAAACATGTTTCTATCATAGAATCAACTGGGCTGGAAAACACCTCTGAGATCAAGTCCAACACTCAAATTGTTCCTTGCTTGAAGAGCGATTCTCATAACAGTGCAGTATCATGCAATTCTGGTGGAAGAGATGCTAGATCTCTTCTTATATGGTAACATAATCATATGTATGGGAATACTTAAAATATTAGCTGTGTGACTTTGAAAACAACTAATGTATGATTGAGAACAACTTAAGTGTTTCTTAGTCATAACTGTTTCCTTTATTTTACTCATCTCTTGGTGATTTTAAAGCCTTTCATGTATATATTGCCTTCTTCCTTCCTACAATTTCAAATTGTTGTGACAAGCACTGAAATTCCTTTTGTTTTAAAATGAGAATAACATTATAATGTTATTTTGTTGGGTTTTGCCTGATCAGCAACTACTGATTTTAGTTGACAGAACCAGTTTTTTTCCTTAAACGTCTTACAAGAAATTACAGACTGTTATCAAAAATGCAGTTATGTGATGATTACTCAGACATTAATATTTCAAAACATACAAGTATGGGGATTATTATTGGGTGGCATTTTATGCACAGCTTGGAGACTTGTTTATTGTGTCTTTTGCTCTCCTCCATTAACTTCAAGCCACTTGAGCTTTAGTTTCATAACTTACAATACAACACCGTTCAAGATCCGATGAATGGTATCCATAAATGTACTGTACTATAGCGTATTGTTGCTTAATCTAAATTAGTATGAAGATAAGTCTTCTGTTTTAAATGTTCCATTAGTATTAATACCATTGTACTTTCTCAGCAAGATGACCACCTACAGCAGCATGGTTTAAAAGTATTTATTTTAAAACATACTTTATACCCACTAGAAGTGCTGTTTGCCTTTTTCTTTTAGCGTTCCAAGCACTTCCTTAAGCAACTGCTTTGTTTTTAGCTTAGCTTCTTTACATGTGTTTCATCTCTTCCTTCTAGTACTGTGTTAAAAAAGAATGAAGCAGTCTGAATTCTTTCAAGCTGATATTGTGCTTCACTTCAGCAGTTTACTTCCCACACTTAAAGGAACCCCTATTCAGTAAAGCACACAGACACGTTTAAACCATTTATGATAATAAAATGTAATTTATGCCTGAGACTTCTTCTAAATTGAGACTATTCTCCCAAATATAAGCTTTGGTTTTCATTTTCCCCTCTTGTTTGACAGCTGGAAAATACCCTATTCTTACTGCTTTAGTTCCCAGTCTCAATGTATTATGTAATCCCAACTCCAAAGCTGTTATAGTCTCTCCTGCAGTTGTGAAATCAGATGGTGTCCTTAAGAGTGACACAAAGTATTACAGTGTAGATTAAGAAATTTCTTTTTGTTTTTGTGGGGAAGGAGGTAACATGGAGGGGGAGACTGTTTTTGTGAGTCTTCTGTATAAATACAACATTGCAGAACATTGAAATAAATACATTGAATTGTACTTCTTGTTTAACTTGCATACAGACATAGTAATTTTCTGCATACAGTGTAATGTCCAATTTTATAATTTCACTGTGAAATGGTATATAAAGTTACTCAGTCAGCAATAGATTCTCTGTTATTCCTTGACAGATCACAGAGCTGTTGGATGTTTCAATGGAGCTGGGATGCTTCTTAGCTGGAGCTCTGATCTCTTCTCAGGGTCACATGGTTACTGAGGAGATTATGTGCTGTATTGAACCAATACGTGACTTTCTTGCCATCATTTTCTTTGCATCTATAGGTAATTGCCAAGAAAACTTATTTTAAAATATTTAATAATATCTATAATATTAAATAATGTTATGTCTATAATAGACAAAATATATACAATATAAAATATATAAACTATAACATATATAGAACATAAAAACACAGATTACAAATAGGAGGGAGGAGAAAAAATGGTGTCTAAAATGTGAGGGGAGGAGATAGATTTTCTTTTGTTGAAATCCTAAATTGTTGACTGACTACAATACTGATTTGACTTCTAACTACTTTTAAATGTAACATTCATTTCCGTGTTGTACTCTTAAGTTGTGTTTTAATGTCAGTTTTTCATTGTTAATTCTGAATTCGTACTACTTAAAATGTGTAACTGAAAATTTTAAGGGAAAAAGGTCTTGGTTTGGGTGCTGGTTTTTTTTGAATGTTCTTCTGTCTTCCCAGCAGCTGTATTTGTAATTTGTACTAAAATTGTATTACTGTTTTGAGTCAATTGGTAGAGTAGTTTTCAGGTTCTTGTGGTTTAATTTCCTCTAGAAGCAGGATATGATAATGGAAACAAATCTTTTTTATAGCTTCTTGTTGCTTTAGTTAGGAAGATGTGACCTGTGTTCTCGACATGGGGAAAAATAATTGAACAAGATGTATCTCGGAGACTACCTGAAATCCAACTGAAATGTAGCATTGGTGCCTAAAACCAGGAGAGTAACTCATTGTGCTTGTTACCCAAGACAGGTTAACTCTTGAGAGTATTTGCAGTCAATCAATAGCTTCATTTTGAACTGCTGTATTCCTAGCTGTCCATACGTGCCCCAGTACACTTTCTCTAAAGGAAACTGGAACTCGTTACTGAAGTGCTCAAGGACGGTGAATGAGGAGACAGATCCTGTGAAAACACTGCCATCTCCCTGTGGATTACACAGGAGATGCATGTCCTATGTTGGGGGCATTGCACACTCTAAGATGGGCAGGTTGGATGTGGCCCATTGCACAAATCCAACCTCCTTCAACCCATGCTTACTCAGAAATTCACAGGGCTTGGTTTTAGTTGTTTTGGTTTTGTTTTTTTTCAAGACCACCCTTGGGTTTTCTTCTGGTTTTATTTTAAGTTTTCTATTGTTCTTTCTCTCTTCATATATTTATTTGATAACAGTTAAGTCCCATCATTGGCATAATTTTGATGCAGTTCCTTATATACCTGTTTGATAGTGACTGTTTCATAACAGAAACTAAAACTCTTGGTGTCTAGCAAAATAAAAAGGAAATAGTTATGCTTGCCAGTCTTGATGTTCTTGGGTTATTTTGGTTTTGTTTCTACCCAGCCCATGATAATAGCTTCTGATGATCAGTCATATTACTTAGTAATAGATATGTTTATTTGAATAACTTATTTTTAATAATAGGAGGAAAGTGGTGAGCTTTGGTAAAACTCTTGGGCCCATATAACTGCCAGGGTTGGATGAGTAATTGCTAAATGCTCACAGATGTAAGTTGTTTATGTGTTTCACTGAAGATGGTGGTGAGTGTATAGTGTCATCAGGGATACAAAGCATGACAAGTAATTACAAGCCCTAAGTTAATTTTACAAGAGACTGAAAAAAAAGTACTGGCCTACACTCTTGTGGCTGCATAAATTAGGACTAGAGGTAAGACCTGGTTAACAGAGTACAGAAAATAGCAAGACCTCGGTTGGCATGCTAGCAGCACTCCTTATAGCCTACATTATACTCTAAGAAAATTAGTTATTCTGTTACAGAATTAAAAAAAATCTTTTTAACTGTTCTTATCATTTTAACTTCAAGGAGGGAAAGAAAAGAAAATTGCCCAACAAGTTTGTATGATTTTACAGAAAATGGGTGTTATTCCTGTCTCAGAAGAAAATCAGCTGAAAAAATCAGAAAAATGTTATAGGCTTCTGACAAAACGTGTCAATGCTTCCTTGTTCAAAAAAATCAACCAAACAAAAAAAGAAAACCCAAAACCCTAAAAAAACTCCAAACAAAATGCCCCTCCTCTCCCCCAAAAAATTAGCCTGCCCTTTCCCCTTCCATTTACTTTTAAATTTTGTTCTGAACAGGAAATTCTGTGGACTGGCAAGGAGGTAGGTTTTAAAAGGAGTGATATGATGTTGGAAAGAAAACCTGAGTAGAATAAAAAGTAGTCCTTAAACTTTTTTCCTACTGGATTTCTTTTTAAGGACTTCTTGCTTGCTCTCTACTTATACAGGCACACATGCAAATGATACGTATCTATAAAAATATATAGATTTACTATATGAAATTATAGTTCCTATAGGGAAAGATTCTTCCCCCTGGCTAAACAGAACGTTTGTTGCTATATGCAGCAAGCATCCTGTTATAGAGAGTAGAAACACTTGAGATCCTGAGGTGGGGTGGTACACCACTGCAGTAATACAGTTTTTGGTCCTTCTAGAATAAAGACACAAATAAAAAATTTTAACTTAATTGAACAGTGACTGTAAATATGTCATTTGGAAAAGGTCATTCCTATTTTGCTTATTTAAATGGCTGTTTTTCTGTTCTCACTACAGAAATCCTTTTGGTGCCTAAAAGCTGAGATGAACAGGACTTGTTCACATACTATCTATAGCAGTGGACCTGCCCTTAGCTTGACCTGTGTAATGGCACTGCTCTCAAATTTGCGCTTGGGTGCATTTGTGGGAATAACACACCTTTGCAGTTAGGCATTAACAGCTGCACCTAGAGTTACTCTCTATCTGTACATTCATTTAGGCCTTTGTGTGTTCTTCAAGGTTTCTGGCTCTCTAACCTCTGCTGAGGTTAGAAAGTACCTGTTCATCTCTGTCCTCACTGATAGTTTTGAGAGAAAATTTGGACCAATCCCTTAGAGCCACATCTTGAGAACTTACTTTCTCTTTTGGTACCTAGTACTCAGATCTTTCCCCCTACGTACTTTGATTATGTTTTGATAGCTTTTTAGAAAAGTAGAGTGTTTGACTTTTTTTTAAAAGCTCCAGCATCCCGTTTTTTTGTTAGTCTGCAAGGCATATGGAGTTTGAAATTGGGCATCAGGACCCTCTCTGCCACTGATGAGGAGGCAGATTACTTCCAGTGCTGACAGAAGTTGTGCATTCGCAGTGTGCTGTGCAGATGTACTCAACTCGGCAGGCTCCATGCTTCCCCTCTGGGTAAATTGTGTGGTCAGCATTGGACCCTGAATGCAAGATGCTGAAAACTCTTTAACAGCATGGTCTTTTTCTTCAGAAGATGGGTGATGCTGCCACTGTCAGCACCACCACTGTCCAGAACAGATACGCACACAAGTATTCTCTGATAAGCCTCAATATTTCTGTTGAATTTGAGAAAAATCAAAGGAAGATCGCAACTGGAATTCATTAGGTGGCATGCATTGCGTTTTCCTTGTCCATCCAGCTCTACTGCTTTGTTTTCCTACATGGAACACAATGAAACTTGAAGGTTTCAGGCTCTCAGAACTGACTTTAGAATGAAAAGGACTTTCCCCTTTGCAGAAAGATGAAGAATGTTGGCTTTCCCCTCTACTACTTAATGATCTAGCCAGGGCTGCAGCATTTATTGCATTTGCTAAATATGATCTTAGGTTCATTAAGTCTCCTAGTAGATTCAGCATCCCAATGCATAGCTAACATGATTTTTCTGAGTGATGTCCTGTCTTGTGGATGTGTCAGAATTAATTCTGCTGACTCCAGTTTGACCCACAGAGTTCAGATTTTTGTAACAATGTTCGCCATCAAGGATCTCCAAGATTCCTTTTCTAGACGTTGGATCTACCAGGATGTGTTCAAGACGTTTGGATGTTCACATGCTGTTTGGCAGCCATCCAGCAGATTGGGAGAATCTGTCTAATCAGAGAAGGAGGGAGTTTACTTGTGAAGGAAAAAAGTACTTATAAAAAGGATGCGCAAAATCTTGCCTGTCCACGGAAGAACACATACCAACTTAGAGGAGTGAACTGTGCTTTTTGGTCTGACACTGATGCAAGATCACCCCACCTATTTCAGAACACTGCTTAGAATTAAAGTCTGGACACTTATGGTCAGCTCTGTAAAGGTGTACCTCAGTGTTATCCTAGCTACTAACTACTGGCCAATGTGCCATGTGCTACCTGATGACACTGCTGAAGTTTTTGAATTATTTGAAGCATTTCTTCCATTTTAGAAAGTGGGTCCAAAGTGCATCTTGAACCTTAGTCACAAAATCTGGTCAAAACCATTGCAATAAATGCTAATATTAATCTACCTTCTGTCTGTGAAGTTAGTCCTTCTGATGACGTTTGTGTTGTCAGGAAGGCTTCATGTGCTTGTGTACGAGTCTCACGTGAGTTCTGGCTTTATCCTAGGTTTTCATCTGGAACTGGGACAAAGGTCTGTAATGACCATAAAAATCCCCTATGATGGAATCTATTTCCTACAGAAAAAGAAAAAAAAGTCTGTTTGCTGGGATGATGATTTGTCTGCTCGGAATAGTGTATGCAACAGGTTTAGGCTTGCTTCACCTCACAGACACTCACCTCCACAGGACTGGTATAGAAATCTGCTGTAGTTTGTGCCTCAGGTCTTTGGAACATGGCAATAATCTCCACGTTGGGCAGCAGTTCAAATGGACTTCAAACTGGTCCAGAAGTAAACAGGTAGTTCCATGAGGAGCGATGAGAGCACTAGGTTATATTTATAACCTCCCTCAGAAACCTTCAGTTCTAGATGTGTCAGAGTTGGCCCTCTTATCAAACATGCCATTGCAATGGGCTGTATTTATCTAATTGCTTTTCATGTATTTTCTGAGGTCGGCTTAAAGGTGAATGAGCACTGTGCATGTGATACACAGTGAAAACAGGGAAACTACTTGCCCCTCCTTGTGCATCTGTGCATACATACGGATTTTTTTTTTTTTGGTGTGGTGTTCATCTCTTTTTGCCATTTCTCCTCTTACTTTGATAGTCTTTTGCATTTGCGCTTCAGTAGCTGGAAGGAAATTAAGAAATAAAATGGGGCATGTACATGCTGACTGGGTGGTACTCATATAAAGATCTCTGATGTACTTGAGGAATATTTCCATCCACAGTGGAATGACCATATGGACAAAACGTTGTGAAGTTGCTAAAAGTAACTTCCTTGCACAGTCTGCAAGATATGACAACTCTTGGTTCTCTACAGTTCTGGCTCTGCAACGCTACAGGGCAGAGAAAATTAGTGAAACCTTGTCTTGCATTAAAATAAGAAGTTACAGCATTGATTTACGTGCCTTTTGCTTTAGAAAGCTAAATTTTTGTCCTTCAGAAATAACTGGGTTGGAGAACTGCCAACTCTTTTGGATTCATCAGGAACACCACCGCTATTTTGCTTTCTGGTTTTAGAACCTTTTATGAAAAAGGAATGAGCTTCCAAAGATGCACAGTTATGTTTGCCTGCAAAACCTCCTCATGCTCTCTGAGATAAAAATGGACTTAGTCAGCTGTGGGTAAGATTATTGAGTGACCCTGAGACTTCTCCAAAAAATACTTCTTTTTTATTGTTGTTTAATATTAGCAAGATTTAGTTTTAAATTTCTGGGTTTTTTGTAGTTCTTGTTATCTTGCTTCATATAATTACTGAATTAAAATTTAAAAAAAAAAGGGGCAAAAAAACTCAAAAAGACATTCCAGCCCCAAAAAAACCCCAGCAACAGCAGAGCAATGGGTTTCTATGTAATTCCTTAATTGTTAAACCATGCTTATGGCTTTAGCTGATTCCAGTCTAAGTGACTTTTCCAGTTCAGGTGACTTTTAGTGTTTGGAAGTGAGGGTCATGGAATCAGAAATAGTTTCAATTTCTGTTGTAGCTATAGTCTATGCAAATAGTGAATATCATGTTCCTCTCACAGTGATAGTCTGTTACCATATCATAAAAAAGGGTAAATGACTAGAAAAACATTACAATGACTGTGCAGAACAATGGAATTATTTTCCTGCAAGATTTTTATAGCTTTCATTAGAAGTGAGTTTCGGTTCAGATTGTGTATTGTTGACTGATATAGAAGGCAGAAAATTTTATAAATGAAAGTGCTCGTGTGTCACTTGTATACAACTTGACTCAGTTGGGAATATGGCTTGTGCTAAACCCCTCCAAAGGAAAAATGTCTGGATAATGCAGGAAATGCTTTCATGATCAAGCAGGTAGTTAGGGCTTTAGTGATCAAGTAGTTGGTAGATATGTTAAGGCTGCTAAGGCTTTCTGTTAGGTTGGTTTTGAGAGTACAGTCTTGCAATTCAATATATTATTAACCCAGAAAATTACCATCATAAGATATTGGCCTCAAACTTTGAAATATTGTTTTCTTTCCTTCTAGGACTTCACGTTTTCCCCACATTTGTAATATATGAACTCACAGTTTTGCTATTCCTTACATTGTCTGTGGTCATAATGAAGGTAATTTCTTTCACTCTTTCTTAAAATCTTTTTAGTCTTTAATAATCTAAATAATCTTTGTGCTTCATGCCCTAAAGAAAATTCTATGCAAGAACTGATAATCTGATATAACAAAGAGTATTACTGTAAATGTGTATTTGGAGGAGTCTTACTGATTAGAATACAGTTTGATACAATATTCTTAGGGTATTAAAAAAAAGTACTATATTGTTAAAAGTAACTTACCCATGGGGAAGTATCTGTTTATCTAGCTTGGGATTTGTGACAGTTACCAAGTGTTTTTATTATAGTAAACACAATACTACTTTTTACTGTTCAGTGTACATTTGTCTCTTTTGACATTAATGCAGAAGACACATTTAGAAGTCTATTATTTATGTTATGTCCAGAATTACTGTATTTGATACTATATATCTTACAAAGTTCGTACTGTTTTATTTATTGCATTTTTTAATTTAAACAAACCAAAACAGACTCACAAGATAACAAAAAACCCTGGTTTTAAAGTTTGTCTTGGCAGTGCTTGTCCTTTCTCTGATTCTTCCAAAGACCAGCCAGTATATCAAGTGGATTGTCTCAGCAGGACTGGCACAAGTCAGTGAATTCTCTTTTGTTCTGGGAAGTAGAGCACGCAGAGCAGGGATCATTTCTCGGGAGGTAAGGTGTTCTATACTTATTAACTTCATTTTTTGCACCTGAATAACTTTAATACAAGATCCCAGTATTTGAAATATCAATAGACTCCAATTTTGTGGCATCTCAAAACTGTTAACAAATAGAATCAACCCGTACAAGTGGATACTGTATGTCCGTGACAGGTTTCTTAGTGCTGTTTTTTATTTGTTTCATATTGTACGTTAATGTTTTAAATAGCTTGGTTATAAATGCTTTACCTTAACCGCTCTCACTTACAACTTCTTTATTACCTAAGCAGTGAGTTGGAGATAGCACCTGAGTCACTAAGATTAGGAAAGCTTTGCTTTTAAAATCTTGATACAGAACAAGGTATAGGATATGTATAGAGTAAAGGATTTGAAGAAGGAAATACCAGCAAATAAGAACTAGAGAGCAGATATCGTGATGTGGAAATTGCCGTAAGCAATAAACTTGTAATTAGTTTTTCTTGCAAAGCTTGTTCATTTTAGATCCTCTACAGAAGAAACAACCAATGTTTTCAGTAGTCATTAAAAGAATCCCCAGGAAAGAAGCCTTAAACTTAGTTTTATATTGAAGCTGTGAGAATGTTATTTTGTTTTGAAGATGAAGTGTACTTTGTGAAATTAAGTAAATTATGGCTACAGAGATACAACAAGTGACCTCACTTTCTAATGCAAGCTGCTTTGTCCTCTGTGCTCCTGCTCACAAGAAATACTCTGCTGGTGCTCAGAGCTTTTCACTGTGTGAGCGAGTGGGCAGTATAAAGCTGGAACCAATTCCAAATAAAGCATGTGTGAAAAACTTACACAATGCTGTTCATTTGTAGGTAAAGGTGATTCATTTTCATGTTCACTCCTGCGTATGATTAGGAGTTACAAATATTGCATGTTTGCATAGAGTTTCAAGATCTCTGTGATCACAGAACCAGTTTAGGGGCCCACCCACTGAGCTTGAAGGCTTTTAGGCTTTCATTTTTTTTCGGCTCTCACATGATTATCTACTGTATAGATTTATATAGCTCTGAAATTTCCTAAGGTCATTCTTCTGCTTGGGACCTCAAAACTTACTTCCTGCCACTGTGTTCCAAGACTCATTCAGACTACGTAGTTAAGATCTTTTTTTTTTTTAAAAGATGTCCAGTATGACTTAAAGGGATTTTTTGTTTGCTCTTTTCAGTGTAGAATTGTAGTGAACTTTGCCATTATATCATTAAGCCAGAATACTTTGGAGGGGTGGTGGGGGTTTTTTTATTCTGTTTTAAATAAAGTGATATTTGGCCTTCAACTTCTTAGCAAATACTGAGCTTTCAAAATTCATCTCTTAACTATCCATATGAAAAATTATTTTTCTATAAGCTCATAATGGTGTTTTTGTAATTGTATATTCAAACCAGGTAAACAGATAATTAAGATGATTTGAGCATACTTTTGTTTGCTTTTGTAGCAATACACAAAGTTGCTTATGAACACAGGTGAAGTCTCTTAAAATTACTGTCCAGAAGAGTCTGATCTCCTCTAAGTAATGGCTTTTATTTGCCTTTTGCAGGTCTATCTGCTTATTCTGAGTGTGACTACTCTAAGCCTCCTACTTGCCCCTGCCCTGTGGAGAGCTGCGATTATGAAATGTGTTCCGAGACCTGAAAGACGCTCAAGTACTTGATTAGGATTTGCACATATAGAAGAATATGTCTTCTTGCAAGGAATATCTTCAGTGCTCATTGTATTTCTATGCACTCGGAAAACAACACATTTTGAGTAGTCACTCCTCTTAGCAAGCATTTGGTCACGAGCCTTATACTGATCGTAAAATGAAACAAAATTCAACACTAAAAAATATTTGTCATTTGAACTGCACACCTTTTACAAAATTTATTTCTCTCTGACAGATTGAAATCTGCCAGAACGTTTGTTTCCAATCCAATCTATTATTCAGATCATGAATTATTTTTTTAAAATATAGCATCATGCAAACTGTGTTGATTATTTTTTGCCTGAATGTGCCTTTTAATTTTCATCCTATTAATGCTGGTTCATCACCAGATTTTGTTTAAAAAGAAAAAAATATATTATGGTGCCTATGGTATCTTCTTTTATTAAATGACTTGAGTCATTTTCACGTTTAGGAGTTTAATATAGCAGCATAAAATTAATTACAAAACAAATTTCTAATGGTGAGTAAAAGAGTAGTCATCTACATAAAGAAAAGGTTTAACCGTTTACCATCAGTTCCAGGCAGTCAATGACATATCCCCAATGATGCAGCCAGTACTGTATGATACTTTATTCCAAAATGCCGCATATAATGTATTTTCTTACAGTGGTAAATTTTGTGTTAGCTCTTGTATTTATTTACATACTTGAACTAAAAGTTGACAGTAAGAAAGGGCATAACTTACATTTGCAGACTGACAGTTGTCACCCATTCTTGTTGCTAACTGCTGTTAAGTAATGGTTTACAGGGTTTTTTTCCTTTGTTTTAAATCAAAAATAAATGTAGTAAAAACTGGGAAGTCTAATTTTAAGCAGGTATGAAAAATCTCACTTCTGTAACTTTGGAGGTTGGATGTTATTTGACACTATGCTAGATTTGAAATTATTTTAAGTAAATTAGTTTGCAGAAGACTAGAAATGGAAGGCTGAATGTGTATTTGCAACTCCACAACTTTGTAAGTTGCATTTACATTGAATAAACTATTAGTCTTTTTAAAATACCATGATATTTTTGAAAACAGTATGATCTTAATCAATGTGATCTTAAGTGTGTTTTTCTTTAAAGCGTTGTATGTAGTGAGATAAACCTTGTGAAAGCCCATTCTTTAAATGAGAGAGCTTACTCATAGGCTATAGTATACTCTGACAGAGCATTTAAGAATCATCTTGAGGTTTATCTGCTAAAACCAATCCTATTTAAGATACATTAACACTTCAGGTCAGTATTGTAGTGTCATCTGAAGTAACTTTGATACCCACAAAATGGTTAGAAAAATGCATGTTAGGTAGGTTTGAATTGTGACTTATAATGAAAACTGTCCTCCAAGTAGCAAGACAAAGCTTTAGATGGATTTGTGTGCTTTACACCTCTTTCCTCTACCCCACAGCAGCCTCAGTTTCCTCCAGTGTTTTCTTTGATGTCTGCTGGGCTTGACAAAATGCGGGTGGGACTAGACTGGAGCGTGTACGAACTAGTAGGACAGGGTAGAATTCATCATATTTGAGTTCTTCTTCACTGGATTTGGAGCTTTCTCTCCAGGCACTGATGCTTTACGAAGTATGTCAATTCCACTTCCCCTTGAATGGTTTCAAAAGTTACCACGAAACAGTGACAAATGCAGAGAAGAAAACTTCCCTATAAATAAAATAGAGGTTTTTTAAATAAAATGAATGAGTAACCAAAAAGAAACTTGAAACTGACTTGTTGGTGTATGTCAGAATTTTAGAAATTGAATTCAAAAGTTTTATGGTTCCATTTAACAACCTACTAGCTCAGACTTTTTACTCTTTTTCAGGTGCCTCACTAACACAATTTGTGTCTTAACTGTTCTACGGAGAGAAATCTTACTCTATCTATTGACCTAGCTCATAGTTTCTGCTTTAAATACAGGCATCTCTCCTGAATGCTTCATTTTGGCTTTGAAAGATCCTTATTTCATGTGTAGTTTACCATCTGTTTCAGGCAGGACAAGAAGTATCTATGATAGGTCATAGTAGAGACCTCTGTATGGTTTCCATTATGTCACTTAGCCCTTGAAATGATTATACAAAATACTACAACTTTGATGAGTAAACCTTTTATCTAAATAAATTGCTGTGAGTAGTTGTAATTCTCTAGAAAACTCCAGTTAGGCGACTAGGAAATACTGATGGTGTGTGTCTTTTAAAAGAAAGAAAACATTTTCCTGGTTATCTTTTAAAGAAGTTGGGTGAAGAATCTTTTAGGTACTGTGTCCAAAAAGGAAAGAGACCATCTAAATACCTTACTGGTTGCCTCATATATCTCAGTTCTTTCCTAAATAAATTTTGATTCAGTCATGATGTGGCCAGGCTTTAGGAAAACTGGGGAAAGAGAAATAGCAGCCTCATCTGAGTATCAATGTTCTGTGCCTCTTCGTTGACACAGACTTGGATTGCGTGGTTGAATGTTAGATGGAACTGCAAATTACTGATCTTAATGGACATATAGTAAGTTTGTTTACAATCATATGTTTGAGATTGTCTCACAGAAATCTGGAGGTATGTTGAGATACTGTAAATGTTTCCTGAAATGCAAGTAATGGCTCCATGCATAATTCCATGTCCAAATAGGGTTGTCTCATGATACAGTCTTAGGATAGAAACAACAGACCTTATTCCTAAATGATCACTTATGTCTGTATGGAAAATGAGAAGAATATTAGATAATCGTCCCACTTAGTATAATTGCAGCTTTTCAGAAAGCTTATGCTTGTACTGTGAAATACTCTCTTTTTGTGTCAAGTATATAAAATTAAAGCAGAGATCCAGAAGTGCTGAAAGATAAGCTACTGATTTCTTGAAAGGAGGTCTTTTCTTGAAATTTTTGTTCCAGCTTGTTGGTCAGTGGTTCTGTCTCATTCATGCAGCTAACGATCAGCATCATTTGAATACAGAAAAGCTGATACAGAGCAGAAACCTCCTAAGTGACAAGAGATTATTTCTATGGAAAAGCTGAGCTTAAGGGAATGAAAAGGAAGGGTTTGCTTTGTGCTTGACTTGCAACTCATTCAGCTTATCTTTTTTGTTTTGTTGATTTCTTTTGGACATGGACGTAACTGTTTGCTTGTTTTACATGGTTTTCTGAAAATTTGAGTTCTTGCATGTTATCACTTAATTGCTACCCTTGATCATTATTTCCTGTGAAGATAAAGGAACAAAAGCGGTTTAAAAGCTGGTAGTGTGGGCTGTACTTGTACTTGTCAGCTGTGTCCCGGTTCCTGGGGTCAGACTGGTATATATGGACCCACACTGGTGCAGCCTCACCTTGAATATTGTGGTAGTTTTGGGCACCACAATATAAGAAAGATATTAACCTATCAGAGAGTGTCCAAAGGAGGGCAACAAAGACGGTGAAGGGCCTTGAGGGGAAGCCATGTGAAGAGCGGCTGAGAGCACTTGGTCTGTTCAGCCTGGAGAAGAGACTGACAGGAGACCTCATTGCAGTTACAACTTCCTCGTGAGGGGAAGAAGAGGGACAGGCTCTGATCTCTTTTCTGTGCTGACCAGTGACAGGACATTAGGGAATGGCCTGAAATTGTGTCAGAGGAGGTTTAGGTTGGATATTAGAAAAAGGTTCTTCACCCAGAGGGTGGTTGGGTGCTGGAACAGGCTCCTCAGGGAAGTGGTCACAGCACCAAGCCTGAGAGTTCAAGAAATGTTTGGTTGGTACTCTCAGGCACATGGTGTGATTCTTGGGGATACAAGGCCAGGAGTTGGACTTCATCCTTGTGCGTCCCTTCCAACTTGGCATATTCTGTGATTCTGGGATATTTGTGGCTTATCCCATATAGAGCATTTGGCTTCCATTCTTCATCAGAAAGGCATCTCATGGAAGCTGTGGGGTGGGTTCTTGCAGCTGTGACTAGTGTGGGTCTGGGATGGCTCAAGGAATGCAGTCATGGTGGCCTAGTTCATGGGGCTGTGTAGCCTTTCAAAAACCATAAGAATTCGTATTTCCTATAATACTCAAATGAGGAGAAACCATCCTCACAATGCCTTGTAGTTCACTTGTTTTACAGTTGGACATCCTCAGCTTTGCAGGAAGAGGCGTGGAGGGTGCCTGGCATGACAGAATAGTGCTGTACGGTGGTGATGCTTGATGGAGGGGGTGAGAAACCTAGTATGGTCTTGCTGCCTGTTGGAATGAATCCAGGAACAGTCTAACCACAAAAGCACTCATGGGATTTGTCTAGGGAAGGAATCTGTAGTTCTGCTCTGTAACCAATCATGGCAGTGTTCCAGCATATGGTTAGTGCCAAAAGGGGAGGAAATGGGATCCCCAAGTGACAGGAGGCAAAGCTACCCTACCAGCATTACCACGCTGTGGGAAAAACAATAGATTGTAAGGAGCAGCAAGTACCAGACACCCACTGTTGCTGACAATGAGTGAGCCAAAAAAACTAGTGAAGAAGGAAGAGCAGCAAGATGTCCTAAGGGCTGAGAGATGTGTGGCCCACCCCACCCCAAAGGAAACAAAAGGCTGAAGGGAGAGATATACCTCTACCAGCTTCACCTGGTCGCCCAGGAGGTGTGCTCCTTTGGTTTTCCCACTGCCTTTGTTGAGGAATTACCACTGCTGGGTGGGACTTATAATTTAAGGACAGTGGAGACTAGGAAAATGTCCTGATTGCTGGAGGAAACAAACTGGACAATGGTGTGACCAGAGTGGCTTAGGGACAACTGATCCTGGGACAAAACCTAGATCCGGGAATGGTAACAGTTTCAAAATTATGGTACCAAGCGGTATTTTTTATTTCCTAAAATAGAGCAGAAATTTGAGAATTGGGAGATGCTACCTCCCAAGGAGGCCAGATGCTGACAAGCTTGTCAGCTGGTACTAGGTCTTTAATTAAGAGCTTGCACAGATCACTCTGTTCAGATTGCACGGCTTCCAGTTCTGAGGCATGAAGGTCAAAATATGTTCATGTGCGTGTCCTTTGGCATCTGTTGTAGGTTTCTGTCTGTAGGCTAGATGACCTCTTGAAATAATTCCCTTGTGTCTGTCATGCAGTTCTGCCACACTGATGCTGTTTAAAGTTATGATCTGTTCTCCTCTTCAAGCACACTTAAAAGGGGGAGGCAGCCCATTAGAAAACAGTTGTGAACTGGAATAGCCTTCCACACGAGGAACACAAAAAAAGCTGCAAAATGCCTGAGAAAGGTGTGCTCGGAGATACCAGAAATGCTGACGGTTTTTCCACTGGTACAAGTACTTCAAATCAGTTGTGAACAACCCCCCATTAAATTAAAAAGCACTACCTAGGAGTTGGGGACGCTTGGGCATTTAGTAAGGTATCAGAGTAAATGCTAGCAAACCAGGACAACACCCACCCTCTCCCTTTTTTATGGTTGTGCAGTTGTCTTTCAAGCTTTTTTCCTAGAAGAATCAATGTAAAAAAGGGGAAGGGGTTTGGAACTGGAGATATATAGAAAGTTTAAATCCACTGGCAGAGTATATATGGCTTGGGTGGTGGAGAGCAGCACTGTCAACTGGAGATGTCTTTTAGGATGCGTTTTTTTCTGCAGCTGGCTTAGGGTTCTTCATGCCTGTTTGCGTGTGAAAGTTCTTGCTGCTTTCTGAAAAGTTATAAACAGTTACAAGCACACGTTCATTATCACCTTCTTTCTTTGGTGTCCACTGCTGTCAAGCTTAGTCAAGAAGAATGAAGAAATGGGGTAACAATGAACCCTATGGCAGCAAGCAGGGGTATTGTTAATAAAAATCCTCAAAGATTGGTATTTATCACGAAAATTAAGGTAATGTTTCATTATTATTGTAAAACACAACTATCCAATGTCTTTTAGAAACAAGAAAGAGTACGTATAAAAGTAACTAAATGTGACTCTAGTCACCTGATGAAATGCATCTTCTCCAGCGTTTGCGGTAGATTGGTCTGCTGTTTCTATGTGGTGGCTCTGCTGGTTGTGTCTTCTATTCCCAACTTTTTTTTCCCAGGATCAGCATTTTAGAGAATGAAGGAGCGTGTTACTTCCTGTTCCACTCATCACATTATGAACAGTGTCGTCCCATGCAGGCTCTATTAAGCGCAGAAGTGTGCATGCCTTCCTCCCCATCAGGTAGCCTTGCAGCTACCCCTATAAGCAGCACAGCTTTTGAGCTTTTTGTGCTTTCCTGCACTTTCCAACATTACGGCCCTGCCTTTGCAGCCCCCCGCTAGGCATGCTGCAGGGTTTTCTTGCCAAAACTTACTGGAGAATGATGTAACTACATCACACAACCCTTGCTAACATGCGCTGTTCCTGCAGCCGTCATGTACACAGAGACCGCACAGCCTGGAGGTGCCTCACTTTTTTGGCGCAGGTCTGGCCTAATTCAAGGTTGAGACCGTGAAGCCGCCCAAAGGGAAAACTTTCGCTTGGATTACCACAAAACGCCTAATTTTAGCAACGATCGCTGGGAGCGAAACTTCGCTCAAGTAACGGCCGGACAAGAAGCGATGAGGAAGCACCGGCAGCAGGATGTTGTGGCAACCGCCCGCACCGCCCTGCCCAGCCCAGCCCAGCCCAGCCCAGCCCTGCCCTGCCCGTCCCGTCCCGTCCCGCTCCGCGGGCACCGCGCGGCAGGCGGGCGGGCGCGCTCGGGAGAAGGCGCGAAAATCCCGCGCATGCTCGGTGCGGCGCTCGCTGCGCGCCGTGGAGCGGCGGGCGGGCGGGTTGTGGCTCGGCCGCTCCGCGTGTGCCCGTGCGAGGCGCGCCGCGCCCGTGACGTCAGCGCGCAGCGTCAGGGGGACGCACAAAAGTGTAAGTTTCAATTTTTAAAAAAATTATTTTAAATTTATTAAAAAAAAAAAAGAGAAAAGAGAAGGGGGGAGAGCGGCGGGGGGTCGCGCGCGCGGGGTCCGCGGAGGGGCCGCCGCCGCCAGTGGTTCAGCCGCATCGCCCCCGTTGCCGCGGGCAGCCCCTCGGCGGCGGCGGGCAGGTGTGCGGGGCCGCGGCGTGCGGGGGCGGCCGGCCGGGAGCCCGCCGGGCGGGCGGCCGACAGGGGCAGAGGCGCGCTGGGAAGTGACAGCCCGCCGGGGCAGACCCTGTTCCCCCCGCACCCCCTCCCCTGGAGCGCGGGGGGGGGTTGGGGGGCGGTCCTTGCCGGCCCCCTCCCCTCCCTCCTTCCCTCCCTCCCTCCCTCCCCCGTTCCCGGGCTGCCGCTGTCGGTGTCCCGCCGCCTCCCCCCGCCCCTGCCCCCTCCCGCCAGGCCCGCGCAGCCGCCGCCGCACATGTGCCGTCGGGCGCCTCCGCACCGGCAGCAGCAGAAGCGGCGGCAGCAGCAGAAGCGGCGGCGGCGGGCGGGGGGTGCTCCCGCTCCGCGCTCCGGGTCCCTATCTGGGGGCGGCGGCGGGGGATGGAGCCGGCTCTCTCTGCCTTCGGCCGCTCAGGTGCAGGCAGCCCGCACCCGAGGATGGGAGAAGGCGGCGGGTGGGACGGCGGCGGGTCGGGCGGGACGGGGATGGGGACGGCGCGGACCCGCACCCCGCCCGCCGCCCCTTCCCCCGCCGCCGCCGGCGGTGCCGCCGGGCGCGTCCCCCCTTGCCCGCGCCCCCGCCGCCCAGGCGATTAGCGCGGCCCCTCGCTGCCGCGGGGAGGCGGCGCGGGGCTCAGGGCTCTGCCCGGGCGGTGAGGCCCCGGTCGGGGGCGCGGGGTGCCCGGGGCGCGGAGGCGGCCGCCGGGCTGTGCCGCCCGGTGCGGCCGCGGCCCGCCCGTCCGTCTGCGAGGAGGAGGAGGAGGAGGAGAGCGGGGCTGGAAGGCCCCGGGGGGAGCTGCCCCTAGGGCCTACTTGTGCCTGCTGCTGGAAATGGGGGTGGGGAGCAGGAGGAGGAGGAGGCCGTGATCGCTGCCCGCGCCCAGCGCTCGGTGCTGGAAGGGGCGCAGCTGGACAGGGACCGGCCCCCCGTGGGATCGGGTACGGGCTGGGGGAAGGGCTCTGCCAGGGCACAGCTCGCCCCCGCCGTCGGGAAAGGAGTGCCCCCCACACGTGAGCGTGGGGCTCAAGGGATGAAAAGGTGATGAAGGGAAAGTTTTCCCTTTCTAAAAACGTGGGTTTCTTAAAAAAGAAACCTAAATTGTACTTGGTAGTAGGCATTAATTTCAATTGCAAAAACTTTCCCTCCTTTTATTTTTTTTACAGCTGATGCTGTCTTTGCTTGCTTTCTAGAAAATAGCATCATTGTCCCCGTGTCCTGCAGCCGTCAAGATTTTAAAAGGACTGGTTTCTAGTCTTTGGTAACATGGCAAAAGATGTAAGTATATTTGTAGCACATGGAGCTCAGGGAATGCTTTTATTAACAAAAGCAAATGGGGTCATGCTTTATAGTAGCTGGCATTAATGAATATATGGAACTTTATCTATGTTGTACATCAAGCCTAGGTTATGTTTTCCTGTAGACGTAACAGCATAAACCAGCTTCAGATCTGCAGCCATTTTTTCAGAGTAATTAATCCTAAGAATTCGCTATGCTTGTAACAGCACTTGGACCGTTTTCGTTATGTGTATTCATATTAAACACTAAACCAGCTTGGGTTTGGATTGGATTTAAAAAAAGCCAGCAAATATTGTTTGGATGATGGGGTTGTTGTCGACTAGTATTGCCTTTCTTGTCTTCAGAGAGACATCGCACATTCAAGGGAGTGAAGACGGTTCCGTCTCCGTATGTGTTCATTGTTTTTCTCTGTCTACCAAAAGATGCTTGTTAGCGTCTGTAAAAACAGGCTTTGGGAACTTTCAGCATAGACTTCCATTACCATTGGTGTTAAGGTTAGTGGCTTTGATTCTGTGGCCTGCCTCTTGGAGCATGTTTGCTCTTTATCCATTCCAGTACTTAACAAAAAAAAATTACAATATATTCTGCCTTTAAGATGTCAGTCATTGTTAATACTCAATATAATTGGGCTTTCACATTTTCTTAGTGAAAATAAGACAAGATACTACTCTGTGTTCAAAGGAAAACCAACCTAAAAACAACAGCATGCAAGCTAAGGAGAACTAATACAACTCACTTTGTAAACAGCAGGTTGCAATCTAATGTGGGCTGTTGGACCTTTCAAATAGCAAGAATTTCCATGAAAGAGGAATTGGTTAAAAAAATTAGTCTTGCAGGGAATTTTAGTAGCTCAACTGAAAAACATCTTAATGTGCGGAGAAGCAACCAGAAATACGTAGTCACTCAAAGCTTGCCTGGAAGAGATAAGGGTGGCCAAGTACATTACAGATAGCAGAGTTCAGGGAATGATAGGCTATATAAGCAGGAAGAAAATGAAAGAGGGGTGTTAGGCTAGGAGATGAAATTGAAACAGTTCAAAGTAATTTAGATACCAAAGTACATTTGTTTAATATTAGCATTTTGGGAGAGATACCAACTAAATGAAGAAGTGCTAGCACCTACAAATACAGGTGAATATCCTAGAAGGTCTAGGGGAGCAAAATGAGAATAAGACATTTAAGAACAAGCCTCATTTTTGAAAGATCTGGTTTATTCTAGAAAAGAGAGTAATTAAGGGAGGAATAACAGAATAACATACATTATAATAAACTTCAGAAATCAAAGAAGATACTACAGATAGGAGAAGAAATTGCTTAAGTGTCGTTATTGCAAGAATTAATAAGCCGAATTTGGAGAAAATTAAGATCATGTCAAGTTTTAGGTAAAATTGTAAGTGTACTTGAGCACTGGAATAGCTGAGGTAGCTAAAAAGGCTATGAAATCTTAACTGAATATCGTCTAACCTGTTCTTAAAAACCTCTACACATACTTTAATCCTGCCTCAGGGAAGAAAGATGTACTTTTTACCTTTTTGCAGACTGTTGCATACCCACCATTACATGATGTCTAAAATGTGTAGTAAATGCTGGGAAATTTTAAATTTCCAGGTCTGATTATAGACCCATCTAGTTTTGGTTTAATGCTATGAAATAGAAGCGCTAACTTGGTATACCACTTGTTTTGATTTTCAAGGAAGAAAAGAACTTTCCCCATTTTTTTGTTCAAAATCTCTTCCAAGCCCAGTAACAGAATTAAACATGATAGAGACAGTAACACTAAATTTCTGGGCATTGAGTCTTTAAAAACCTGCATTGCTGTAAATGTAAACATTCTGATGTGAAAATACTGCTGTGATTAATGTCTCGTGGTTCTGCCATGTCACCTATCAAGTGCTCAGTCTGTGAGATGTAGCGGTGAAGAAGATGGCACAGTTGATGAATGCCCCCCCCCCCCCCTTCCTTCCTTTTTTCTCAGCATAGCTGAGATGGCTAAACTGGGAAGAAGGGCTGTCCTCCTACAGTCCCGAGTCTGGGCTGCAGGTGGCATTTCCATGGCCAGGGATGCCTCTGTGCTCCAGCCTGGGAGCACAGGCATGGTGTGCATCCCACTGCTGTTCTGTGCTGCAGGGGCCAGCGGGCCGTGGTGACAGCGGAGTAGGGAGCCTGACAGAAGGGAAGGTGTGGAGACAGGGCACCACAACACAACGTGCTCCTGCTTAACCCTTCTTCCTGCCCGCTGCAGGAGAGCACTTTCCCTTTTGTTTCTCTTTACCAGTTCTTCTGATACCTCTTTATAATACGGCATTTTGACAGGATCTGTTAGAAAAGTCAAATTCTTGTAAAAGTTTACAAACTGAGACTTTACTGGATAATTGAACAAAGGAGGGATGGATGAGTACTGGCAAATCCAAGAAAATTTGTTTTATAAAGGATTAAATAATTACACAAGTACTCATCACATAAGCTGGCAGAATAATGCTTGTGAGCTATTTGATGTAAGTCTAAATTCTACAAAATATTACTTTGAGATGCACGCCTCTAATGTTTTTCAGAGTCTACAATCTACAGAAAATAAGCAACAAAACGTTGAGTTTTTAAATTATTTTTTTTTTCCCCCAGAATACTTCAGTTGCCTCGGCAGCAGTCAGGAAGCTATGAAGGGGGCCATATTCATATGTAGCTCCTTAATTAAGAGCCTGCAGGTGGACTTTAAATTAAAAGTAATGTTATAGCTGGTTAAGTTGAAAAATAATAACGGAAAAGGAGAAATACTAACTTGTGAATGTTAAAGTATCTGTGCATATATGAGTTTATGTTTTGGGTAGGAGATCTGGAATGCAGTAAAGGTAAACGGGGAAAAGAGGAGCACTCATTTTCCAGTGTGATCTGGTAATAACATTGAGCACAGCCATTTTTGAGTTCATGTAAATGAACACTGTGTGGAGCTGAGAAGCAGTTCTAACAGAATTGGGCAGATGTGGTATATCACATTCAATTCAGGGGATCTTAGTTCCTGGAAAGACTTTACTTTTTGTGCAATTTAAAGAAACAGTGAAAAAAACTACGCATAGACAAGAAAACACCGGTTGCTGTATCTGAAGGACTTGAGTATCTTGGGAGTGGGATCACTGCATTTCTTCTCAGAGTCTGAATGACAGGGTGAGGTCAGTAGAATTGGGTACCGTTTGACATGTAGCTTTGCACTGTGTGGGGAAATTCCGTGGTCATCGCATACAGGCAACCTCCAGAAACTCCAGCTTAGCCAGAATTCCTCTTTGTGGTTAATCAGTGTCACTCTCGAAGAGTTTGCTGTATCTACTGTAAACTCTTCCACTGCTGGCACCTTCTGGAAGAAATGTGGCACCTTCCAGGCGGGAGCTGGGAGAGCCAAATGTACAGGCCGAGGTCCTCAGCTGACTTGTGCTGCTCACTGGATTCATGCGATTGGGCAGGAAGAGCAGCTCCCTAGGTGACATGGTGACCTGCCCATCCTTGGCATGCTTAAAATTAAGCAGGATGCAGCACTGAATGAAGGAACAGGAATTACTGTAGCAAGAGAGTGAATTTGATAACTTTTTCCAGCTCCCGGTGTAAGATTTGTTGGCCACTTTTATATTCAGTTACATGTTGAGAATTATCAGTAAATTTAGATGATAGATTTTAGCATCAATGGCTAATATACCTTCCGCTACTAAATTAACAGTTTCTGTAGCATGGCTGAAGATCCAATTTGTGGTGACCCTCTTTCTCCTCTCAGTTACTTCTGTTGCACTGTTGAGGCTGCTCGAGCAGCCGTAAGAGAAGCTTGTGGATCTTTTCTTGAAGACCTGGTGTTGCATAGGAGAGAAGAAGCAGGAGCAATGGGGTTTATTTTTGGCCTCATTTCTGTACTCTTAACACAATAACTTGCAGGAACTGTATCTATTATGGGGAGTAGTCTAATGCATGGTGTTGCAGTGAGTATTGAGGAGAAGGGGCTAGACAAAAGGAATGAGTATGATTCCTTCTGCTCTCAAAAAGTGTATGTAAATGAAACGTTCTTACCTAGTAGCTGTTTATGATTGTTTCAGTTGTTCACCGTCATTGCATGGGCTGTTTCAAGTTACTTAAAAAATAATCTGTACACAAAGAACATGGAGTTGAAAACTAATTTAAGAAACTTTTTTAACTGACACACCACTGTTAGCGTTCAGAATTTCTCACAGACTAAAATATCTTTCTTGAGAGCTGTTCTTGAGTTACTGTTACATAGGTTGCTGGCAGTGGTGTTGGCTTTGGAACTGCTTCTAAAATTAGAATGTTTAATTTATTTTTAAAAATTATATTGTCATCTTTTGCCTGAATTACTTTATTAGGGATTTTTCCCTTGGTCCCTAGTTTGCATAAAAATTATTGTATCTCTTTAGTTTTTCATGGTGCTTTTATGAATCTTACTGAGCAGTAGCTATGGCCCATGTATCCAACTTTGCAAAGGAAGCCCTGTGCACATGTGTAAATATGAGGACAGTGTATGAGAAATTGTGCCTGCACAAAGTTCAACACCTGATCTAACACTACTGTTTAAGAGATCTAGAGATGCAGGGATTAACGTTGAGTTTAACAGAGAATTCAGAATACATTCAGGCGTGTGATTTAATCCAGTGAATTATTTCACAGTATCAGTAAATAATTTTGCTCAAAGAATATTTTGAAAAACAGCAAACTGATTTCTTAGCAGAGCTTTACTGGATAGGTTAGTAGGTTTGCTGTATTTGTGGAAACTACTAGATCTGTGTTCAGTATTAGTAATTTTGCCAGAATACCACAGAGGTTGTACTTTTTAATAGCTTTCATGGGGTGCTTCTGCATCAACTTGAGCACGTCTGAAAAAGTTTGGGATGGATTAAAGAAAAAGAACTTAATGGAAGTAGGAAAAATGCGCATTTTGGACCTTTTTTCCGTGATGCACTTTCAATCCCTAGAAAGTATTGAAAAGCCTTCAAAACATTTTTCAGATTTTTCTTAAAATACCAGCATGTATTTCTTCTTTTATGTTTATTTTTGGTTATGTACTGGGAATTTCAGTGAGGCGGACTAGAGAAGTTAAGTCTTTGAGGAAAGTCATACACTTTTTTTGATATCATTTTAGTTCAGTGACTTCTCAGTAGCTTGATTTGTTTGCTTTTAGTTAGTTCTAACATGTTCAAAAGTTTGCAAACTGAAGATAAAATAGTAATATGAAATTAGGTCATCTAAAAAGGCATATTTTTGGGGGATTTTGAACGTTGTTAATTTTTTTAATATGCTTTTTCAAAGAAGGCAAAAGGAAAATAATCTTTAAGCTCTCCTTTTTACATTCCAAGTACACGATCAGAGCTCCCCTTCTTTTTGCTATAGTGGTTTGTATTATATACTCAGGAAACAGCAACTCAGAAGTTGCCTGTCACCTCGACATTTTTTTTGTTTAAATAAAGCATTTTCTTGTAGGCTTTAAGGGTTAAACTTTATTGAGTGTTTGTGTTGGTTAATGGTAGTGGCTCTATATAGGTACATTCTAGTATTTTACTGAGTAACTACACTGTAGTGACAATATGCTCAACAAAAAAGCAGCTTTTAAAAGTTAAGTTACACTAGGGATCCCTTGTTTTAGTGTTTCTATTTGCTTGCTTGGGTTATCTATTAATGGATATTTATTATAGCTAATTGGGAGTGGGAGGAAGACTGGGCTGATCTCTGCTGAATGTTCTCTATGTTGAAGTGGTTCTCAGATAGCAGACTTAATATTAAAAATTGCCAGTGGTCCATATTTTCCAAAAATGCTTCTAGCTACTTGTCTTGTGTTATATTACACTTGCTAAGGGTTCCAGTATTGCATTATTGGTCACACAGACTTGCTTGAAAATTATGCTGTGGGCCACTCTGTCCTTACAATAGGCCGATAAGGAGGTCAGTGAAGCAAATGGTTTTGGAAGGGGTCTGGTTTATGGTTCCTTGTTGATTTCAGCTGTGGTTCAGATGCTGTTGAACAGACTGCTGTTAAGATTTGGTTTGTCTGGAAAAACAGAAGTCTGTTAAGGTCAAATCTAGAATGGTTACCGGAGCTAGTTGTGGAAATGGCTGCGGCTGGTACTTCAGTCTAGGAGGACACAGACAATGATTTTTGTTTCTGATTAGTTTGTGTGCTAGAAGTGGTACTGTATTCTCCGTTAGGAATCTTGTATTAAACTTTGCTTTGTTATTATAGCTTCACAGTTAGTTTTGGGGTTATCAGCTTTAAATTTTGCAAGGATTGTATCACTTGAGCAGTTGAATTACTGTAAGAACACCATGTGATAACTTCAACTCTTGAGTATTTTTGATCTGTTGACTGCTTAGACAGGACTGCCATTTGACTCATCTTCAGAATGAGTTCTTCATTTAATTTTTGCTGAATTTGAGGTGTGTTGCTCTTTTCATAAAGAAGAGCCAAGAAAGGTAATGATCTCAATGTACTCTACAATAAAGGAGACCGCAGGTGTCATTTTGTGTATTACTCAGTGTCCAACTTAACTGCAGTGTCAGCAGAGCCTATATTCAGATGAAGATCAACAAGGCTTAACTGAGCTACTGACCTGTATTTAGCTTTTTACCTTCACAGTCCTGTTATATCCAGATCTTTATTATCTGGTGCTTTGACCTTGTGGAGTTACTGTGCTAAAAATTCAAAGATACTTTTTGGAAGGCTCATTTGTATGGGGTAGCTCATTGCTGAGTGGTTGACAGACACATTAATCTTGAAGATGTTGCCATGAACTGAGGATGTGGTATGGTGAAATCTGTTTCAGAAGAAGGCTACTGAGACACAGTAAAATAACATGTCTAGGAATTTTGAAGGCTTGGACTCCTATAGTCCGACTTAAAGTTCTTATATTGTTTATACAATAAAAAGTAGTTCTCAGTGGCTTAATTTAAAAAATGAAATTAAAAAGTTTTAAATCTAAAAATTCCTTTTCTACAATCCTTCTCTGCTTGATATCTTGATTGCCTTTTAATTTTTGCAAAACATGAATTGGATGTCCCATAAAAATAGTCTTTTGCAGTTGTGTTCATTCCCTGAGCATGTTTGTTCTGGTCCCTGCATGAGAGGAGAATCCAATGGGAAAAGTAGTTTATTATCATCTTGTTAAAAATGACATTTGCTTATGGATGGGGGTGAAAGAAGAATAAAAGTTGTTTAAGCAGCCTTAAAATAAGATTGCTTATTTCTGATTATAAGCTTTTCTACACTTTGTAGGTGTGCTGATATTCTGTTGCTTCTTGACACTGAAATAAGGCAAACAAGAAAGAGAACTCTGTATTGTCAATGAAGTGGCCCACAGTAAAATTGCATGTCCCAGACCTTCACATTTATTGCCTTTAAAATGACTAGGGATTGTAATTCTTTGTGGATCAGGTTAGGTTCAGTTTGCATAAGATGGGTGGTTGTTTGCTAATAGGCTTTGCAAATGCCTGTAGACAGCAGAGGCATCCTCCTGGTCATAGAACTGTGGAATTGTTAAGGTTGGAAAAGACCTCTAAGGTCATGAAGTCCAACTGTCAACCCAGGACTATCAAATGCCTTTGACAAGCTCTGTTTGGAAATACTTTTCCTTCCCAATGTCTCCATTTTCTGATTCTGTCTTCACTACTACTTGCCCAATTTATTTTGAACTCTTCAGTCCAAGTCCCAGTTTATTTCTCTTTTCAGTCGTAGTTTAGAATAGATTGTATTTGTTTTCTCACTCTCTTGTTCTTCCCTTCTTGTCACAGGATTTGATTTCTTTGCTCTGTTGAAGCTCTCTCTTAGGGTTTACATCAGTTGTATTGCCTGTACTTTTTCAGTGACTCACAGTTTTTCTACCTCAGCTGTTAGTTCTGCCATCTTCCATCTGATTTTGTAGCTCACTTTTTGTATTTTTCCTTGCCAGTCCCAAAACTCTTTTTTTCTGACTGTCCCACTCTGACTCCCATTCTTTAATCATCGTATATTTGGCACCCACATCTCGTCATACCCAGTTCTTGCCTCAATCTAATGGGCTTAATCTGCTCTTAGCAACGGAAAATTTCTGTTCTGAGAAATAACCTTTTAGCAGATACCTCTGTTTCCACATATCTTTGCCGTTTTTGCTCTTCTTTCAGCTCTTTTTTGGGGAGTATACTTAAAACGAGCTCATTACCTAGAAACAAGGTAGAAAAGGGGTTTCTGTGGCCCAAAAGCACCCTTCTCTTCCCTGTATTTACTTAAAGCAGTGGGGGAGACCTTCCTCTTGGGTTAAATCTGATATACACAACACATGTACTTGCTCAGTTTGATTTTCCTCAGTCGAGCTTCTTGCTTTTATAGGTTGTCCTTTAGTCCAAGTTCACCTTGCATATTTTCTGTTTAGTTTAAAGGTTTAGTGAATAATTTCATGCCAATTTTTACTAAAAAATTGAGTTGCAAGGCTTAAAAGCTGTGGAAGAAATTACATTTTTGTTGTAAGGGTGTTGATTTTTTTAGTGCATAACTTCAGAGACTGCAAATATGAGCTTGTTAGTAAGATACTAAATTATTCTCTGATAGTCTGCCCTAAGGGATTTTTTTAACGACAGAAATTCTCTGCATTTTTAGCAAATTTTGTTTCAGATTAACTTCAATCCCAACAAAAAGTTTTTTCCCCAATTGACTGCTTTTCAGGCTGAGGACACTTTTGCTTTTTCAGCTTTTATATGTAAACAAAACGGAAACAGACTTTCCAGTCCATATGACTGCTGCTGATCTCATAGCAGGCCAAAGCTAGCTTCAGTTGAATTTTTGATTTGTTTAGCGTGTCAGTTGATTTCCTTAGGAGCTTTGAATGGATGTGCTGAGACAAACCTTTGGTGATGGCTGGGGTTTCTACTCCAGCATAACTTCCACAGTTCAAATTACCAGATTTACTGATTTGTCCAATGGTCTTTAAGCTCCTTTCTTGTGATCTGTGGGAAGATCTGCAGTAGTTTTTACAGTTTAGATGCGATGGTGGATTTTTCAAAAGCTATTTTTTACAATGATTGTTGATTTTGTTTTAACGTGTAAAGGATGAAGGTTGTGTCTGTATCTGTAGCCTGTTTAGGATACCAGGGATTTCATTCCGCAGAGAAATAGATGTAACCAACATGTCTTTTTGATGAGGAAAGCTATGCTCAACTGCGAAATTGCAAACACTTAATAAGCTTCAGAATCAGATATTGAAAGCGTGATATTATTTCAAGAAGCCCTGGCATCATCATCAAAGGAAGTAACACATCTTGCCATTGAGAATAGTGAGAAGATAAGAAGAAAATACGGAATATGAAAAAAATTACAGTGAAAAATAGTAAAAATCAGAATATATTGTTTTAAGCAGCTTGATAGGGCCTGAAAACTATGTGCATTTTCTCATCAGCAAATAGAATTTCTCTAATGTCTAAAGCCTTCTTGACAGAAGATTACCTTTCTTTTGGGGAAAATCCAATACTTACTGCTGGATGGAGTTTCCTTGGTGGTAAATTTTTTTTTGTTTTGGTTTTTTTGTTCAGGTTTGTTTTTTGGGGGTGGGTTTTGTTTGTTTGGTTTTTGGTGTTGTTTTTTTGTTCATTGTGAACCTGTGACTATAATATACCTAATGAGAGCTATAGTCACATTTTCGTCTATTTTCTTTCTTTTGGACACTGTGCTATGTAGGTTCCAGAGGAGTAATCCTGGTGCGTTCTTCAAAATAACCTGGCTTGAAAAACAGGAGGCATTTCCTTGAAATATGTGCTGAGAGGTCTTTTGCCTAGTATTTCCATTATAGAACAAAGACACCAAAATTTTTTGTGAGATGGAAGTTTTGCTTTTCAATTTTCTCTCACCAAAAGCTTATATCCAGTGTTACATTTTGATAACCTTGGAATTATGCTGTGTAACCAGAGTGTACTGAGGCTGGAATAACAGAATTTTCACTAGAAATCAGGTTTTACTGTGAAACATGGCACCTGGGGATGCTATTTGTGTGGGATTCATAGTGTTGTTTTCAAAGAGCTTTCTTGGAGTCTTCCCTGGGCATACTCTTACAAATGAGTTGAATATTTACCAGCCATTTTTTCTGATAGAGCTGCACATTTAGTAAGATGCTGGTGTGGACAGGTGGTGGAACCATAATTGCTGGACTCTCCATCGGTGTTGTGGTCTGTTAAGGGATTTTTATTGTTGTTCAGTGATTGCCATTCTCTGATTTTTCCAAAATTGTATTCTCTTACTGATTAAATGCTGTGTTTTTCCTAAATGTTCTCTGTTTTGTCAGTGACTTGTGTCATTTCTGTCGCACAAAAACATGGTCAGGGCATGTAGCACTAGCCTGACCCTTCGTAATGCTAGGTTAGATTATGGTTTTCGGAGTTGCATATTGTTTTGGGTAATATTTTTTTGATTGTATGTTTTAATTATGTAGAAGAAAACTTGGAGCTTATGGGATTACTTGATACTACGATGGTGGTTGGTTGAGTACTTAAAGATAAAAAAATTGAATGGAAATAGTTATGTTGGAGACATTCTAGTTTAAAAAAAGTAGAAAATAGAAGGGACCGATAAGTAACTGATTACTGAATTGCCTAATTTTCTGGATTACTGAAATAACGATTTGCATTAATACTTGAATTTGCTGAATATCACAACTTAAATATTTGGTTTTGCAGTATCACTGTAACTGACATGTGAATTTGATGCAGGTTTGCTTTTGCATATTAAGCCAATTAATGAATTTAATAATTGAAAATTTAAATAAATAAAAAATTAATAATTAAAAATTATTAAATTCATGTGCTTCTTAAAAGGAAGATATTACAGATTAAAGTAGACATTTTCTTGGTGGCTTGCTGATCAAAACCACAATATATTAAAAGCTTTTCTAGTCTCATTGGTGTCTTTTTTTATTCTCATGGAAAAGAAGATTTGCAAGAGTCCTGAGCACAAGCCTCTTGTTTCTGTCATTGAATAGAAGTCGAAGTACTGCTCTTAAAGAAATGATGACAGTGAGGCTGCACTTCCTGCATGGTTTAACGCTTTTGTTGCGAAATTTAGGTAGAATGGCAGTATAAGGTAACACTTACCCAGAAATTCTTTTTCATGTGTTACATGGGGTTTCAGTGTTCAGGAACGTGATGCTGCCATGGAGTGGTGGCTCTCATAACATGTCTGTACACAATACTGATTTCATATTGATGAGTGTACTGTTTTCTTTGAAAGTGCTTGATGTGGTCTGTTGCCCTTCTGAGTTACATAGTTAAGTGTGATAAAGAGTTAGAATTATAAAAAGTTCTGGTGCCTGGGAGTAGGGTGATAGAGCTGTCATTTGTTCAAGTGGACCTTCGAAATTCCTGTTGTGGGCAAGATGGAGAACGGGCAGTGTTTGTCTACTGGAAAGTTGCTGTAGTCTCCCTAAAACTATGCTGTTGTGTTACTTTTTAGGGTGGAAATTAGGGGAATGGAGGACAGAACTGTCACAGGCTCTTCATTCTACTTATGACTTCTACTGTCTCCTTACTTAGATTTTTCTCTGTGCCACTGGGTCCTCATTGCTGCCATGCCATTGCAGGCCACTGCTCTTCATGCTTGCCTTAGCAAAATCTCTCTTCTGCTGACTTCCCAGACTGTCCCCAGCGCTCAGTCATCTTATCTCACCCCTCTTCACACCCCCTGCCCTCCAGTTCACTGAGGAGAGAAAGTTTCCTTTTTCTTAAAGTTTCCTTAAGTTCCATCTCTTTTGTAAGAAATCCTTGGTGTGATGCACCTGGATAATAACGGCACCACAGCATCCTCTAGTGGCTTTCTTGGCTTGCCAAACTTCTGGCAAATCGTAAGTAGGACTCTTCAGGTAGACTTCTAAGGGAGAAGCTTTGCTGCTGACTGGCAGCAAACCACTTGATTCTTGCTCAGAGATTGTCAGTATCCTGCACATACCTGCTATGCACAAAATGCAGCTAAGGACTTTTCAGCCTCTCTAACACCACATGCTTAGCTGTGGTTAAGTGCATGTGTTGGCTTTATTGCTGTTGTTTGTCCTGTGTTCATTAATTTTTTTTTTCAGGACTGTTTTGTCTGCAGATACCAAGAAATTGCTGCATCAAGTGTTCTCTATCAAAAAATTAATAGTATTTTTAAAAATAACTTGTGCAGTGTAACTTCTCAAAGGATTGCGATGACTTTATGGACTTGCACGTCACCATATAGTTCTGTCTCTTCAGACCTTTATATTCTGATCTTTAAAAATATAACAGTTGAAAAGCTCAAGGTGTTTCTTCTTAATGACTTTTTTTTTTTTGATTAAAAAAGACCCAAGGCACTCTTTATCCCTCTGCTGTTTTTGCTATAAGGTTGTTACCTTTTGTGGTAGGTAAATAGTATCTACACAGAGGAAAGTGTAGTTGCTGGTGTCAGTGGTTCAGATTAGAAGGGTGCTGAGCCATCTGTTAAAACAGTGCATGTACACTCCTTGAGACAAAATACCGAAGTGGGTGTAAAGTGGTTTTCTGCTTGCTTTTCAAGAAGTATTTGTAAAATCAAGACTTTAAAATTTGACAAATACTGTACCACAAACAGTGCCATTACATCACAGCAGATTTGTGACAAAATGCGAGTGGTAGCAGTAGAGGCTTCTGGTATGATGCCTTTCATCTTCAACAATAAAAGCCTGACTGTGGTTGTAAATTTAATCAAAGTTACTTTCTTTAACAGGCTGGACTAATTGAAGCCAATGGAGAGCTTAAGGTGTTTATAGACCAAAACCTAAGTCCTGGAAAAGGTAAGAACACAGTTTTTGGTAATATTTTCCATTTCTTGATTTTTAGTAGTTATGTATATTGCTGGCTTTAAACTGTTTTCGTAGCATAGTTTTTGTAAAACTTTTCTTAGGTTATATAATCAGCAAGCAAACTGTAGTTTTTCTGTGGTTTATAATTATCTTAAAACTTGATGTGAAGTTCAGTGGTAGTTCATCATCCCATATGTGATCTCTCATTAGTGTAGCTTGTGTTTAAGCATAAAGACCAGGATGTTCTAAAACATCTTTTGGGGTGAAGAAGTTTAAAATGGGCTATGACAGTTTTTATGATAGTGCATCCACACTAGTGCAAGCTTATCTCAAAATACATTGTGAACAGAACTGTCTTGGACTTGCAGATAATGCCTGTGCATGTATGATAATGTAATGTAATCAGGCAATTTTAATGAAACACAGGTTATAAATTGGAACTTGATACATAAGCTCAAAAGCTAAGAGTTTGGTTTGGTTCACAGTCATCTGACAATTTATTTTGGTGTAATGGCCATTTTCTATTGTTCCTTCCAAATGATGACAGTCTGGTTTATTCTTGTGTGTGACAAATGTCCTTTGATAGGCTGTATGAAGTAGGGTGAAATTTACATTAGTCCAGTCACCTACTTGCTGTCTGATGCTTTCACAGACCTTACTGTTGACAAGTCTGTTGACTTCATACACTGTTCGATTATGCTAGTACTCTCAGATTAACCTGTAGTCCATTTCAGGTGAACTTTGTTAGCATGACTGCTCTAGTATTTTATATACCACCTCAAGAAACCTATTTAATTTCTGTCGCCACCACTAGGTACATCAAGTATGTTATTAGAATCTCACTAGACTCTCTGTCATTTCTTTGTCTGAAATATACATTGCTTTACTAAAGGGAGGTGTCCAGCTGATCTGCCCTGTTCTTCTTTTGGTGGAGAGGGCATTAAGTGTTGAGTAATGATACATCTTAACTGATCCAGGTGTAAACACAGTCACACACCCCTGAGCAAAATAAGAGTGCAGGTCCTGATGCTTAACAGCTCCACCATGTGCCCTACCGCTATGGGCAGTAAAACTTGTGTTTTCGTTAGGGCAGTTACTTAGCAGGGTGCATTTTACACCCACATAGGTGTCTGTGTCTAGACCCTGTTACAGGCAGCGGAGAGCTAATCAAAACAGTGCAGTCTAGACAGCAAGAGTTGGAAATGTGACTCTTTAATTATTACATCTCTTAAAGTGGGCAAAATAGAGGCTGTTTTATTGCTTATAGAACTTTTAAAATAAATTCAGGTGATTTAATAGTTTATTACAGGCCTGCAGCTTGTCCAGTTTGAGAGTTGTGCTCTACTCTTGATGTGTACCACTATGAATAATACAGCAAACTAAGCTGTCCTCTGTTAATTTCTGCATCTCATTGCTTTTAGGGGCATTTTGTAAAGTTAATGGACAGCAACTAATTCTTAATATTGAGAAGAAACAATTGTTTCTCTTGGCTTGATGAGCTTATGGGCTTTGCCTCTAACTTATTTGTGTTTTATGTGCAGGCTCTATGCTCTTAACCAGAGATTAAAACTGTAAATATGTTGTCACTAAAGTGCTCAGCATTCATTCACTTAAGTAGTACTTTTTTTCCTATGCCACTTTTTATAATTTTTAAGGGTTTTTGTTTAGTCTTTAAATGTCTTGAAATGTAACTACTGTACACAAAAGTACTAGAGCTTTCTATAAGTAGCTGACTACATGATATGCCATTATATCAAAAAAGAGTGCAGTTCTCTGCTGTTCTTTTAAATCTTTGCAAAATTTCTCTTAATTTTACAATTCAGTCCAGAACAATCATGGAGTTAAGCTTTCCATGGGGTAGCAGAAGTGTGTCTGGTGTACTTACTTCTTAGGATGAATCGAAGGGGGTCAGGAAAAAGTCTTCCTGTTTTTCTCTGGTGGTCATCATTAAAAGTGGTGGTTATTGATTGATTGATTGGTTGGTTGGTTTTTCGAGTGGTTTGCTTACCCCAGTTTGCTACGCCCAACAGCAGTAATAGGGCAGACTCTTCAGGGAGATTGCAGGAGCCTGACTGCTTTCTAAAGTCATTCTTTTTATGCTCTCACAGCACTCGAGGTCCTTGTATCAGTAGTATCAGAGGGTGCATTCCATTATCTTTTTGGAAAAGTCCAGCTTTGAGACCCAGAGAATTAAGAATGCAAATTCAACAAGAAATAACGACTAGTTTCAGTTTTCACTTGTTACTAGCCATATGTGAAAGGAGGATGAGTTCAGCTGTCAGAGGCATAAAGGTGTTAGGGGGATGGTAGAGGACAAAAAAATGGCTTGTGTGCTGGGTCATAAGAACATGCTTGCAAAAGCAGTTAAAAAGAAAGAGCAGAATATTGTTAATGAAATGGTCCTGTAACACTTTGTCAAAGGGCTGTGAGGTGAGTATGTGGCTGGTAGGTGTATGAATCAACTATGAAAAACAAGGAAAGGGTGACCTTTCTGGCCAAAACTGGTTAAGATGCAAAAATTCTTACCTAAACAGCTTTATTGCAGTGATTTCAAAATAGGCTGTGAATGGACTTGTGTAAATTTTTGATCTGCAGCAGCAGAAATCTGGTAACTGTGAATAGGGTTTTTTTGACTGAGTTTTATTAGGATATGTTGCTGTTGTTTCTTAGATGAGTGATGAAGAGGGAATATCACTCATCTTCCTGAACAGTTATGCTGAACAACTGCTTGCTTGAAAAGTCCTAAAGTTGTAGAATCAGAGGGGATATGTTAGGGAATAATCTCTGTATGCAAGTTTTTTTCCATACATTTGTTCCCTGACTGTTAAATAATATCCACTGTCAGAAACAAGTACAACTTAGACAACCATTTTACTTTAGCAAGTGGGGACATGCTTCCAGTAGTTCATTTGGAGAGACTGGTCTCAGCCATGAACTCTGGATTGGGATTTTTGGTTTTAAGCAGAAACTGACTTTATTTATTTTAAGAGGAGAAAATAGTATGTAAAAAAAACCCCAAAACCCAACAAACAAACAAACAAAAAACCCCGTCAAAATAAATAAAAAACAAAACCGCAAAACAAAACCAAACAAAACCCCAAACAACCACCTCAGTAAGTTTTGTTTATAATGCATGATGAACATAAGTTTGAGTAAATTAGTCATGGACATAAAAATACCATTCTAGAAAATGCTCTAAAAGTTTATTTCTTGAAGAACATCTTTAGTGCGAAATGAAAGGTATCAAACTATATGTGGTAGAAATGACATGGCAGCTTGTGTTTCCTCCAGTGCCTGTGCAACCTCCAGAAGAGGTTGACTGTAAATTCACCCATGTTTTCTGATACCCCTGTGTGTTTCCATTACTGGAGCGCAACACTTCATTTAACTCCGAAAAAAACAGTATGACTGTGAAAGATTTGTTTTATGTGGTGACCAGAAAGGTGGTTTTCCAACGGGCTAACTCATTTTGAGAGTTAGCAAATACATATGGGTTGGAAGGAAGGAAAGAATTTTTAAGAGGGGCTAACCTAGTGGAACTTCTTCACAAGTTTGTGTTTTCTGTTGTTATTTGGCACTGAATTTTAAAGGAGGAGGCATTTTGCTGTTCCTGGATGTTACATTTTGAAGAAAAGTGCTACATTCTGGTCCTTGCCATATTTACATTAGTGTTGGTATTTCACTGTTAAATAGCACACTGTTCAGTTCTAATCCTGTCCCTTGCTTGTGAAGAAATTTGTGTGAAAGAAATGATCTTCTTCAGACAAGTGCAAGGGGAAAGGTAACCAGTTGTATTTAATATTACATTGAAATTAAAGCTCTTGATTTAAAAATTAGTCGGATAGAAAACTTGGATCCTCTCTCATGCCAGTAGGTGGCATTATTGGTATGTAACTGGAAAATACTTTTATGTCTCTAGCTCTTTTCACCTCTTACACTTTAAAATAAGGTTTCACATCTTACAGGCTAATGATATTCACATTTCAGATTTGGTAATTGAAAAAATAGAAGTCAAACATGTAAAATTTTGAGGTGTATATAGACTTATATTTCAGCACTGCCTAACTGTAAGATTGTCTTGTTCTTTTTATTTATAAGAAACTTTTGCAATGTAATGTTAGTGTTACTTTCACTTGCAAGTTCGAACTCCCTGAATTTTGGCAGTGACTGGAATTGTTCCTCTGGAATAGAATTAGAGATCAATTGCAGAGCCCATGAATTATGCTTTAGCAAACAGATACATTCTTGAAATTAGTTATAAAACTCCTGTGTATTATTGCAGTGAGGTACGTCCAATTATTGTTATTTAAAGTCAAGCTCAGGAAATAAAACTATTCCTGGAAATAAAAGTGGTATTTTGGAAAATCTAAAAAGACTTTTTAAAAAGTCTAAAAGTAGACCACACAGTTTATTTCAAGACAGACTTGGAAAGACTGATTTGTAATACTTGAACTATTACTAGTCATATCTAAGGATGATAAGAATCACATAAAAGTCTGAGTTGGCTAAGAAATTAATAAGTACTACACACTGGGGAAGATGGATGTCTGTACAAAAGCTCAGAATTGCTGTATAAGCATATTTATTGTCTTAACAGGTTGGTATGACTTGTTCAATAAGTAGAGGTGCTTTTACTTTACTTGGCACACAACTAGAGGCAGTCATCTGTGCGTTGTCATAACCCGTTGTAGTTTGATACCCTCAAAAAGCATTCAGTGTTTTCTGAAAAATAGCCTATAACTAACTAATAAAATAACATAAAATATATACGATGCTAGTGAGAGAGCCATTAAAAACTGCAATGTCACAGGAGTGACATCTGAGGAATCAGTCTTTTGCTGAAGCCCTGGAATTGGAGTTATAAGCTTGTGGAGGTTTCTGTGGCAGCAAGAAGCCAAGTAAAAGTGAGCAACTGAAACTTTCAAGTGTATGGAATAAATTGCTCTAAGGCAATTTTTTTTGTCAGTTTTTATTGACAGCATCTCAACTGAATAGTATAGTACTTTTGCTTAATGTCTTAAGTAGTTAATTTTTCTTACTTTTTCCATATTGGAAATAAATCCTTTGCCTTGAAGAGCATCCAAAGAAATAGTTAGAAAGCTTCTTTATATCTGCAGTTCTGAATGATACCAAACTGTGGTTTTCATTTCTGTTAGCAGGCGATACAGATGTTTTGCTCTTAACAAAGGAGGAAGGTACAACTGAAAGCACACTGAGCCATCAGCTATTTCATGGCTGAAATAGCCCAATGCAGCTTTCTTGAGTGACAAATAAGAAATAGCTGAAGATGGTATGAAGAGAAGTAGAGGCCATCACTAAAGATCAGTGAGTCTAATGTAAGGTCTTCTAGAACACTATAGCAGTGTTTGAAATAAGGCCCATGACTTGCAGAGACCCTCGGAGAAATCTGTAATCTGATAACCCAGAGCTTTTCAGTGTTAAAAAACAACCTTTGCAAAGGATTAGGTTTACTCAAGCTACTTTACATTTCTGTAAGAGAGTCTGTTCAATTTTTTGATTCCAAACTTGATAATTTTTCAGACAGTTTTCTGGACAACACCCTGGGATTGAAGGGTGGCATGCTGGAAGGAGAGGGGTAGATAGTGACCTTAAGACTAGTTTGCTCTTTGTTATTTAGTGTTCTGTTTATTCTAAGCAGTTGTTTTGATGAACAGGTTTGGAGCTGCGTACAGTATGGAATTTTGTTTGTGATGTTGAAGTCAAATTCCCTCTTCTCCTCCTCCTGTCTCTTCTTCTCAAAAGGAATTAAAAATCCACATACATAAAACTGCAAAAACTGAGTCTATAGCATTTTCAGGAATATTCTCATAGTTTTCATGTAATCTTATATCAATCATCTGTATCTTTAGCAAGTAGAGGTATGCTGGCTTTCTGTAACTCTTATTCCTATAAACTTTTTTCAAATTCCCAAAGTAAGGAATGGAATGCTCCAGGTGACACCTGACCTTCTCAGAAGTGACAGTAGCCATGGAATCTTGTGTCTGTGTAATTTCCTTAAATCTTGCTCGGGTATCACTGGCCCTTTCTTTTTGGTTTCCCAGAAGAGACTGTTGGGCTCTTCAACTGATATTCTCTTAGATACAAGTTTTATCAGGTTATTGATAGTAACGTTATGTTTTTGAGAGCATGTCCTATTTGACCTGTATTGAGTCTGGCTTTATGTTTCTGCCTTCGAGTTGTATAGCTGTCCTTAAGCTAGATTCTAACTGCTCTCTTAAAACCCATCAATTTCAAAGCTCATTATGTAATTAAGGCATAAGTTTGCTGAGTTCATAAGCGTGGTTATAAACAGCTGAGCTCCAAAATGTCACCTGAAAGGTTAATTTTCTTTAGACTTATCTTAAAATGACCCTTTGCTTAACTCCAGATCGCACATTTTTTTTTCCAAACTGGTCTAGTGGACAGAGTTTGGTTGAGATTGGTGCAGGAGATGGTAGAAATTATTTTGCGTTCTGATAAACCACTGTTATTCTGTACATTCTTTTTTTTGGGTTGCAATAATTCGGAAAGCACTTACAAAATTATCTTCTTGCCAGATCAAGTTCTCACATATACCAGAGTTCTTCTCTGCTAGAAGATAGACTGAGAAAACTTAGTTTATTAGGAACTGCATTATCAGGAAACAGAGTTGTTTGACTGCTCTCATAAGTAAAGAAAACATAAAGGCCGATTACTTCAGAAAATGGTATGGCACCTAGAATCAATGGGATTTCTGCTCCTGGGACAGAGATTAACTCAGCCCAACCTCTTTGACCTGAACACCAAATTCGGAGTCATTACTGTTTCAGGAACTGGAGCGGTCAGCTTTTCAAATCTACAGCATGGTCTGCAGAGGGCACTCCTTTCTCTGATTTGAGATGTACTGTGTCTTTTTTCTGTGGCATCTTATGTTATTTAAAATCTTCTTAATTGACTGTGTCACCAGTCCTTCAAACTGCTGAAAGTCTGCAAAAGATTCTTTCCTTTTGGTAAAACTCTTTGATTTGTTTTTATGTAAAACAAGTCTTCAGTTCAAAAGTTCTTCCCTGAATGCAACAAGTCATCAAAGATAGCACTTCCATTTTTATAGACAGATAAATAACAGGTTTTGTTAAAGGGTGCTGCTTCTTTTGTTAGGCAAGTTTTATTTCTCATCGTTCTGTCTGTATCATTATCTTGGATTTGGAGGTACCCTGGAACATCGTATGTTCTATTTCCCTTTAGGTTTAGTGGTTGCTTGTAAGTACTAAAAATGGTTTTCCAAATGTTTGAGACACTGCGTTATATACATTTTTTTCTGCTTTATGTGGCCTTTTTATGCGGTTTTCAAAGTCTTTAAGGGAAAAAAAAAAGTCAGAACCAGCAGTATTAATAATTTGTTTGTTTTGAAAAGGAAGAAGACTTGGTGCCAGCAACACTGTTTGCAAACTTTTGGTTGTAATTTGTAATATGCACACTGTATGTTGTCCATAAAGTACAGGATTATTTGGATTGCAGTGATTGCTGTTAAGAGTAACAGCAATTAAGAAATGATTAGTAAAAATTCCTTTGAGAAACTGAGCTGTCAGTCACTTGCAAAGCTAAGTTAATAAAATTATTTCTGCTTGTATACTTAACAAACAAAACCACCACACATTATGAGCCTTTGATGAAAATGCAGATGAGTATGAGAAAATATGTTTGCATGAGAGGCAAGTGAGAAAATAGCATGATTCACCTGGGCAGAAGCAAATTGAAAATATGCTTTTAAAAAAAATCAGGTTTTTTCTCCTTTTTTTTCTGTATAATTGAACAGTTATACTCCTTCCTGTTTAGTATGATAGCTTTTATAAATTGACTTTGACTTTGCTTTGAACTGCGAAGCACGTGTTGTTGTTCTTTCAGTTACATTTACATTTCCTTGCCACATTTACATTTACGTTGTTTGTGCTGCACAGACAGAGGTACGTTGCAGTTTCTGTATAGAGGCAGATTGGTTCGGACGCATGAATTAACCCTGGCACAGCACCACAGGAAATGTTAATGTAATTAAAAACTTTAAAGAAACAGTGTGTACTCTTCCCTTCAGACAGATGTTTTAGTTGAAAGATAGCTATTTCTGTTCAGAAAATTAAATTAATCGGGAGGCTGGAGGCCATCCAATCTAACTCTTCCTTCAAACCAGGGTCAGCTTTGAAAGCACAGACCCCTTCAGTCATTGAATTTTGCTGTGTATCTGTAAAAAACCTCCAGTTTAGCCTGTTACCATGCATTACCGTTGTGAATTTTTTTCCTAGTTGGAATTTGCTGTGCAGCACCTTGTGACTATCCCCTCTTTTCCTTTTGGTGTGTCGTCTGTCATCTCTATAACTCTCCATTTAATAGTTGAAGGCAGTGTTTAGATTTCCACAAATAACACTCTTTGCTCCACCTTAACCTTTTGCAGAGGCTGCACGCACCAAGCTCCCTCAGCTTCTCCTTGTACAGGATATGCTCCAGTACCTGAGCCATGTCAGTGTTTTCCTGCTGCGCTCTCTCCTGTTGGTTAATGCCTCTCTTGCACCACGGGCCCCAAAACTGAACAGAGTAATCCATGGACAGCTTAAAGAGTGCTGAAGGAAAAGGGACCAATCACTGACTGCTGTTGTACCCTTCCAAAAGCAGCCCAGGATGTTGTTAGCATAGGGGAGGTACTTTTTGGGTCACATACTGCTCATTGTCTGCCTGGACCCTCTGGTGCTTTCCTGGGCATCTGCTTCCTAACCACTGACTCGGGACCTCTACTTTTGTGTCAAGTTACATTGTCAGGAGTGCAGATTTTTTGTCTTTCTTGACTGCATAAAAGTTTTTAATAAACAACATGATAGCATAAAGAATTACTTTATTTTTAAACATGCCAGATAAACTCTCTGGAGTGCATCTGAAGAGTAGAAAGATGATCAAGATGATTAGGGAGAGTCTCATGGCAGTATTGCTTTTTATGAAGTTGTTTATTACTGAAGTAATATTTAGAAGTTGTCTTAGGAAAAAATTCATAACGTGAATGGTGAGAAATCATTATCAGAGAATTGTCTATCTGTGAATTCTTAAAGGACCCAGCAATTGTTCTTCTGTTCTCCTGACTCCTGAGTGCGTATAATTCTTACAGCATGAGAAGGAAAGAAAGCCACATAGCCTGTATTGGTTTCTGAAGGGCTCAGATAACTGCAGATGACTAAGTCAGACTTCTGTTAGGCGTATTGGTTGAGTGCGTGCCAGAGAAGCAGGTAGATGTATGGACAGATGTGCAAATAGGCTTTAACAGGGGTTTTCTAGAGGTAGGGGAAAAGGGAAGTTATAAAGTTACGTCTTTTCAAAGTCATGCTCAAAAGAGTCAACAACCACATGGATAAGGATTATCTAATCAGTGTGATGTCCTTGAATTTCTTAAAAATGACAAAAAAAAATTATCAGGGTCCTTAATCAGCCTGTTAAAAAAACTAAGGTATGATAGAATGGGGTGGTCCCCTTCCCCCCCATGTTAACCATTGGGTTAATGATTGGTGAAAACCAAACAAGATACAAGGAGTACCCCAGGTGAGCTATTCACACCCAGGAGAGGTCTAGAATTAGTGGTAGGTTATGTTATGGAAATGTGGTATTGGTGTTTAGTGGAGACCAAGCACGTGGAATTTTGTGAATTACGGGGAGAGGAACAGGGAATAAAGTAAAAAACGCAATAGAGTTATACAGTAGCATACAGCATTCCTTGGTCATGAATATTGCATTCATCCCTGTCCTCTGCAAAAGAAAGGATAGGTAGAGCTAGAAGGAGCATGGGCAAGAACCATCAAAGGGAAGGAAAGGTGATCAAATAGATGAGGTGTCAACCTTGGAAAGCAGTTACAACTCTTGTTTTGTACTGGAAATATAATTTTCAGATTACATTGTTTTTAAAGCAATGAGGAGGAGGCTAAAAAAAGACATGTTGACCTCCACTTCAGGAAGCCGAGAAGAAACTATGCAAGCACTACTAGCCAGGGTAGTTTATATTGATTTATTGTATTCTGCAGAGAGGAAGAACAAACACAATTCGGGCCATGATAGTGATGAGTGTACTTGAAGGGACAGGAAGGCATAACAGACTTCTGTTACAAACTAGGTAGCTGCTGACTTTCTGAAGGAGCACTGGAAAACTGGTTAATAATGGAAGAAGGACATGCTGCTGCATCCTGTTTGGGGGACTGAGAGTAGATTCTAGTGTGAAGCTGTCAGTTAGACATGGGTTGGTAACAACAGCTGGGAGATATGAGCCTTCTGAAAAGCAAGGGCTTTAACAAGATATGAATTGTCCTCAGCTTCCTGTAGATTTCCTGAGTGTGCAAAGAGGGATGGTAGGCATCAAGGACCAGTTAAGGCCCTTCTGATGCAGCCCTTTTAAAATGCTTACTTACTGCTTCTGTTTTGGATAATGGGAAAAAGAGGAATGAGCGTTGTGCCAAGTCCTTCTGACCCTCTGGGCCCCTTTAAAAGTGATCTGAGGGAAACATCCTAAACCATGTCATGGAGTATCAAATTGCTAGATACCTGGCTTGGGTTTTTTTCTCTTTTTTTAGTTGTTTTTTTTTTCTTTTTACGTGGCTTAATACCTGCTGATTGTGTATGGGTTACAAACAGGAAGAGAGCAACCTTTCCTGCAGGGTTGGTCTACCGTGTTGCATGTGTCTTTCTGAAATAATGGATTCTTGAAAATGTTCTTTAATTCCCTGCCTTCAGCTGGGAGGGGACACTTAGAGGAAAGTTGGGAATGTTCTCTTGGAAAGGCCTATGCTAGCCAAATTTTACCTCTTGTAGATCAGCATGCCTCAGAAGGCTGTGCTCTTTTCTAGGGCTTTGGGCATGTTTGTCAAGTGGTGCTGGAAAAGATTTCAGTAGCCACAAAGAATAAGGGTAGGAGAGAACTATGCATTTTGTCATATGCCTGTTGCTTCTATTAGTCTGCTTTGAGAAACAGTTTGGAATAGGAGGAATTAAAACGTGTTCATACTAGATCGTTTGAGAGAACATACTGTAAATCTTGATTTCTTTTTTTTTTCTTCAAATGTGTAAATGCTACATTTATACTGAGCCTCTCCATGGTTCAGGGCTAGTTTCTATTGATATGCATTGGTATAGCATAGATGAGACTGGAATTGCTAAAATAATACCATGTGGCTAACCTAAAGCTATCTATGTGTATTTGTTTTAGGGGTTGTTTCTCTGTTGGCTGTTCATCCTTCTACAGTAAATACGATTGGAAAACAGCTCCTGCCAAAAACATTCGGACAGTCTAATGTCAACATTGCACAACAAGTGGTAAGGAGACTGTATGGTTTGTTTTTTACTTTTTACTGCTTGTATTGTTGTTTACATGTACTGTAGATATGCTTGGTAGTGAGTTGTCATGGGCAGATAGTCTAAGCTTGTTTCTAATTTTAATAGACTTACTTAAAACAAATGGTTTTTTTGCATAAAGAAATTCAAACATGACTCTCGAATCAACGTGCAGATACCTGACTATTCAGGTGGCTTTGTGTTTTGCTAGTCCTGCCGTTTAAAATCAGCAGCTCTTTCAGATTCTGCTTTGAAATCTGGCACAGGGAAATGTAAATGAAGTCCATAAGCATATTTTTATGGAGATTGGAGTTAGGTGGAACAAAATGGAACAGAGAACTACATTTCTATCTTAGATACTCTTTTGCTTAAATACCTGTTATGAACTTTGTGTGAGATACATGAAATTAGATGTTTCAGAGAATTTAATAATGCAGTAGGTAATACATAGATTATGATAAGTCATTTTTGTAGTGATCAAAATTAAAACTGAGTAGAGTTGGTCTCAGTCTTCTGGGAACAGTAACATGTAAACATCGGAAGTGGAATGTGTTATATTTGGGTTTCTTCTTGATAGGAAGGCAGTTTCCTGTCTGCCTTTCCCTTAAGCTGGCTCTAAGGAGTGTTTTATAATTGAGGCTGCCTGAATATATAAAGTGTACCACTTCACCTGTACAGGTGTAGTGCAGATCCTTCAGTGGTGCTGCATGTCCAGCAGTGGTGGTGAATTAACTACTTCTTGTAGCCACTTGGAAGTGAGTGTAGTACAATCAGTTTAACTGAATGAAATTGCTCCTTCAGTAGGAGATGTTTTATCAAAAAATTTCCGAACAAATAAATTCAGAGTAGTTAGACATTCTTTTCATTTAAAATCAGTAATCAGCAGTAGGAGGAGAATGTTTAAATTATCAATCCTAGGCCATAGTGGCACAGAGGGGGTCCCTTCCGGGCATTACTGCGAGACTACGTACATACTGAATTAATGCTGAAATTGAAATGCTCTTTCAGACAGATTAGAAAGTCTTTTCTTAGAAGTATCAAAATCTGGGATAATAATGAGATTAAAAGCATCTGATGCTTTTTTGAAATTTTCAGCAGTGACTAAATTGTTTGCAATGTTTTTATGTGTGTGTATGTATATATATATATATATGTTATACATTGTTGTGTCTTCTGTTATAAGGTTAAATTGACAAATCCTAAGCTATATTATCTGAGATTAATTTCACTTTATAACATTACTTTAAAAATGTGGGAAACTTCCATTTACAGTCTTTTTTTTCAGCACTTTTTCTTATTCTAAAAATACTAGCTTTTTTTTAATAAAAGAATGGGCCCATAAAAGTATGTTAATTGAAAAATAATATGCTTAGTTGTATGTTGTTAAAGAAGAGATGGTGGGTTTGTGTATATAGAGAGAGAAATTTTGGATACATTTCTCTTGACTTAACAGTTCTGAAAGGGATAGCAAGAACTATTAAAAAGATTACCTGTAAACTCCAGAAAATTAAGAGGAGATAAATTTTCCACTAATAGGCAAAATGTTCTTGGGAGGCAGAGCTGAGGAGTTGGCCTGTGACCCTGATCAACTTTCTAACTTTGTCTAAACCAAGTTTTAAATATTAAAATACTTAATTTTTGAGCTTGTGTTCTTTCTTCAGGTAGTCTGATTTCTTTTTCTTAATACTGTCCTCAAGTTTTTTCTATTAAGTACAGTGGAGTGTTTGGATTGTCTTGATGTTTTTCCTGTTCTGATCTTATTGATTATTAAGGAGCTAAACTGTAAAGGAGCTAAACTTACTGATTATTAAAATTATAAGGAGCTAAACTTATTGATTATTAAGGAGCTAAACTGTTTCTCTTGAAAAAAGGAAACTTAAAGAGAAGCAGCCCGTGTTTCTTTTTCAGCTTTTGCTTCCCACTCACAGTCCCTCTTGTTTTCTCAGAACCATCCTCTAATTATATCTGTAAGATTTCATTTTAGGATGTTCCCAGTGACTCAATACTGTTTAAACTCTCTTCTTTCAGTTGTTGTTTATGAACTTCAGAGTAAAAGTTAGTGGCATTAGCATTTCTGTTAAGGAGCCAGTAATACTGAGCAATTACTTAGAAGATTCTGAAGCACTTGACTGGAGAGTCTTCCTTAACAAAGATACATTAAAGCATATAATTCTGGCTAGTTTGTAGATTTTTGTGAGTTAGAATGGGAATGCAGAGTAAGTTTTGAATGTGTTAACCAGACTTCCCAGTTCCACTCCAAAAACAAGCCCGTGAATTTGTACACACTTCATTTCTTCCTTTGTACTCTTGAGTATTTCAGGACACTGCTGAGCACAGTAGAGACCCAGAGCTTGCTGCTGCCAAATGGTTTGTTCTTCTCCCAGCCGTAGTTCTTCCCCGCCTCCCCTGTACTCGTTTGGCTCTCATCTTACTGCACAGTGATATAAATTGTAGATGCGGTACCAGGGTGATGGTGGGGCTCCTTGTGGAATTAGGAAGCTAGGGAATAGAGTGGGACCCTCTAATTTTAGCCTCTGCAAGCAAGGTATTGAATCTTGTCTTGCAGTCTTGTGTCATGACATCCGAGGCACTAAAATCTGACTGACAGCTTTCCTCGGCTCTCTGTGTAGCCTGCGTTACTTGAATAGCACACAGGTGATTTTCACAGTCTTTTGAGATGTCTGGGGAGCCAGACCAGTCGACAGCAAACCTGGTAGTATTTTTTTTCGTGGGGAGAAAGTGAGCAGGTTCAAATGTGTCCTATGCCTGTTTGGCAGTCCCCACCCTCTGTTTCCCACAATCAGAAGTTTTGGTTATGAAAGGTAGTGGAGGAGATTACTTGGCGTTCCATGAAAATTAGAAACATTTCAAGTATGGATCAAAGCTACTGGAAAGGGGAGTAACTAAAATTTTCTAGCTGTCAGAAGTGGATGTAACAAATTTGTACATCAGCTACTCAGAGAGATGACATAAAATAAAGAGACAGTATTTGGGAAAAACATACAGCTGTTTGATGTGCCAGGCAGCTGAAATCATGAGCATCTCATAGTCATTCGACTACCTTTGGCACTGTACATTTGAAGGTTATTAAATTTTTTGTTCATTTTAACTTTCACACGTAAAATGATTCATTTTCAGGTTTTCTATTTTACTCTTGTTGAGGGTAAATTACTGAAGCTGGCCTGAGAAAGGAACTTTAAAGTTTTGCTGCTGAAACAGGGTGTAGCTGCAGGAAATTATGGCAAGCGGGTGGTTATGAGTTTAGATTCTTTCTGTGCTTGTGTCACCTGATGTCAGGGATGCAACCTGCTGTTTCTGCTGGGAGATAAATGTACCTCAAAAAGTAGGCATATCTTTCTACAAAACAGAAGTCTGTGTGGTATCATTTTGTTTTCCTAAATCCATATTCTCTAGAATGTTACATTTATAACATTTCAGAGATAGAAAACCTCATGTACAAAAGTGGGAGTTCTGTTTCACCTAGTTTCAGAGGTAGGAGGGCACGGTTCTCTGCCTGATCAGCAAATCAGTACATCTTCAGGACCATTTACCTGTAAGCTGGAAGACTCTGATTAGCTGAGTGTGTGCTCTTTACATGTTCACAGTGGAATGGTTTTGCCTGAATTGACGTCACTCACTGAGGTGATAAGGAAAGTTCACCCTTACTCTGCCCTCATCTCTAACGTGGTAGTTTTTGACTAGTGATAGGGACTGACAGCAGGAGAGAATTTGGCCTTTCTTGCAGCAGCTCTGCATTTTTTCTCTGCTTTTACTGATTTTCAGATCTTGTTTCCTGTGTTTGTGTTTTAACTGTAATTTACTGCAGCTTCTTAGTACATATATAGTCTGGTAGGGTTGTTTGGTATTTTTTCCTCATTTTTTCCCCCATTTTCCTTGGAGGGAGGGAGAGTGTGTGTGTTTTGATCTTGTCTAAATTAGTGTTGAACAGTGTTAAGAAATCCAGCAAGCATGAACAGCTTGTCTAAGAAGAATAAAACAGAAAAACATATTACTTAGGGAATGCCCTCACTATATAATCTGTAGTCTGAAGGTTTTTATGGTAGCGTGTAGAAATGTGGTGCACCTAATAGAAGTATGGAGAAATAAGTATTAGTGTTTGGATGATGTTTCATTTGAATTGTGCCACTAGTGAGTATCTTGGAACACTTACCATTTTGCAAAATATTTTATCTTTACTGTAGGTAATTGGTACACCTCAGAGACCTTCAGCACAAAATACTATCCTGGTAGGAAGTCCGCATACACCTAACACACACTTTGCATCACAGAACCAGACTGGAGATTCTTCACCTTGGTCTGCTGGGTGAGCATAAGAAAAGTTAGAAAGAATTAACAAGTTGTTGGAACTTTTGTTTTAATATTAATTGTGATAGTGTGCATACTCCTCAGGCAATCAGTGCAAGAGAGACAGTCTGTTTACCTTTCCATCAAGAGCGCTTCACCATTAAGGTCTAGTCACACAAGAATGAGTACCTCCTCATTTGTTGTAGAAGAATCCAGAATATTTTTTGTAAGCTGACATTGCTTACATTTAGAGAATTTAGCTCCTAAAAGGACGCAGGAATTCGTCTGACTTGATTCTATGATTTCTCTTCTGTTGGTGTATTTTCAGAAAAATCCAGTATGTTTTTGATTGAGCAACGGTATCTCAAAGTATCATTTGAAATGAGAATGTAGTCCTTTTTGGGAAAAAGTATTAGATACAAGGAGTGCATTCTTTTGGTGTGTTTTTTTTATGAAAGCTTGTTTTTAAGGGTCTCTTGTTAAATGTAGGTGCTTTAAGACTAAATTTCTCATCAGTGGCTTGTTACACAGAAATAGAATAATAGAATCAGCCAGGTTGGAAAAGACCTCTGAGATCATCAAGTCCAACCCTTGATCCGTTACCACTACAGTTACTAGACTATGGCACTCAGTGCCACATCCAGTCTCTTCTTAAAAACCTCCAGGGTTGGAGAATCCACCACTTTGGAATTATACAGTGAAATGAGATGTGGAGAATTGTGATGTTCCATTGCCAACACTAATTTTGTTGTAATTTTCCTCAATTTACAAGGAATGTTTTATTTAAAAAACTTCATAGAAGCAGAGAATTTTGTTATACTGCTTGTATCTTGTAACTTTGAAGTTTCAATAGCAACTTCATATACTGTATAACTTCAAGTCTGTGTTATAGTAACAGTGTAATGTTTAGTGAGTTCAACCACTACCAGACTTCCTCTATTCAGTCAGTATCAGACTTAGGTAGAAAACGTTCAGTGTATCTAATTTTTTTGTGGTCAAACTAGATGACCTATTTTAAATTAAAAAATAAAAATCTTAAAAATGGACAAAAAAGTTCGTACATAATTCAGTTTTCATATTTTAGCATTTATCCTCTTATCTGTTCTTATCTTGAAGTTTGAATGGCTTTCTTTACTGACTTCTTCAAGGAATATCCCTATTTTTAACTCATTATCTGCTACTGGAGACATTACAGGCCAGATGGGATGGGGTTTGAATAGTCTGATTAAGTTGAAGATGCCCTGGCTCATTGCAGGGAGGTTGGATAGGATAACCTTAAAGGTCCTTTCCAACCCAAACTGTTTTATGATTCTACTGGATCTAGCAAACTTCCCAAAAAAATGAATTTGTATTGCGTTTCAGCATCAAGATACTAGAATTGTTAAATATTGTAAATTGTAGGGGAAAAAAATGTAGGAGAGAATGTCGGGAAGGGGTGAGAAGGAGAACGAAAGGGAGGGCTTGTTTTTTGGCAGCGGTGTGCTTGTATTTGAAAAAGAGACATTAGATATTCCAAAGTTTAGATCTTCTTAAATTATATATTATCCGTATATTCAGGAAGCGGAACAAAAAGGGCGAGAAGAATGGCAAGGGTTTACGTCACTTCTCTATGAAGGTTTGTGAGAAGGTACAAAGAAAAGGAACCACCTCATACAATGAGGTGGCAGACGAGTTGGTTGCAGAATTCACAACCACCGATAATCACATTTCACCAAATGAATCAGTAAGTATATGGGAGGTCAGTTACATGTGAACTGGATGGGGGAAGAGAAATTTCTTTGCACATTTTTGTGTATTTCCTGGTGCTAAATGGAACAGGCCAGACCCTAACTGAGTTTACCCATTTACCGTAATATACAGAACATACAATATTTTTGACACAGGTATGTTTTTGATTAATGTTCTATGTCTACAGCAGGCTTATGACCAGAAGAATATTAGACGACGTGTCTATGATGCCTTAAATGTCCTTATGGCCATGAACATTATCTCTAAGGAGAAGAAGGAAATCAAATGGATCGGTCTACCTACTAACTCGGCTCAGGAATGTCAGAACTTAGAGGTATGTGCATTAGGCGGCTCACGATGGCTTTGTGTTTGAGTAAATGTTTACAGCTTTAGTATGTTCTGATACAACATGTTCATGTAACCTTCTGAGATACTGATGCCCCATCTCTTTTTTCTTTTATTTGTATATATTGAACACGCACTCTTCAGCTTCCAGGTTGTTCGAATGTATCTTCTTTTAATTCTGTGTCGAAAATACAGCTTTGTCACAGCTTTTTACAGTGTGTGTGAAATGGTTCTGAGTGGAAGTTAATAAAACTTAGAGATTAATGTGCATTTCCAACATTGCAATAGTGGTGCTCAAGAGTTGGGAAGATTTGTTTTCCCCAGATGCCAAACAAATAATACCATCTGTGATGGTAAATGTTGTGTGTAGATCAGTACATACAGGCAGCTCCATTGCTGCAAATCTTGCATTTTTCTGACAGTTGTCTTACATGAATGTGTCAGACTGTCTTATTGCACGTCTTGGGGAAGAAACTAAATGTTTTGTACTGAAAGCAGTTCATAAGTTCTGGCAGCATATTTTTAATAGTCTGAGATTTGCCAGATAATAAATTTACGGAGGTTTACTGAAGTAAGTTCACTTTATCAGAATAGAATGAGATTTTGTATTTATTCTTAATAAGTCTAAATTTCCTTCAGCAGGACTAAAAATCAGTGTAGAAGCAGACAAAGTGAGGGGAAAACTGGAACAAAAATATTTTGGAGCCTTATCTACAAAGGGCTAATTCTAATTGTTGTTTGATACTAATAATTGATTTTTCATTTAGTACTGTAATTGCTGTCTAGATGAAGTAAATGCAGAGTATCTAATCATGAATCTGATCTTTATTTAAATATCATCCCAAGTGAAAATTATTTGTTAAGAGAGTGATAATTGAGGCATAATTAGTAGGATGAGTATGGAAGGTGAACTGGTTCAAAGAAGACAATGCTGTGTGCTGAATAGGGAACCATCAAGCTGGAGGGATTTTAAAACTAGATCTCCTGGTATCTGCCTCACGAAGTATAGCATTGCCAGCAATGTTGGAGCAAAAGAAAAAGAAGTGTGGCTCATTCAGGTGGATTTGATGCCATGGTAGATAATGTCCTAAAGAAGAGTAGGATAATATTAACACTGAAGTAAAAAAAGCAACTTAGAATTTAATAATGCACAGTGAAGGTTCATGCATGTCAGATGGGAACAGTGACAACTTCTGATTAAAAGAAAGTAAGAACTTGTTAATTGACTGTCAGAAGTGGAGGAAAGAATTCTGTTAACCACTGAATAATTGAGCCACGAGTGTAATACAAGTCTTGAAAACAGCGGAAGTCTTAAGATGTGTTGTGCTTGAGGAAATTGCAGGGTTCCTTCCTCTCCTGTTATTGCTTCATTATGAGTATTCTAGCTCCTGTTTCTTCAAGCTCTCTTGACATTTAAATTATTAGTAACACTACCTGTCAAGTTTTGCAGTAAGATTCTTTTTAATGAGTTTATGGAGGCTAATGTTTAATTTGTGAAATTGTCACACCTAATAAAGTTTATTTTGCTATTGCGTCTAATATTGTTTAGCTTCACCCTTACAGTGTTCAATATCAAGCCAAACAGTTTATAAGGAACACAGGAATTCGAGGCGTTCCCCACCAAGTATTTATCATTTTAAGTATTTTTAAACTTGTGTTTTGTATGTAAATTAGAATCTTAGATTGGGTAAAATATGTCCTGATACTGCAAGAGAGAGGGTGTGGGGCAGTTAGTAAGGTTTGTGTTTTTAGTCTGCAAGGCAGTGTAGTTTACTTGTATGTTATAGCAGCTTCATTTCTTTAAGCGTCTCTGCTGGATCTTCTCTAATACCTACAGTATTTCTAGACTCTACGTCAAGTGGATCCTTCTGGTCTATCTTTGCCTCCTTGAGAGAATTCCAGTAATTCTTTGAGGCATAACTTCTATTTGCAAATATGTTCTTAGCTTCTTGCCAGTCTGTTGTACTTTATTCCCCAGTGTTCCAGTTCTGCTTTTTGTTTCAGTTTCCATCAGTAGTACTGATGTGAGTCGTGATCATTCTCTAAATTGTAGAATCTTAATGACTGATATCACATCTCCTTCCTCCAGTTCACCGGTATTGAAATTATTTTAAAGGGAGAAAATGGTATAAAATTCTATTTAAAACTAACAAACTATACAACCCTTTTTTTCCGTTTCAAGGTGGAGAAACAGAGAAGAATTGAAAGAATAAAGCAAAAACAGTCTCAACTACAAGAACTCATTCTACAGGTACAGTCAAGGTACTCTTGTCTATAGGGCAAGGTAACTTATATTTGTATTCCTGTTGTTTTATCCCAAGGGATATGAGGGATGGGAAACTAGAGGTAAATTTCAGAATAAGGTATATCAAGTTTTAATGTGGCAGTGTAGCTGAGCAGGGACCGTGCTGTTGGCTGTGGCTGTTGGGGAAGCCAGCAGCCTTCTGTGACTTCTGATGAACTCTTTTGGAGTTTCAGGTACGTTTAAACAGGATTTATGCTGTCAGGAGCTGTACTTCATACTGTACACTCTGAATTTTCCAGTTCAGTTCTTGTATTTGGAATGTTCTTCCGTGTCGGAGTCCATAGATAAAATTAGTGACTGTAGAGGTCGTCTGTCATAATGCTCTGCATCGTGACTTTCTAGGGAGTCGCTGACGCTGCTTTCTAAGAGGCTGAAGTGCTGTGAAACAGTTGCTGAACTCCTTCCCAGATTTCCCCTGTACACTAGGGGAAGCAGTAATCTATCCCCTAAGTCACTGTGCTGCTGGTTCACTGAAATATATCTCTTAGTAGCTGCATTACCTACATAGTAGGAATGGAAATCTCTGGGATGCAGAAAGTACAGACAGCTGTGAAACAGCTGTCTGGTTTTTATCAGTCTCTGTGTTGGCTTTTGGTTTTAATTCCTGTTGATTTCATTCGATTTCATGACCAGAAAAATACTTTTTCTTTGTTTAGGTTCTTACTGTAAGATTTATAACTTGAGTTTCGGTGGTTAACTTGAGTTTTTAATTCTCCAAATTGCTAATTTTCAAAATAGGAACATTTTATTGTGAAAAGAATTTTGGTAAGATATAAAAGTCACTAATCTGAGCTGGGTAATTCAGAAACCTAATGTCAGACATTCAAATCCGAAACATACTTTTTTTTAGCATACAGTTTCAGCTAAAATACGGTATTAATCATTCAGGTGTTCTTTTGGAATGCAGTAGCTAGTAGGGAAAAGAATCAAGGGAGAGGAAGTAGGATGCTAACTGAAAACGTGTTTTTCCTGTCATTGTTATGTATTCATTCTGTCAAAGATCTGTCCAAGGAACTGTCCTGATGTAGTTATTAAAATGTGCATTTTTTTCTCAATTAAGTTTTACTGTGTGGTATTTTTCAGAACTATGATTTGTCTTTTCTTGTATCTTGACATGCAGGATTGTGGTAAACGCTGTCTCTCCTTTGCTGCGTTTACTTCCAGCAGCCATTGCTGGAATTCTGAGGTTGTTTTTTTTGTTAACGTGATCTTAAAAGTTTAATTCATCCTTTCATATCACTATTGCTTTTTCTAGCAAATTGCCTTTAAGAACCTCGTTCAGCGAAATCGTCAAGCAGAACAACAGGCAAATCGACCGCCACCTTCCAATTCTGTCATCCATTTGCCATTTATCATTGTGAACACCAGCAAGAAGACAGTGATTGACTGCAGTATTTCAAACGACAAGTAAGTTAACGAAGTTTTCTGTCTGGCTTTTGGTACAGCTCTGTGTTCATATAAATGTTCACATAGATCTGTTAAAAATTAAATACAAATTAATTTACCGGTGCCTTTTGCAGATTGAGAACATGCGTTTTAGACAGCTATTTTGCATACCTTTTTAATAAATAGAATAGTTGGTTCACTTTTAGTAATTTATTGAAGACTTTCTGTCTAGATGTTTTAGAAGCCAAGTAAGGCAGCTCACTTGAAGTTTTGTGTTATACTTAACCAAGTGGTGTTAATAAAATGCAGCCAGAAGAGTTGAAAATGGATTTTGCTTTCAGAACTGCTGTTCTCTACTTTTGATTCAAAAAACTCTGTTTTTCATCTGCTAAATAAAAGCTGAATGTAAGCAGTCACGGTCAAATACAAAAATCTTGAAAAATTTAATTGCTTGATGTGATGTGTCAGTAACGCTGCTTGTTAAGCTTTTGAAATGCTGCAATTCCTGAAACTGGAAAGGGAATTAAAATCCTTGAAGCTAATTGAGACATATTTTCTCTCTCCAGGTTTGAATATCTATTTAATTTTGACAATACTTTTGAAATTCATGATGATATAGAAGTACTAAAACGAATGGGAATGGCTTGTGGACTAGAATCTGGGAGCTGTTCAGCAGAGGACCTAAAAATTGCAAGGAGTTTGGTTCCTAAAGCTCTGGAACCATATGTGACAGGTTAGTTACTCCAAGAAGAGTTGTTTTGTTTTCTTCCTTAATACAGAGCTCTAAGAAAAAGCATGAAAATATCTTAGATCAGTTAATTTCCACTGGTTTGTGGTAATGATTTCTATCAAGTTCTCAACTGTATGTGCTTTTTAGTGTTCCTTGCGGAACAGATAACATAGTGACTGAGAGAGAATGGGGTCTTGCTCTTCACAGAACCACATTTTGCTTTATACCACACTAGATCTTTGCAGTGTGTTATTGTTTAAAGAGGACAGTATTTATGGTTGGTTCACCTGCAAAGACAAAAGGTAGTAAGTGTAAACATATGGTCGTAGCTTCATTTCTTATTGTTTTGTTTTCATTGTATAACAATGCTGAAGACATCTGACTCACTTCAAATTAATGTTTGGGGGTTTTTTATATATTTTGTTTGGGTTGCAAGACTCCTTTTCTGGACTTTAAAATAAGTATTTCCACTGAAGTAGATGAGTGTGTTTTGAAGTATTCTTGAAATGTATATTGTTCATTTTACAGAAATGGCTCAGGGATCAATCAGCAGTGTATATGTCACATCATCAGGTTCTGCATCAAATGGCACAAGATTTTCAGCCAGGTGGGATAAAATTTCCAATTAGTTTTTAAAATCTGTGGTCATCAAAGAAACTTAGAGATTACATGCTTCATGAAACAAGTTCTGTTCTGATGAAATGTGGTATGGTTATGTGTTTGAAGTGTATTCTCAGACGTTGCTTTTATAGTGGTTCTTACCAGTGTCATTAAATCTTTTCCTGTGTAGTGGAAAGGTGATAGCCTGGTGTTAATCTTGGATGTACTTTTTATTTGGTTGGTTGGGATTTTTTTCCTAATTTTGAATTTGTAACAAGAAACAGATACTTCCCTAAAGATACAAAAAGATATTTTGTCAAGAATTTGTGTCCATGTTTAATAGTTTATCAAACTGTTGAGAAAGTAAACAATGAAATAGATTGGCAAAATAGCAAGTAGTAGTGGAGATAGGAATTTTTGGCCTCTGTTAAAATAAAATACTTGTGGATACAGTTAATTCACATAGGAACAAGACATTTCAGACCATATGTGTAACAAGTGTTTGTATTTTGGTTAAAAAAGAACACTGATCCAGGAGGTAGAATTTCAGTGTGGGGATTCTCTCACAGAGGGAAAGATACGAAATGGCAAAGAGTTTGTTTGTATTTTCTTGGGTTTCAAACTAAAAAAGAAAAGCACAAGGAGAAGAAAACAGTTTAAAATTAAAAATACAGCACACGACAGTTGGCCATGTAATATCACGGAACTAAGGAGAAGCTATTAATTTGTCAATTTTCCAGGTCTTTGAATCAAATTTGGTGGTTCTGAAAGACATGATTGCTTGTGATGCAAATGACCAGTGCTACATAAAAATACTGCAGAGCTTAGATAGTTGTGTGGCCTTAACACTAAATGTACTTTAGAAGAAACCTGAAAAACCTATTTCTAAGGTGCCTGTGAAAGAGTTAAAACTTTATATTAAACATAAAGGAAGAGCCATTTCAAAACTACTTTAAACCGTTTCTGCTTTTCTGAGACTGCTTGTACATATATTAAAAATAATTTATGAAGTGGCAGTGGCAGATTCATTAAAAGAATGGACTAGATATGATTATATTTAAGAGCACAGTAAATTGGAAGAAATCACTAAGCAATGCCAACTGGCTTTCTTTTTTTTTAGTGACTTTTCCAATGGTGGAGATGGGATGTTGGCTACAAGTTCCAATGGATCTCAATACAGTGGCTCCAGAGTTGAAACACCAGTTTCTTATGTTGGGGATGACGATGATGATGATGATGATTTTAATGAAAATGATGATGACGACTGATGCCCTTTGCTTGTAGACTATTTTTTGTTAAAATTCAGCAGGCTTCAGGAATAAATTGTTCTAGGGAGAAGTGTCTCAAATTACTTTGCCCCATCCCCCAAGGAGAATATTGGTAAGCAGTTCTGAGTTTAGAAATTGCACCTCTGATAAGCAAACAAGGATTGTTTTATGTAGGATATTTTTAAATGTGGTGTGGATGTGTGTTTTTGATACCAGTGTGTTAATGCAGAGCCTTTATTTACTCTTGTTTTAGGGGTTTTTGGTTTGTTGGCTGTTTTTTGTTTGGTTTTTCTTTTTTACTTGAAGGAAAATGATTTTGCCCCAAATGTTCTTGCGAAGTTTGCTAAAGAAAATGTAGACACATCACTGAGAAATAAAATACTATCCTTCTGTGTAAAATGAATACACCGAATGGCAATTTATTTGGAGTGTATTTTGATTATGCCACTTTTTGAGGGATAGTGAGCTAATATAGTAGTGTTTTTTGTTAATCATGCAGTGTCCAAAGAACCAAACAAGAAAGAAACGTCCTACTTTTTTACATGTTAAATTCCAGGAATGTTGTTGTGAACTTATTTTCCCTTAAATGATATCTAACATTATGATTCCATCAAGTTTATATACTTTTCACTGTATGTTGGGACATGTGAATTACAAAGTTTTTGGCAAATGTTTACTGCCAGTTGGTGCAGCTATATAAAATGTCTTGAAGGTTTGGAATGATTTATTGCTTATGGTAAAATTTGCCTGATTTCTTACAGGCAGTCTTTGGAAACTTTTTATTATATAGTTGTTTACATACTTATAAGTCTATCATATAAAGACATGTTCTGAAACAAATGTTTGTATTTGTTTCATAAGCATCTTCCTGTAATCTATTATAAAGTTGAAATTAAATATAGAGAATGTTTTAAGTTTTTTAACTCAAAATTTGTCAATCATTTTTAATAGTTCATTTTTATAAAAGGAATGTCAGGGCAGGTGGTAGTCTTTGTAAATTTATTCACAAACAATTAACTGCACAAATACTGTCAGCTGCCTATTCTAAGACAGTAGTCTTTTTGTTGAAACACAAATAAACTTTTCTGTAATATTTTATGGAATATAAAGAGACTATAATTGTTTGACTTGTTTAACCTTGGCACTGTTAGTTTTTATTAATAAAACGCGCATGGGCATTTTTAACAAGCTCTGTGGTTTTTCTAATTCTAGGGTTATTTTAGAACATTTCACTTCTCATCACAAGACATAGAATTAGCTGTCTTGGGGTACTGCATCTACGCTACAGAGGGCCCACGATTTTTGCTTTGATTTAGTAATTTGCCCTTAAAACTCTTGGTAACTTCTGATGCAAAAAGCAATAATTTACTAGGTATACTCTCTCCTTTCACACCTTATTTCAGTCATGTTGCTCCTCAGCATGCCAGGTCAATCTTAGTGCTCCAATCCAGCTTCTCTGTTTAAAATCCCATGCTTACTGCCCCAGCTTTCCATCCCATATTTCTCAATCTTAGCTTTCTGTCATACATTCCCATGTCCTCAAAATGGATTTTTTTAATCTATGTTCCATATACTTCCTCCTTAAACCTTTTTGTTAGATCACATCCTCTCACCTAAAAGAGCATATTGAACTGTCTCAGTCACTTCAGCTTTCTGTCAGAGTCAGGATTTGTTGCTTCCACAAACTGCAGGGAGTCACTGCAGAGTCTGATAAGTGGGCTGTCTGTGGTCAGGGCTACGGGATGCACTCAAATCCTGTGGTAAATGTGAAGTGCATTACATGATTTTTTTTCTCTGAGGGATGATGCATTGACAAACCTTCTGTGGAAAGACAGGGATGTGGGTGCTTACCATAGAGCAGTTGATACACACTGAAGGTTTTTTAATTGTATCAGACCTTGTCAACATGAGTGAACCAAGCAAATCACTTTTGTGGGCCTGGGGAAACAATTTCGTGGGAAAGGGGACTAACTGAATGCTTGGCTTCTCACTGAGGATGTCATTCTCTGCAGTACTAGTGTTAGACACAGGTTCTTCTTGTGGTTGAGTCAGATGATTCAAATTATCTTTGATGTTGAATGGCAGTTTTATCTGCAGGAGGAACTTCAGACAGTCGAAGGCAGTTATTGCAGTGTTCCACTGCATTCTAAATATCCAGTGTGTGATCCAAGAGTGAGTACGGGGATGTTAGGTAAGGAAGGCTGAAAGCATCCAACAATTCCCTTTTGGTTCTTATTGGTGGAATAGTCCGCAGATGAGACAAGGTCAAGGTGGGAGTGAAAATGAGAAAAACCATACATTTTCAAGATGTTACTTTTCTTGCTTTTGGTTGCTGATGAATCTGTGAAATGAAATTTGATGGTTTTAACATTGGAATGGTTTGGGGAAAATGAATTTTTACTATATTCCTGGTTGCACTTGGTGATCTTAAAGATTTTTTTTCTAAATGATTCTATTACCTTTGTCTTAGGAGAGCTTTCTGGTAAAGGCAACAACAGTCAATAACAAGAGAAATTTTTAATTACTTGCTTGATTTCAGGCAGTTACCTCGTTATAGCATTTAGGTGAAGGAGAAGAGGAAAAAAAACAGGTAAAATTGAGACCAGTGGTGGAGGAGAAGGTTGAAATGAAGAAAGGGGAAACAAAGAGACAGAGAAGTGTATAGAACAGATGTAATAATGTCAGACGTGGCATGAAGGGAACTGGAAGGTGGAAGATAACTAACTGTATGATTCTAATCTCAAAAGGGTGGTTCCACATGTTCAGATGGAAAATGAAGATCAGAAGCAATGCAAGAGAAGATTGTGGACAGGAAACTGTTGAGAGAATCTTGGAAGCAGAAAATACTGTAAGGAGGTAGAAACTAGAATTCAGTTTAAGAATAAATGATGGTAAAGGTAATGAGTGGTAATAAAGGCTCAGTTTGTGGTGAAACATGATGGGGAAGGGCAGTACTTTTAATAACTCTTGTGATGTGAAGAAGAGGAAAAGTTGGGAAGTGTGTATTTATGCCTCTGAAATGGTCCTGCGGATAAATCTCGGGAGAAATGTGCATCTTTTTATCGTTTTGTAAAGTACTACTGAGTTTTGAAAGATTGTCTGTTTTGTCATGTGGAACAAGTTAAAAATTTCTTCAACTATTTCACAAGTAAGCTTTTTTGTTTCTCGCTGGGAATTTTGTTTCTTAACTAAAGAGCAGCAATTATGACTTGGAAACCTTTTTTTTTTTTTTTTAAATCTTCCCTCAATGAGAGGTGGCAACAGTTGAAGAGAAGAAAAATGTGGCATATAGGATGCTGACTCTTGAAGATGGCCATTTATTAAATTGTTCATGCAAGGAGGTAACTGTCACAAGATAAATCTAATTTTTTTTATCAGTGAATACACAGGTTGTGAAATCTTCATATTAATGAGAAATCTGAAAATTGGATGCTGTAATACAGAAAGGGCAAAGGTAAAAAAAAAGAAAAAAAAAAAGATGTAATATGATGGATTCTGGAGAGTTACCAAGATGCTCAGTTGCTGGAGCAGCTGCTGTATGAGGACAGGCTGAGGGAGAGGGACTTGTTCAGCCTGAAGAAGAGGCAGCCTCAAGAGACCCAAGGGCAGCCTTCCAGTACTGCAAGAAGGTTGTTGCAAAGGTGGAATCAGTCCACAGTGGTGCATGGTGGGAGGACGAGAGACAGCACACAATCTGAAAGTTTCCAACTGGATATAAGGAAGAACTTGGATGGCCAAGCTGTGGAACAGGCTGCCCAGAGAGGTTGTGCTGACTCAATCTTTAGAATTTTCAAGACCGAACTTGTTAAAAGCCTTGAGCAATGTAGAGTCTGACCTCACAGCTGAGCATACTTTGAGCAGCGATTAGACTGGAAACAACTTGGGATGCCTTCCAGCATGGATTACCATATGGATCTCATGAGAGGGAAAGAAAACGGAAAATATGTTAGAAAATACCAGTGTCAGGAGCAGACTAAGAGGTGGGTCATTCAGCTTGCCAGACTCAGCAGAAAATGAATGAAAGCTCAGCTCATCTTCAGAAGCTGTCAGAAGGTACCAGACTCCTGTGATGTAAAAGGTAGTTAGATGAGCAGAGAGAAGTGAAGACTGTCTTCCTTTAAGATGAGATTTCTAAGAAGCAGAAATTCAGCTGATGCTGAGAGCAGAATGAGGAAAGGCAACAACCGGCACGCACGGGTGTTTCCTGCCTTGAACATTTGCTTACACTGGTAATTCTTGTCTGGCATGATGATGGTTGTCTGACTCTGCCTTGCTTAGCTGGGTAGCTGCTGTCCTCAGGGAGATATTCGAAGTACATCAGCACTAACCAGTGAAACAATCAGAGAAAATCACGATGATTGTTGATGCACAGCTCTACTGCGATAAAGAATGTTCTGATATGGAAGAGAAAAAAGAGACTGGTGTTAATCAAAAATCGTGTAATATCCGTATAATATCATTACAGCTGCTTTTCCTTGTTCTGCTATGACCTTTTTGTTAAATTTTTGGATGGTTTGAACAGTTTGAAATCCAAACTTAGGCTCAAAGATTTGATCATTTTTTATGATGTCATTGTGTGCACATCATGATACGTCATTGTAAATAGTGCAGTTTCATCAGCCCAAACCTGTCAGGTGAGCTGGTCAGAGGATCTGCATTGTAGCATGTTAAAAAGGCAACAGAGTTGCAGACTTCAGGCAGAGTTCATGTTCTTTTTTCATGTAACCTTGAGAGAATTCATTAACAATAAAACAGAACATTCAGCACATAATTAACACTAAACTCTTAAACCAGCCAACCATGATAATTTGTGCAACACAGTGTGGATCTCTTCACTTCTGATGGTGATTTTTAATGAACCTTAAAATAGTAACTTCTGACAGACCAAAATAATGCTAGAGTGCCACTTTCTAAAGTGTGAGAAAATAAAAACTGTCAAAAATTTGAGGAAGTCCTGTCCAAATGTGGTCTAGACAGCTTGAGATCAGCCCTGAATCTTGTATTAGAAAAACTGTTGAAAGAAACAGCTAAAAGAAAATTAGAAGTGTGGAAGGGTAATTATTAATGACAAAGTAGAGAATTTGTCTTACCAAATGAATAGGGGAGGAGATTGCATATTTTTAGCTGATTAAGGAAGTGATGGATATGTTTCAGCTTCTTTAAGCCTTTTTTATTTCATTGCGTTCTCATTTTAAATACGTGTTTTACAATACCAACAGACTGTATGTTAAAGGGTAATGAACTATTTACTGCTGAAACGTTATTGTGGCATTATCACTGACTCACCAGCTGCAAAGTAAGATTGTACTTTTGTTTAACAATTTCTTCAGTAACCCAGAAGAAAATATTTTTAAGTAGTACTGCTTAGAAAAGAAATAAACAACGAAGAGGACAGATTAACGTGGATTGCTTGGCAAGCAGGGCATGTTCAAAAAATGTTATGGTTAAACTGCACATCTTTGGGACAAAATTCAAGGTACACTTATGCAAGGAAAGACTATATCCTGAAAATGTAGGATCCTAAAAATAGGGAAAGACTCAGTGAAAAAGCCCCTCCCCCAATTATTTGATTCCTAAGGTCAAGCTCTATTAGTAAGAAACTTAAGGAACTCTATTTTAGTTTATTTAACGGGGAAAAAAAAAAGGAGAAATAACTGGATTTGTGTCAGGTCAAGCAGAAAGATACCATTTCAATAGGCTCATCAATATCTGAGAGAAAAATGACACAAGGTTTAAGAACTGGAACTTGAAATCAGAATAATTAAGATGGGTTATGTAATTGATGACAGCAATAAGCCCCTGTAACATTTTTATTGGAATGCTGGAATTGCCACACTGGTAACAGTAGGACTACACATAAATACAGGCATTAATGAATGAAGGTATTATCCCAAGTGTCTCTGCAGAATTCAGTTCTTTCTCATTTTATACCAAGTGATAGAGGTGTAGTGGGATCCTAAAAAGGGAATTTTCAGCCTGATTTCTGCTGTTAACATAACGGGAAGTTCTGTGTTTCATTGTTATCACTCTGGTATTGAGGGGAAAAGAAACTGGGAGAAGAACTCTCTCTGTCCGTGGTGAGAGAGTTTTTCAAACTAAATTGAAGGAAAGGACACCTGCCATGCATGTATTTATTTTACGATAAACAAAATAATCTTGTTTGAGCTTGAGCTTTTGTGTCTGAAGGAAAAAGCTTGTGAAGGGAGTTTATATATAAATACTTTCTGCAAGCATTATTGATGCAGCTGTTATTTTACATTCAATTACTGAAAGTAGCACATGGTTAGACAGCTTTATTTGTTGCAGAATCAGTCTCTGCCTGACTTTTATTACAGGTAAAAGATTAAAAACAGCTCTCTGAAATGATGAGAGGAATTCCCAAGTGCAATAGCAATGACATCATGTGAGGCCATTAAGCAAAGACTCAATTATTAATACCTAGTGCTTGGCAATTCTGAAAGGTAGAGGGCAAAGCTTCGAACTTGCTGTAGTCTCATAGCACAAAATCCTTTAAGCTTCGAGGAGCTTGTATTCATTGTTTTTCTGCACTCTGTTAATTTTTATTCATAATTTTTAATAATAGACATTAGGACTTTACACTTCAATTATTGGCTTTACCAATCCCTTGAGTATTCATAGGAATAGGTGGCGGTATGGAGAGGAAAGTGCATCTCAAAGCAACTGCTGTGTTTCTGTTCTTTCTGCACTGATCTTCAAGAGGTTAATACCTTCAATAGATAAGTCTGGAAACTAAAATTTATTGGATATACATCAATAATATTAGTTTCATGCCATATTACTGCCTTCCCTGTGCCTCTTCTTCTGGCCAACCTCACTGCTTCACAGCTGATAGGAACAACGGGCAGAGTCTGGCACTGCCAGACACCCTGTTGTCTCCTGATAATGCCTGTCGGGCCCCTTTGCTGCTCCAGAAACACACACTAACTGCCCATCTCTTTTGGATGTCCTAGTTGATCAACATCTAATTAAACTCAGGAATTTGTTTTTATTTGCATTTCATTTTTAAATCTGCTGCTTCACTTTCCCATGTAGCCCAACTTTTTTCCCCTTTTATGTTGTTTGGTCTTAATTGCTCATATTTGATCTATTGCTAATGTTGCAATTGAATTTATGTATAAACTGTGTATATTAATACATCTGATATATCGAATATGTATGTGCATATATATATATATGTTCTTGAATTCATGTGTATCTGTCTCTTAAAGAATTGGAGACTTGCAGTAAGAACGCTTAAAAGACTGATAAGTGTGGCCAGTTTTAAACTGGAAAACAAAACTGTTGAAATAATTCCTTAACAACACACTTTGTGCTAAATGGTTAGATCTTACATATTAATAATGATTATTGCTCTGTATATAGAACTGTTAGTCTGTAATGCTTGTACGCTGAATTAACTGTGACTACACATTAACTTTCAGCTGCTGCTGTACAGCTGGCACTGATGGCCAAGTCCTTGTCAATCTTCAGGGTGAATGTGATTAGGCTGAACAGCTTAGACCAGAGGAAGTGTGTCTTCATTTCTCTTTCTCATTGCTGGTGTTATCTGCTTCTTGCCTCCTCCCCCTGAATTCAGCTGCGTTTTGGTTTGTTTTTTGCTTTTTGCAGCCATGCCTCTTGTGCCTTGGGCAGGATGCCCTGCCCATTTTCCTTCCCCTGGGCTTATTTTGGTCTTTATCTTGTAACTTCTGTCACTTGGATGTCTCCAAAGTGCAGCTATGCAAGCCTGTCTTTGCTGCTTTGATGGTTTCTTTATGTGAAATGCTTGTACACAGTGTTGGGCTGTGCCATGCAGTATTACAAATTATTTGCAGTATGGTCATTCTGCTATTTAAATGTGCCTACATTTGGGGTTTGGGCAAACTAATACTAACTACACACAGATTAACACACTTAAGGCTTGTCTGTTTGAATGTTGCTGTAGTCAAGAAGGTTGATCTGTTACACCTTCCTGCTTCCTAAAATGTCCAGGCAGTGAAGGTGCAAAATGATTTCTTGAGTATCTTTGTTTTCTGTGCAGTGTTTCTTCTCTGGACTTCAGCTGACATAAACATAGTACACAGACACAGCAATCTTGTATCTTTGTGTCATGAAGATAGAGTTAGATTTGTCAAATTTTAGATTCAGTTAAAAATTTAGTGTTACTTCAGCATCATCCAGATTACTGCAAGTAACCCAAAACTCATCAGTGCAATACAGAGCTATTCTATTGGACAAAACAAACAAAACCACCAGAAAAAAACAATAAACACAAAACCAACAACAAAACACCAAGCAAACAGAAACACCAAACAAATTACAACCGGTAACAGATGAACTGTGTCCTGGATGTAACTGGGTTTCAGAGTCTTACCAGTCATTTTTATTAGGTTATGTACATAGAGGTAAGTGGTACAATGAAATCTGTAAGACAGAGGACAGATTTCAAGTTTGCTTCTTTTGCAGTGATGGATATGTCAGCTAAAAAATCTGACTCAGCTGACTAGTACAAAAAGCCAAAGCATTGGGATACAGATAATTTTAATACACTTTTATGATTTATACATCCTATACAAGAAAGATTCAGAATGTTATTACTTGCTAGTATTTGAAAGTAGTGATTTCTTTTTCTAGCTATCTAATTTTTTCTCAATATCCAAGGTTTAGTATCATGTATCAGTTATTTATTATGGTTTGAATGGTTTGAAAAGTGACTGAAAATTATTGATTCAGTACTTATTTTCATTGAAGGCACAGCTGCACACTTTGGGGGAAACTTGCTTTGTACAAATACTTGCATGAAGGCAGTAGCATACTGTAGCCATGGAATATTAAGCTATGTACATAGAGGTAATCCTCATCTCCTTCAGACACTGGGAGTGGTATCTTGATTTTTTAGCCATACAGTTGTCTTGCAGTAGAAAATGTCTCTTTGCATTGGAATTTACATGGGAACCATAGTGAGAAAATAAATATGGATAAATGTGATAATGGTTAAGTTTGCCCTAAACACGCTTTCCAGAAGTGTCTCTCTTGCTGCTCAGTCTTCTATTTTCAATTTAAATTCCACTTTTCCTTCATACGGATCATAAGCATTATCAAAGGTAATTCCAGCTCCAATGATTTTGCACACTATTTTAAGTTCTATATTCCTTGTGATGTTGAGAAATTTCACGGCTACCAGAGGATTGCTGTAGCTGGGCTAGGAGGCGGGGAAAAAAAAAAAAATTAATTTTACACTACCAGTTTAAAAACAAAGTCTAAAAAATAGCCTTCTCTTGAGTTCTTGTAGGATTGCAGAGATGCTCTGTATGTTTCACCTTACACAAAGAAGAAAATTATGTTTAAATACATAAAACACCCACCTGAGCCTTTTTCCCATAGTAGGGGAAGTAGTGCAGGTTGAAGGTACCATTCATGGGGTAGTAGTCCACTTCCAGCGGGCGAGACTCCTCACCCTGTTTGTAAAATAAGCAAGGAAGGTGCTTCATTGGTGAGGAAATTGTCAACTGGTGCAGGGTGAGTTCAGCAGCCTGTTTAGCACCAGTCTTATTTTTATTTTTCAAATAGCAGTGGGAATCTCCAGCTGTTAATATTGCCAAGAAAAGCAGGCAAGTGTTCTTTGACAGCAGTTGGGAATTTCAGTGAGTTGGATTTGCTGAAATGGATGGAGAGCCAGAGTGAGCAGCGCTGAGGTGTGAATTCACTGTGGGGAGCTGAAAGCAAACAGCAAATGTTCTCTGTGGCAAGGGAGAACTACTTTTCAGGTGATTTAAAATAAAGCAAACTTTTTTTTTTTTCTTAGCATGTTTGCTGGTGCAAGAAATTGCACGGAATTGAGAATATCTGGCATCTGATTTTCAGAGCTGCAAGAGTAATCTCTCTGGTCTGCAGTTCTCTTGTTCACAGAGCTGCAATGCTTGAAATGTGTGAGACTAACTTCATACCCTTACCACATATGTGCAGTTCACCCTTGGTGCGGTGCCATTGCCAGGGAAAAACTTAATAATCTGAAATAGAAAACATGCATTTGGTTATCTTGGAAGTTGTTTTGAGATAAAACTGAGCTGAGAACTGAGCTTCAAAGGATGCTTAATGTGTTTCTGCATAAGGCTCTGTCAAACCGATCGTCTCATCTTGTATACCTGGGTGAAAAACCGCTGTGGCTGGATATTTAGGAAGCCGGATTTGGTGCTGCTCAGGATGAGCACTGCAGATGGGCTCCAGCCTGGCCAGGGCAGTCTGTACCTCCCAGTTCAGATCGTTTAACCCACAGGTCTCACTTGCCCTTGCTGATGTCCAGGCAGCCAGGGGTCTCTTAAAACAGCTGGCTATGTGTCAAGAAAGGAAAAGCTGAATCTCCATGCTTTTAATCTTAACCTTCTTAGAAAAACTTGGTTTTGGCAAAAAAACTTTGTGCTGGTTTGATCCTACAAAACTAGTGGGGTCACATCCTGTAGCAGCAAAGGCAAAAGGAGGTGAAACCCCCCCAGTCACTCTTCATCCGTCTTTTCCCTGCCGAGGCGGGCACCCAGGCTTGCTGAAGGAGGCATTTTGGGCAAAAGCTTGGGTTTTTCACCTGCCAAAATCAGGGGCAAAGCTCTTGTCTCACAGTTAGGGCTTGCACAGATTCTTGAAAATGTCTAAGGTGCAAGCCAAACCAAAAGTCAAGTAATTTTGTCTATCAGGAAGCAGAGGGGAGTCTGAGCTCTTCACTTTCTACTGAAACTGAATTAGAAGGTTCAGGACTTTACCCCAAAACAAATATCAAATGCTTATGCCTTTGTCTGTGTCCTGAAAAAAAATCAAGGATGCATAGAAAATTCCTTTTTTCCTCTCCAAAAAACATGTGTTGGTGTTTTCCCTGAGAAAAAATCCGTCAGGTTTGCATTTTGTTTTTATAGGTTCTGCTAAAGGTTTTCTTTGCAGCCTGGAGAAATAAGGTATCACCTTTCTGAACCCACTTCAGTTACTGTCACATCCTAATGCCTCAGCTGAAGGCACAGTACTGAAATACTGCAGGAGGAAACTTTTGTGTGCTAGTTTGTGGAAGGGGAGCCCTACAGAGACACTAACAAAACTAAACAAAAGCCAAAGCTGCAGAGTCAGTTCAGAGATCACTGCCCTATGTTACTTTCCTAGAGTGGTGAACAAGTCTCAGGATTTCTCTGGGAACTCCGGAGGTCTGTCAGGGAAAAGCACATGATTTTTTATTCCCTGTACAAAGCAGAGTTCAGAACCCATGGCAGCAGATGACACAGCAGCTCCTCACTGGAGACTCAAGTTACTCTCAATGAATTCTTTCCTGCTTGGCACCCTGAGCTTGTACTTACCCTGTTCATTTTTATAATAAAACAGGGTTTCCCTTCTGGAAATCCAAAAGTTGGATCAGTGATTCCAGAGCAGTTTTGAAGCATATCTGAGATAAATTTGCAGGATAGTTTTGTTTTATTCGGGCCATCAAAGGTGTCCTGGATGAAGTATGTGTTGTTGGTGCAGTTGATGTTCAGATGCTGAGCAGCTGGTGTGTACGCTGGATGTGGGAAGGAAGAAAGAAAAATTTCCCTCTGAAGTTTTTCATATGCAAATTATACGTTCCAATATCAGGCTGGAAGTTTTATCATGGGACAATGTACTTAAAGTGAAATTGAGGTTAGACCAAATGAAGAAACTTTAAACTCCTCGGGGGTTTTGGTTCAGATTTTTTTTTTTTTTAGAATATCCAAGAAAAAAAAAAAAATCAGATCAAGTTAAGACTGGCCATTTGTGTTGATAGATCCCTATAAAGTCAGTTTCAAATATAATTTTTTTGAGTATGTGCGTAAGAAACATGCAGAATTGCAATATTAAGGCTCAAAAAAGAATATAAATATGCTAAGATATTAACAGGTAAATGGGGCACCTCACCTGCTTTGACTGTACTCTCTGATGGCACCATACAGTGGCTTTACCGACTTACGGCACTTTGACGTTTGTAGTCACAGACAAATTCATCAGATTAATTTAGATGAGACTAGTTTTGAGGACCCTTTGTGGTTCCACTTCCCCCAACTTTCTATTGGCCTAATTTAGAGAGGCCATTTAGGATGAAACAAACTAAAAGCTCTGAAGCAGGGCTCTGATTTTAATAGACATGTTTACATACTTATACATTTATAGATTCACAAGGTGATTTGCTCATCCCCTTTAGAAGATACACTTTCCACTCAAAATCTCTGATTTGACAAGGACAAATATAAAATGGAGACACTGACTTCAGGTTCTTGGACCTAATATGGGAGATGGGTCAGCACATTTCTTCGTTATTATGCAGGAAACCTCATTTTTACCTGTCAGAAAAGTGTGAAGAGTTGTCACTAAACCTTCCCAGGTTTTGTTGTCGGATACGTTATAATAAATTTGTAGTCCTCTATCTCCATAAACGTCAGGTCGTAATGTTACACCTTCATGAGGGAAGAAAAGGGAAGACAAAGCAGAAGACAAGTTCCAGGCACAGATTTGCTTACTTAAATTGACAGTAGTGATTACACTGCATCAAGACTCATCGTCAGTGTAGTAGGTCCTTAGGCTCTGTTGGAGGACTTAACCATGTACAGAAACCCCCTCAGCTGTGAGTTGGCCAACCAAAACTCTAAAAGCCTTTGCTGCTGCTGAACTATTTTCTTTTCACATATATCTGTACTATTATAAGAACAGTTTGTAAAATCATTCCAGCAAATGCACTGGATTTCCTCAGGACTTCTTAACAATAAGTCACATCAGGTCAAAGAAACAGGTTGTACGGCAGCATGAGGAACAGCTTTTGAAAAAGCCACGCTTAATGTTTTACAGGAGTTATTTTGCTAGCAAACACCAAGCCTACTGAATACTGGGAGAGGAAACTTCAAAATACAACATCTGACAGAATAACTTTTAGGGCTACAACTTCTAAAACGTAATTTTTTCACTCCCATCGTGAAAACAAGCATTGGGGTATGAAGTTTTAGCAGTGTGTGCTGATGATTTCTTGCTGATCATCTCTCCTGTCTCTTTTCATGTCCCACAAATCTTTATTCCTAATGCCGCAAGCCTTCATCTTATTTTTACTTGCTTGACCGCTGGCTCATCCTGCTGGGAAGTTATTCCTGCTCTCCCAGGGACTTTCCATGGCGCCAGCAAGTATGGAAATACCCATCCAAGGTTGCTCACCCCAGCACTTCTCCATATTGCAGGCACCCCAAAACCCTCCGCGGTGCCTGTGGGGTTGGAGCAGAACCCAGGGTTTCTCCAGGGATTTATCCCTGCCCATGGGGACAGGAGGAGCCCTGCAGCCCAGGAAAGCCTCCTCCTCTGGCAGGTGACTGCTACAGGCAGGCACTGATCATCTCAGTAGCGTGATGAAATAAATTAATGTATATACTAAGTAGTATGTTGTATTATTTTACGATATATATATTTATATATTTTGCAATGTATATTATATAATTTTACATATATATATATTCATATATAAAATAATAATAAATGTGCCAATATTTTTTAAAGCCTGATAGTGTTTTCAGGCAGAGGTTAAACTTTGCAGGGATCATTTGGGCAGAATTGACCTGATTTATTCCACACTGGTGTCCCCTCATGCCTGGGCTCTGCCAATGCCTCTCAGCCCAGCCCAGCCCCACACAGCCATTGCAGGATCCTGGCCATACCTGGGGATTTCAGCTGGTCTTGATAATCCGGCTCATATGGATTAATTGTCCTCATTAAAGAATAAATGGAGAGCGCGAACAGCCCTGACATCACCACATAGAAAGCCAGGTAGTACAGGCTGATCCAGACTGGAAAAAAATGAGAGCAAAATCTCATTTTTCGAGCAAGGCACAGTGATCCCTCTGCAGCCAGGACCATCCTGGCAGCAGCAGCATCTGTCTGCTTTCCACCCTTGACCTCAGGGAGGTTTTCCCTGTAAAGGGACAGGTGTTTTGGATCATTTTCTCTACACTCAAAGGGTATTTTTCTAGGAAAAAGTTGTTCAGTTTTACAGGGATTTTTGAAGTAGTTGATGCTGAGCTCAGATTGTTTAAAACTTAAAATATTATGTGGCTTCTTGAAGTAACTTCACATATTAAGACCATTTGTCTACTTATTACACATGGAGTAAGTGACACAGCCAAGGTATTTCTGTGGCAAAAATAAGTTGCTCCTTGTGTTATTTGGTTGACAGATGTCAGTGTTTTGGGTGTGCCGATTTTAGACCCATATCACTTCACTGCCTTTTACACCGAAATTGCCATCAGCAAAACGTGTCATCCTGCTGTTTTATTCTGGTGTGAGATGCAGAATAACATTGTGCTTCTGTCTGTATGTGCGTGAAGTCTCTTACACATGGCTGATGCTCTACAAGCAGTCAGTGGTTCTTCTGTGGGAGGGTTGTTAGAAACCTGTCCCTGTGTTCATTAGCACCTCATAGCACATTCCTCTCTACCAACTGGAAGGGCTCACATTTCAGTTGCATTTTCTGTGAAATTCTGTTTTTAGGAGTAGCCAATAAGCTACACTCACAGGTTTCATGGCAGAAAAAAAAATCACCTGGAAACTTGCAACTACTCCTACAGTTTGTGGGAAGAGCAAGGATATTCTTTACAGTGGTCCAGACTGCCCTTCTCAGAATGTAGATCATAAAACACATCATCATTGTAGACACCAGTTTGACTATGGGAAGAGTTTGGCTATGGGAAGGGAGGCTCATCTGAAATACACACTAAGACACAGCGATAAGAAGCAAGATCTACTAAGCAGACAATAATTCAGAAAGGAATTACAGAAAAACAAAACTTGTTTACAAGGAATTGGACAAACCCCACCAATTAAGCAAAATTTCCCATGTACTAGTATGTGAACCCCTTTTAGTTAGCGGTGTCAGAACCCGACTATAACCATCACCCTTAGCTATTAATAAGTTACCTGTTAATGCATTAATTTTTCTCCTTTCAAAGTACTTGGTTTAAAACCACTTTGAAGTCATCTTACATTTGCAGGAACTGCTTGGATCAATGTTTTAATCAGCTTATTATTATTATCAATTGATCCAGCTTATAGGGCCACCCAAAAAGTGGTTCAGAAGTATATGTGAGAACTGATGTCTTCAACATATCTGCATTGTGCCCCACTCATTAGGATGACACCTCCCTACACATTTTTTAAATATACTACAAGGAAGAGAAGACTCTTGCATGTGAAAACCTACCCCAATTAATTAAGGACCTTCCCATGAAGAGCTTTGTTTCTGGATTCCAGACAAAACGACGGAAATTTTCCATCCGTTCACTGCAGGTCTTCTTTTCATTTAAAGTCGCCATTTTCTTGCAGAAGTTCCCAAAAATGTGTCCTCCTTTGAAACTAAGAAATTCAACCGGTGCCCAGAAGGCAGTCACTGAAGAAACTTTGGGTTTTATACCACCTTCTCCACTGAAGGTCACCAAGTTCGTTTCCTGTGCCAATGAAAGCCCCTGCTCACTACTATCAACCCACTGCAGATACAATTCTTTATAAAGGGTGTTGATAATGCTGCCATTGAGGCTGGCAGGGGAAAGTTAGTTCCAGTCAGATGCCCTTCTCCTTTCTCTTGATGGCCTTAGCAGGTCGGCAGGGCTATGCATTTTTCCTAGTGACCGTAGGGTTTGCGATAGACTCAGTGTGATAGCTGTTATCAGAGCAGATAAAGTAAAGGAGAGTTTATTTCTCCCTGGGTTTTCTTTTCATTTTTTCCAACTGACTTGCAATTGCTGGATAGAGTTCTCCCACTACAACCTGCAGATGTTTGTTGGGATATATAGAGTATTTTAGTAGGAGTTAGGGAGGGGCAAAACCCACCAGATTTTCCTAGTGTTTGCCATGTTGTGCAGAGGGGGAAATAAGATCAGTGTTTTTCTGTTTTCTGTGGGGCATGTTTTCAGGTGACCTCTGACAGAGCTAGCTCAGCTTTGGAGTATAGTACAATACAATACAATACTTGTGTATAATACAAGTTTTCCATACAGATAGGTGATGAGGTGGAGCAGAGAACGAACAGGAGCCATTTAACCCCCTTCGCTATCTCCTTTAAACCAAAGGCTCTGGGGCATCCAGAGGCAGATGCCCAACCCTGAGTTCACTCTGTGTACAGAGAAGCAAGACTGAAAATGTACCCAGCAGCTCCCCTGTACACAGAAAACCAAAGGGTGTCCTGCAAGTGGCAGAGCCGATGAGCTCTCTGCATGCTCCATCTGCAAGGGAAGCCCTTCCAGGCTCACTAGTGTTCTTGCTGCTTGTCAAAGTTGTTTGCTAATGCTCTTACTTTCTTATTGAATCCCACTGATGTCAAACCTCCAAAATTGCCTGGTGAATTCCCCAGGACCAGGGTTTCATCCTATTTAACCAGGTGTATTGGTGTGCCCTGCCTTATACTCACTTCACAGGCCCTTTGAAATGGGCAAACATATAAGGTTAGCTGAGAAATTTTTGGATTTTTTTGGACACTGAAACAGCTGTAATAGAACTGTCAGCTGGAGTAATATGGCAAGATTATTCTTCCAGCTAAATAATGCAGAGTTTCTGAACAGAGTTTTATTGTGGGCTTTTTGCCCCAGGTTAGGCAGCATGATAGTTCAGCATAATAGCCACCACTTTGGAGTGATTTGTTCTCAGATAATGAAGTAGGAGTCAGGCCAAGTAAAAGAAAATTCAGATTTACAGACAGTTGACTAATTTGTATTTCCCATAGAAAAGAAAGGAGGATGAACATAAAGGTACTTTCAGTCATTACACCATGAGCTAACTGATATTCAAGGCAAATGTTGGGGTTTTTCTTAAAATTTAAAATAAGACAGGGAGATTGGGCAGTGGCTTGAAAATTATGAAAATTAAACAGGTGCTCACAGATTAAAAGGTTTATGGAGGATCCCACAGAGAGGTTTTGAAAATGGGAAGAGAGGTATGGGACCGTAGCAGGTCTTGAACAGGATTTAACTTTTCCTGTGCTGAGCAGGAGCTGTTTGGGTGAATCTGATGGAGGGGAGTGACTGGACTTTGTAAGATATGAAGTTAGAGGCTTTTTGAAGAGAGGGCGCTTTCTGCACAGCTTGCAGAAAGGCGATAATGTAACAGTACACAGACTTCAGCAGGCAACTGAATCTAAACAACAAATTAGTTATTAATAACGCAATTAATTCCCAAATTACGTTTAAAAGGAAAATGTTGTTGCTTCTGCTTTCACACAGTGAAGATGATGTAGAAATCAGCAGGGTGCAAGTGTCTGTACCAGAGGTGAATTGGAGCTTCTTGAAATTTAGGAGATTGTCCTCTGGTGTAACAGAAGTTAAGGATTTCACACGTTCTTCTCTCTTATATTATATCCCATTTTTCCCATCTATCACTGGCTGGGGAATCTAAAACTCTGCTGAGTTCAGCAGCACTCGCCCAGGTGTGGCTGCACAGCGTGAAGGAGACCATAAAACCAGGAGGGCAGAGTCATGTGCAGGAGGTGGGGAAAGGCACAGGGCAGCTCAGCGGGACCACACGGGCAATAGGAGAGGAGCAGCACCAAGTTCTTTCATCCCGACGGGGTCAAAGAAATACCTTTGGATTTGTGTACCACAGAACAGGCAGGAAAATGTTGGTTGAAGGAAAGGAAAGCCAGATTTCAAACGAAGAAGGAAGAGCCTGGCTGCTTTTAATGCTGCTGTAACCTGCACATAATCTGCTAACCTAGATTCAACCCTGCCAGCTATATTAGGCAAGAGTAGGGAAGCTAGATTATTTAAGTGGGTGATTTAAATTATTTTGCCTTATTTCTAAACTGGGGTTAGTAAAGATCAGTGAAAAATGAAAATGCAAATGCACCAAGTTAACAGCAGTATCTGCACTGAAGGTAAGAATAAAGTAGAAGAATATTACAGCTGAAAATCTGTTCTGACTAGAAGCTCCAAAAATACAAAATAGATAAATGCATTAATCACATTAATATAAAAGCACAAATAGAATTAACATGATTTTATTATATTCTCACTGTATAATACCTAATTTCAACAGCTACACAAATTAAATACATTATTGTATATTAAAACAAATAAATTACAAAAATGCATTTACACCAAATACAGAAGTAAGAAAAACAAAGTCATATAGCAGTGGGTGGTTATATTAAAATAGTTTGTCTCAGATTTCTCCTCCTGTGTTGGAAATTGTTAATGAAAATGTCAGATGTATCACTCTCTGTATTTGGACAGAGAGTGATACATCAGCACATATGAGCTGAAAAACTTGCATTTCATTGATGAACTCACCAGGACTTTTGAGTCACCACTGAACTTAAAGACCAGGCTTACTTGTGGAAGTGGCGCCATTGTTGCCACCAGCCAACTGTGTGTGGCAGTCGCTTGGTGCTTGTAAATGTCCTATTCAACACTATTCCGATAACTGCAGAGGTGATTTTTGTTAAAAACTGAACTTCATTTGCATGATGTTTCAATATAATTAAGGAAATGGGATTGGTTAGAAATAAGTAATTACTTGTTAAGTATGCAACTACTTTTGGGAGCTACCTGCAAGCCTGGAAAAGCATGCAAAAATATTGTTTATGCCTTTGGTGAGACCAAAGTGGCAGCATGAGGGGTCCTGAGGGGACACAGGGCCACATGCTGCATGCCACGTATATGGTCTGTCTGCTCCCAAGCCAGGCACAGCCATGTCACCATGGACTTGTCTCCTGTCCCTCTTCAGCTTCACAGCAGCAGAGACCATGAGGAGAGAAGGGCCATCAAGAGCAGCACCTTCTTTATATGCATGAGTTCTAATTTCCCACTGGGAACCTGGGGATTTTCCACCACCTTGCAAACAAACTGACTTGGAACTTGATGTTTCCCCTGAAAGACTGGAGGAGAAGTTTGGGATAAAACGAGCAAATATTTGTAATGGTGGATTTTCTTCCTTGTCCCCCCCCCCTTTTTTTTTTTTTTAATTCTAGAAAGAGTGAAATCTAGCTGCACAGAGCTGACAAAACACCTTTATTTACTCACTGAATTGCACAGGAGGCCAGAGGAACCTCACTCATCTCCTGCAAGGTGAGATGAATGAAATACTGGAGATGCAAAGCTGTGAGCAAAGGGCACTGATGCCTGGTGTGTGTTGGAGTGGGGGAGTGTTGTGCAGCAAACATGGGGGGCAAGAGGGGATGAGAAATCTGCTAGAAGAGCAGGAGGGGAAAGTGTTGGTGTACAGAGCTGAAATCAGAGGTCCCATGACACGCTGGCTGAGTGGTGCAGCTGAGCCACGGGTAGGACTCGTGCAGCTGTGACAAATCTGGGATTCTCTTGAAAAGTTTGTGCATGTGAGTGAAAATGAGCACTGCCTGTCTGAAGAGGTTTATCAAGGTAGGATGGAGCAATGGCAATTCTATGGGCTCTGTTGAAGGGTTCCTGGACAGCACAGTAATTTGTCAGGACACTTGTTACTGACCAGTGGACAACTCTTTATGGCTCCACAGGAGGGCTTTTGGTGTAAGCTCCCTCTTGCTTTATAATCCATCAGGATTCATCTAGTGCCTGCTTTCCTCACCCACACATGCAGGGCTGCCCATCAGCGTTCATCGCTGCCCTGATGCCCTGGCCTTGTGGCCACTGCAGCCAGCCCTCGTCCCATTGCTGTGCCAATCCCTCCTCCCAGAATCTTGCTGTACTTCATGTACCCAGAGCTGCTCGAAGGGGGACTGATGTTTGCTTTCCTTGGCTGGTGTTTAATGGCTGCATCGCTGACCTTGGGCTGGCCACAGAAGGGAAGGACAGCCAAGAGGGAAGGTCATGGAGGAGCGTGGGATGTGGCACAAGGTGCAAGAGCCACCCTGCTGTGACTGGACGCAGCTGATTTATATGTACAAAGAGGGAGGTGAAGCCCCTTCCTCTCCCAGTGGTTTGCACAGTTAGCAATCTTGAGTGAAAAGCTTGAAGGCTACTTTTGGAGCACCACGCCTACAAGGTTAGATCCAGGCTAAGATGGTATCCCTTGGAGATGATGCCCTTAGCAGACCTTTGTGCCAGCACACCTTGTCAGGCCAGGATTGGCTTTACACCAGGCTCCTTACACGCCATACCAACTTGACCTGCTTTAGGTTTGCCTGGCACTGACTGGGAACTTGGTGTCAATGTTAACAAAACACTAACTTTGTTTACTCATGATAAGGGCACTGATTCCACCCTCTTGCTGAGGCTGTGCAGAGGTGGTCCTTGTGGGGAATACCAGGAGGGACAGGTTGCTGCCTGCTGACTTACTGGAGCACTGCCAGCGCCGTGACAGGGCGTCAGACTGCTGGTTTTGGGTGGCTCCATGACGCTGCCCCTCCAAGCACCATGATTTCAGCCTGTCTTCCTGAAGGAGGTATTCATTTTGTGCTGCCTGGGTGCCTTTCCAGAGCACAACATGGACTGCGCCAGCTGGGAGAAGAAACCATCCTGGTGTAGTAAAACATGGGGGAGGGTCCCGTGGGCCTCCCTCCCTGGTGCAGCTGGGGCTTGCCAATGGGGTCATATGCTAGGGCTGGCACTTGAAGTTCCTCTGCTGTGATAGAAATGAGGTTTATGCCTTTCTCTTTGGCCTATGACTGTCTTCTGCATTAAAAAGCAGCAGGTGATTGGACATGCCAGGCTTGCTTTGCCTTTCTCATGGAGAGGGCAAAAGGTTTTCTGAAAATTTCTGAAATATAAAATTTAGAATGTAACAGAATACCAGATCCTGATGGTGGAGCACAGTGAAGGGACAAAGATGGTGAAGGACCTCGAGGGGGAAGCCCTGAGAGGAGCGGCTGAGGTCACTTTGTCTGTTCAGCCTGGAGGAGACTGAGGGGAGACCTCACTGCAGTTACAACTTCCTCTTGAGAGGAAGAGGAGAGGCAGGCACTGATCTCTGTGGTCACTAGTGACAGGACCTGAGGGAATGGCCCGAAGTTGTCTCAAGGGAGGTTTAGGTTGGATATTAGAATAAGGTTCTTCCCCTAGAGGGTGGTTGTACACTGGAACAGGCTCCCCAGGGAAGTCGTCACAGCACCAAACCTGACAGATTTCAAGAAGCATTTGAATGATACTCTCAGGCAGATGATGTGACCCTTGGGGTTGGTCCTGTGCAAAGCCAAGAGCTGGACTTGATGATCCTTGTGGGTCCCTTCCAAAAGAAAACATGTTAGCATTTTTTTCAGCCTTGGGGAGCACAGTTATTCTGTGTTTGAAAATAAAAACGTCAGATCATCAGCTTGAGCAATCCAGGGCAAGAAAATAGTGAAAACATGGATTTGTTGCTGCCCCACAGTTTCCAGCCCCAGAGAAAGTGATAAGAGCAAGGGAGGATGTTGGCAAAAGTGCAGTGCTGAGTTTATGATCAGGTCTGTGGAAAATGAAAAGCAGCCTCTCTTCAGGGCTTAGCTGGTGCCTGCTTTTCTGTCCTGCTCCCATTTTTCCAAAGGCTGCTCACATCACCATGAGCCCATCCAGATTCCTCTACTTCCCCTCTGCCTCCTGAGAATCTAAAGGAGATTATTGCTGTGAAAAACTGCTAAACTGAATGCAAAACAAACCTCGCAGAGTGCAGTAGTGTTTCTTTCAGACATGGCAGAGTGCCAAAGCATTCTGTTTCAGGGGCAACATATGGTTGCTCGTGTTGTCTTTCAGAGTAATGGGGTCCTTGAGAAGATTAAACATTGCATGAGACATCTCCAGCAGTTCTGGCTTCATCAACTTCCACTGAAGGAGTATCTCCATCTGCACAGGCTATCACAGGCCATAGTTTCATGTGGTGCTGCAACCTCATAAGCTACATGCCCAGCTGAATGCCCATCCGCAAAGCTGCATCCTGGCTCTTGTTACACTCAAAATCATGTCCGTGGACAAAAGGGGTGTTCATCAAGTAAAGCCAAGAATTTATTGATATGATAACTGAAATCTTAAAAGTCTGATCAGTATTACTCCAAATCTAGCTTTTACAGGAAAGAATATTGCCGTTAAAACCATACACACACTTTTAACCTCTACTCTTTTTCTTGATGCTACATTCTGCCTTCCACTGCTTCTTGGTGTTCAGATGTCATTGTTGTCTCACTGGTGGGGCACTGTGAGTGGTGGAACAGTCAGAAGTATCTCTCAGATGGAGGGGAATCCCACCATACCTAAGTTACATAGGGCTCAGCCTTCAAACCTGTCCAGCTGTGCCAGGCTGGGCTTCTCCCAACCTGACCTCACCATGGGTGTTGTGGCACTGTCACCTTTTGAGATATTCCTCCCCCTCACATTTCACTCCTTCCTTTATGCCTCTCTACTTCAAAGACTGTCGAGATATTGCTTAGCTAAGCTATTAATAATTTAATAATTCCTGAGCCAGTTCTCTTGCACTCTGTTACTGCCATTTTGTACTGCCTCCCACCTTGTCAGTGTCTTGGGGATAATAAAATGTGCAAAAGTGAATGCTGTTCAAGATGTGGGCTTACCAACCACAAATCCTCTAAAATCCGTGGGAATGTGCCCATTGGATTAAGTTTACTTTGGGATCTGGCCTAAAGAGAAGAATACTGCTTTTTTCAGATTGGTAACACAATATCTCAGCATGAGCCACTCAAAATTACTTTGGGATTTTTTTTTTTTTTAACATGGCTCCATCAAGTTGCAAATTCACATGTATTTACAATTTAGCAAATACTCCAAACTGCTCTGAGTGCTGCATCTTCTCACAGTTCTCCTCCCATCAGATTTTAGTCATTCGCATATTTGCTTTGTATCTTGTACTTTGCCAAACTGCAATCCATGTTGTTTTCTGCCTAGGTTTCTAATCTTGTCAAAGCCTGCTGCAGACAGGCTGACCATCTCTCTTGCCTCAATAGCAAATATATGTTGACTCCAAGATTAGTTTTTAGCCAAGATAAAGAAGTAACAATGCAGAGTCTTTGCCTTAATTTTAATGTACCTCGCTTAGTTTAGCCATTTGGACTGAATCTGGCTCATTTTTAAATGGACCTCATTTTTAAAGGACACCCAACTCAATTCCTGGACCTGGTTTTCAGAAATGAACTCTGCACCCAGCTGCTTCAAATCACATCTTCCCAAGACTTAATAGTTCTCTTACACACGATGGACAAGATATTGGGAAAACTGTATGCAACACACCTGCAATCATGCTGCTGCATCACTACCTTGTTCTGGTGCAGCAGGTCTCTATTACAGATTACATCGTTCCAATTCATAAAAACATTCTTCAGCCTCTTCTAAATAATTAGTGACACTACTCAATAAAAGCATCACCAACTCAGGCAGTGATGTAATGGTAAGGAGGTAATGAAGTATCAGTTCCTTACTAAACTTATTGTGTAGGGAGGAAGATTCCTTCGTTCAAATATACACTCACAGTGTACAGGAAAACATGGATAAGTTCAGCTAACAGTTGCAACTCCTCTTTGGGAACAGGTTTTCAAATGCTTGTGAACTCACCTAATGGCTATTTCACTTGAATCACATTATCAAAGTTTGCTTCATGAAACAATCTAAAACCTCACCAAACCAAGATATGCCACGTTTAGCACCTGTTCTCATAAACAAAGTGAGAAATTATGTTGGTTCAGCATTTTCAGCATAACTTAAATCACCCTATTAACTTGTAAAGGGATGGTATAATCCATTTTCTAGCCACCTCCTTTGCACTGGAGTGGGACTGACATTTTTCCTCAGGTGCTTCCTTTGTCTCTGTTTTTAAGTAAAAGTTGTGTGTTTCTCTGTCTTTGAACCTCTAGATCTGAACCTTTGCCTGTCCTCAGCAAGATTTTCAGGGATTATTTTGGCTCATTGCTGCATTCCTCTGCTCTTGGCTGGCTGGAAAACACTTGTTTATTGATATGTTCTTTAACCTGAGCACCCTTTTTTTCTGGCTTGCACCCAATCTTATCTTTGTCTGATACTGTCTGCCATTTGCAGCATGAATTTTCCCCTAGGTAGTGGGTGAAGCAAGGAATGATCTCCCCTTTCTTCCCACTCAAAAGAGACAAAGGATGTAACCTGGTGTCAGCCACGGTGGACACACCCTGGTCATGGTGGGGCCCTGCCAGACCCTGGTGACCAGTTGATTGTTTTCTTTGTCACATCTTCAGAACCCAGTCCTCAGCAGGCACTGGAAGCTCCTGCCCAGCCCAGCATCATAGGGAGCCCAACTAAGGTAAGGAAGCCTGGAGCCATCAGGGTTTGTCTGCACACAGCAGGTTTACAAAGCCTGTGGCTGTGCTGGTTATGACCTTAACTCTGTGACAGACTGGGCAGGGAAAGGTCAGCTTCAACCGGGTGAAAAATCAATATCGAGTGGAAAGTGATGTCTCAGGCTGTGTGTGTTTAAATGCCAGTGAAGGAAATCCACTTTTACAGATGTCCCACATCCTCACTGAAAATTTCCCTTAAATATGCATGGCTGGTTCCTCCTTTGATGTCAGGCTGAGTAACAGCATATTTATTAAGAGCCAAGTCCCCTTAGGTCTTATTTCCCCTACTGATGACAATCAAATATACATACAAATTAGTATTTCTTTAAAATAGTAAATATATAGAGAGATATATCAGGTCTTTTTTTCCAGGCTGATACAAAGAAATATATTATCTTCCAGTAAAACCACAGTGGCTGTTCAGTGATTAATTTAGCATGCAGACATCCTTTTCACTCTCTGTTCCTCAGGAGCTGCTCAGTTGTCCTCCTGGCCTTGTTACAACAGACTGATTCCTGTCACTGCATAAAAAGATACTTGTTTGCATTCAGTAAAGTGTTCTGACCTACCAAAAAGCATGATGTAATGGTCCTACGCTTTAAGGGACCCCAAACTCAGGCCGGCTTTTTTCTCAAAGACTCAACTCTACCTGTCTCTCGCTGCAGTAGGGGTGATGCTGGGTTTGGGTGCCATCCTGCACCCATACATGCAGTGGCAGCAGGGTGCTGACATGGGCAACCACCACAGCGTCCCTCCAGGGCTGCCCACGAGGATGCAGTGCAGGAGGATCAGCCCCCAGAGTCCTCTCTGTGAGCTGCATGTGGTTGTACAGCTCTAGAAACCATGGCAAATCTCGCTTTGCACAGCTCCTGAGCCGTGCGTGCTGAGAGGCATTTTAAAACAGTGCCTAAATGACCCAGGAAATGGCAGAAATAATATAGTCTTTGTCCAGAGGTAGAAATATTTCTCTTGTTTCAGTGAATGTTGGTAAACGAGAAAAGATGATGAGACTTTTCCTGATAGTGTGATTGTAAGTGTTAAGGAGGGGTCCTCAAGAGAAGAGGAAGTGAAAGAAATATGAGGACAAGGGCTGAGCACAAGCAGGTTTTAATATCAAATTATCTCTGTGTACTTACCTGTGGAGCCATTAAACCACCAGTCTAAGCTACAGTGTCTTCTGAGAAAATCTTACGTTCAGCAACCTGGCATTAAAAAGATGCATGGCTACAGATGAAACAGTTAAACTTTTGGCTATTTGTCTGCAAGACTTAGAAAACTGAGTCTTTGGAGAGACAAAGTTTTAATGGGGATACCATTAATACAAATGAATTAACATTTCAAGGGAAGACCAGAATGGGAAAAAAATACTGTAAAACTGAGTGATCCACTAAAACAGGTTAGGAGCATTTATGGCACTTTTATGTTCAGCTGTCATCCTGCTGAGGTGGGAACATTTCAGAATATAGCTATGCATCAGAATTTCAGTATGAGTACATCTTTATATTGATCTGAGTGCCTGGGATCAGCATCCATAATGGATAATGAAGCTTGTGATTCCAAGGCACTCTTAGGAAATACCACTATTTAGAATTTACTACTGCTGTAAGCTGAAGTTATGGAGATACTTGTGAATGCCAGATCTGCCTCTTGAAATATACCCCAGTTGTTATAAAGAACTTGTTCTGTTTCTAAACCGTAAGACTGGCACATAGATGTGTTTGTTGCATTTATCACTTGCTGTGAATGTGTAGCTAGAATTATTCCTTCCTAGAAATAAATATTAATATCAGTGTATTTGGCAGGATCCATGGCAAAGATTGCTGACCACCTTACAAAACTGTGCAGCCACTTCTCATCTGACATATACAGCATGACCAGAAAGCCAAATTTGTAAACCTGAACCATCAACTGAAGAGAGAGAAAACAACAGATCTGATTCAGCTGCCAATCTACCACAGTGACTTGAAAGGCTCTGTTTGAAACTCATGACATAGAGTTCAGTAAAAATCCCACTCCCCCCACCACTCACCCCTCACCCCCACAGGATAGGGCTCTTCTTCCAGAGGGTATTCAGTGCAGTGAGAGATGTCTGTATAATGACAGTCCTCAGAAAACTGCTGTTATCAAAGAAAAAAAATGCAATGAAGAGACACAGGAGGGAAAGTGAGAGATTTGTTCATTGGCATCTTTTAAATAAAGGCGATAAAATTATTTATTTAAAGAAGCTGTGCACTCATGTGAAGTTATGCAAACTGTGGATCAATCAAAGGCATACAAAGATGTGGTCTATACCAGGGTCACACAGCATATTTCTGCAAGCCTGGTGAGCTCTGTGCTGCCCTTCTCCTCCTGGACTCTCTCCATCTCGGCGTCGTGGGCTGTGCTGCCACCTGTGGAGACGCCAGGCAGCACAGCAGCACCCGAAGGTGAGAAGCCTGCACTGGAGTCCTCCTGATGGGGTCTCCTGCCAATCAGGCATTTTGGTGGCCTGAGGAGGGTCTGGTTTCCTTCCTACACGGGAACAGCTGCATAGCACCCATGGCTTTCTTTGCCCAAAGGGAGGATATGCGCTGCTCAGGGGAGGGAGGCTGACCCTGCATTTCACAAGTGTTGTGCTTACAAGTGTGGGGTCATACCGTGTCAGCCGCCTGCTTTTGGTCCCAGGGTGAACCCTCCCATTGCCCTCACAAATGGTGCTTGATTTGGCCTCTTTGATTAATGAAGCTTCATACTCTGTGTACTCTTAATGAGTAACAGCACTGCTTCATGCACAGCAACAGACATCTTCTTACTCAGCACCCTAAAGCATTCTCAGAGCGAGACCTGCAGCACCCTCATGGCTTACAGAGGGGGACACAGAGGCAGGGACCATTCATGGGATGTACCAAAACCACATTTTGGACATGACCATGTTTGATAGTTCTGGAAAGACTTTTTCCGGCCCTGAAACACACATGTTCAGAAATAGAGTTTATCTTGTAGTTTTATTTTCTTCTCTGGCCAGATTTTCACAATATCCTAAAATCCAATCCCAATCTTCCTTCTTCAGTTGTAACAGTAGCATCATTCAGTGCACCAGGGTAACTGGGCTGAGCAGGCTTTTCCTTCCCATGGCCCCAGGACAGCAGCACTCTCTTAGGTGGGAATGTACAGAGCAGAAGGGCTCCCTGATGATCTTTTCTTTCTGCCTGCTTTGTGATGGTGCCACTGAAAACAGCTGCTTTTTCTTGACTCAGTAAAGTCACTGTAAGTGCCAATACTGCAAAATGCAGTTATCAATAAATGAATCATTAGTGAGAGGCTCTGAGGATGGGTAACACGATATGGAGACTTTCAAGTAAGAGGTCACAACACCTGAGCTGAGGCCAAGGTACTCCTGGGGCCATGTAACACTGGTCTGTGTGGACACCTGCTACAAAGCTGGGTGTGGGGTACAGCTGAGTGGGTGCAAAGGCTGTCAGCTACTCCTGGAAAGGATGGTTGGGGTCCTTTCTGGAGTCTGAAGCTCCACAATGTTTTGCTGCTCCCCTCCTGTCACCCAGAACAACTGCACCTGAGACTGTTTCCAAGCCCTCTCATGTCCCAGTGACCCAGTTTACCCTTTTTTTTCTAACCTTGGATCATTTCCACAGATGTGTTTCTGCTGATGGACTGGAGGAGGCAGTATCTGGCCATTGCTGAGTAGGTGAACGTTGTTCCCCTGGCCTTTGGGGCAGCAGCCTGGCCTGACTGCAGCTTTAGGGGCAGTGCTGGGGGCTGCAGCTGTCCTGGAGCCCTCTGCTTTGACTCTTACAGTATTTTCTCGTATCACCTTGCCTATCCCATCTTGTCCTTCAGACGGTGCAGAGCCACAGGGGCACTTCCCCAGGTCCCTCGCAGCAAAAGTCACACTGGTTACAGTGAACACCTAAACCCACACAGACAAAAAAATGGGTAAATGTAGGTTATTTCTGATTCTACCATGTCCCACCACTGGAACACACACTTGGTCAGGGACTCAGAATTCTGGTATTGAGACCTGAATGAAGCAGATGAGCTTTGGGAGAGAAAAGAAAACTTTTGATGCACCTTGAAGATAGCAAAGAACACTCCTGTTGAGGTTGCACATGCTTTTTTTCTCCCTTCTCTGAGTGTTGCTCTTTTTCTCTCCTGCAATTCACCTACTTGCCTCTTCCCCCTGCTTTTCCAGCTGCTCAGAGATCCTGCTGCTCATGCAGGATCCTGTCCCACCACATATCCCACTGCTCTTTACCTCCCTTCAGCTTTCTCTTGTGCTGCTGCCTATGGGGTGCTTCTGGTAGGGGCACCGAGCATTCTTCTTGGACAGAGCAGCTCTCCTCATGTCACAAGCTGTACTAAATGTGGTGGTTTGGGGGATTTACATCTCAATAATATTAACTGCTTGAGGGGCTGTCAGAGCTTAGACCATGGGGCAAAGTGCACTACCTGTGCTCACTAGGCAGTATTCCCCATAAGCTGCCAGCCAAAAGCCCTGTCAAGAGGATGTGCCTGTGCTCAGCAAGTGAGCTAATGCTTGTGGGTGATGCATATGCTGAAAATGTTCGCTGTCTACTAAAGGCCTGAAAAGTGTGGGCTCACAAAGACTCTGTCTTTTTTAGAAAGTAATGCAAAAAAAAAAAAAAAGAAAAAGTTATAAATGTCCAGAGCGTTCCTAGTTGAATATCCATTTACATCTCTAGCAATGCATTGCAGGACTCACTAGCAGATACCAACACTCATCCAGAGCTGCCATGCACCCAGACACACTGGACAGAAGCAGCATAGCTGTGTGTGTAAGTATAGCCCCATTGCTGATTCCTGTGTGGTGTCATTCCATTGAAATGCCAAAAGTCTAGTTGTTTGGATCCTATGTAGCTAGGGGTATGGAAGAGGGCCCGTGGATGTGGGCTGACAGCATTTCTCTATTTATGCCCCCGAGGAAGGCATGTGCATGTGTCTGGTCCCTCCTAAGCATTTCTACAAATACATTTATAAATCAATGTCATTTCAACCAGACAGTCAAGAGGATCAAAATTCACTATCACTCCTTATACTGAGTGATACATTGATCCCACTCATACCTGCACAGTAGGGAGTAAAAGCAGAGTGTGTGCAGTAGCTGTTAAAAGTTGCCTTTCAAGCTGTACATTTTAAGGATGTACATGTGGATTGTGGCTGAAGGATTAAGGCTAATTTGGTGAATATATACCTTCCTCCTAGACAGTGAGATTGGATAAGATAGCACGTTGTAATCTACTGATCACATGTTGTCTGGTACATGATCACATGTACTGATCACATGTTTTCTGCTACAGTATTTCCAGAAAAGCAGCATGGGTGAAAAGGTTCGTTGTGAAAAACAGCAGATGGAGAAACCTGCTGGGTCATTTTCTTTGGCATGGGAGTAATAGCTGCTGTGGGAGGGCCTGCCAGCAAAATCAGATCTGCTTCTGGGGGTGAGGACCTGCCCATACAGGTGTCCTCAGCACACAGTAAGGAGCAGAAACATACAGCTTTTTGATACTGGTGTGTTCAACCCTTAATTATCACTCACATCACAGAAAATACGATTAATAGAAAAAAGTTATATATTCTCATTAACAGTTGTAAAGTTCTTTTTCCATTGAAGCTGCTTTTACTGCTACTTACTGCCTTAAAGCTAGGGAAATTAAATTTCTCTGGAGCTAGGTGTGAAATACCAAGTACCAACATTTTATGTGCTTATGCCCTCCTTGGGAACTTTAGCCATAGGTTTTCCATTCAGTTGTAAATAGCTTCTGAAACTGTAAGCTGTGAGATCACCTTAGCAAACACTGGGTAGAGTTTCATGGCATGTGTTGTATAGCAGGCGGTAGGGGCAACCAGGATGGCTTTCTCTAGCCCCCAACAGCAGCATGAAGCAGTGTGGAGAGGGCAAGGAAGAGTACAGTACTGACAACTCAGCCTCTCAGCAAACAGCTTTTGCAGTGCCCCTGCAGGTTGACCTTGCATAGACTTTTCAGTTGCCAAACCAAAACAGTACAATAATTCAATAATGTCCATCTGGCTATTTGAGGAGCAACCTGAGGAGGACATACAAGGTGTCACCAGTGCATGTGTGGGGTGATGAAAGAGCTGAACATGATCACGCATGCTCGAGGCCCCAGGAGCGGGGCTTGAAGGCTGGGATGAAGGGACAACACACATACTTTGCATACAAATTACTTTTGGGTTTTTTTTTGGTACAAATGGTTTGCAGGAAACCTTAGGGCAGCTGAAATGTGGGGTTTTTTCCCCAGCTCAAGTGGTTGAGCCGTGTGGAGGCTCTTGGTTCAACATCCACCGAACAGGGAACTGCTCCACATGCTGAAACTACTCTCCCAGCAAGAAACAAAATGGGACCCTTCTGGCCTGATCTAGCCCCACTATGTGCCACAGGGTTGGAAGTCCTGGAGCATCACCATGGTCAAGCTGCCACTGCAGCCTGGGCTGGGGGTGGAAGGCAGCTGTGGGGCTCCCGGCAGCCTTCATCCAGCTATCTGCCATCATGTCTGGACATAAAATACAGACCCAAATGACCCCAAGGGATAAGGAGAGAAGTACGCTTCAACCATTTGAACCAGTGGTGATGACTCCTTTCTCAACAGGTCTGGATGCTTTCTGAGTCCAGGTGACCTTGTAGCCTATAAACAAAAGGTCTCTGCCAAGGCAGCCCACAAATTAGTTGCATAATGTGTGCACAGATATTTTTCCATCTGTTGAAACTGCTGCCTGACAGGCTCATTTGCTGCCCTTCGCTTCTTGTATTAGAAGAGATAGCCGGCAACTGTACTCTGCTGGCTTTCTTACTGCCATTCATGGTCTTATTGATCTCTTTCATTCCAACTCTGCTCAACTTCTCTTCAAACAGAAAAGCCCTCCTGGATTTATTGGTTTCTGGTACAGAGGCCTCTCAGTATCTTTGATTATCCTCACTGATGATGCACTGATGCATCAGGAGCATCTTTGCATCTTTTCCGATTCTGCTGTAGCCTTCTAGATGTGGGGAAACATCTCCTAAAATCAATGTATCTGTTCACTGCAATATTAACGGTGCCTGTCAGTCACTTACAGAGCAGAAAGCAGGATGCATCCAGGAGGGACAGACAGTTATTCAATCCCATTACAGCCCAATAAATAAATGATAGATTGCTTAGTAGGACAATCTGGGCTATCAGATGTCCTTTCATAATAAGGGAGTGTAAAGCCTTCTTTCCTGATGGGAGAAGGTCCCCCTGCAAGCAGCACTAACCTGCCTGGGGAGCAGCCAATGTCACTTTGCTGTGTTCTGATGGAAAACTTTGTGTCTCCCTTCCTATACCTCCAGTCCACCAATAATTTTTTCTAAGGGCTTCACAATTTTTTTGGGACATTGATGAGATATTGTGACACAAATTAGCATATTTGGTTTCTATTCCAGAAACCACCCATTACACCGCCCCTTTTGATCAACACGACTATGCCATGTGGACTCTGTAGTACGAAAAAAAGCCATTCTCTTCTGTATAATGCGATGGATGGAGAAGCACAATTCATTACAAGAGAGGAAGGAAGTTGACTTATATTTTACTAGATATCTCTTTTCCTGTAAGTGCTTGGTTATAAAACCTGAGCAATTTATTCTCATAGGAAACAGTGCCAGGGATGCCTCCTGAACACTATTAAAGTCGTTCACATAACAAGAACAAAACTGATTCTGTAGATAAAAGAAAACTGAGCTCTACTGAACTTCTCCAGTACACCCATCTGTTTATGAATCTATTGGGAAGATGAAAGCGGGACAAGAAGTTCATCTATTTGCAGACGTAGAGTTGATGTTGTCTGTGTGAATGACCCATCTAGGTTTTTGAAGCTTACGTTTCTCAGATCCGTAATAAGCAGTCAGCAGAGGCTGTTTCCTATTTCTCTCTCCTTTGTATAACTTCTTTGGTGCCTCCCAGTGTGGCTGATCACTCCTCGAAACCCTTCTGCAGTGAAAGTATTTATTTCCTCTCCCTTCATTATCTGGTTGCCTCTTTCCCCAGGTGTGTTATCCTTGAGAGGTCCAGCCCTCTGCTAAGTGTGACTACATTTGGCCACTGGGTTCAAATTTTATTACAGGTGATTGATAGGCAGCACAATTGCATAAGTCTCAGCTTCAGGGGAAACAAGGATAAAAAGTCCCAGAGAGAACAAAAAGGAGGAAAATAACCCCATTTAAGAAATCTCCATGCATTCATTGGCTAAAACACTGCTTGAGCAGAACTTTCCCAGACAAACTCCACTTCAAGAAGTGGAAGGACATCCCTGCGTTGAAGACAGTTATCACACAAGGCTGGACCTACAGATGTTGTATGAACAGCTATGTTATATGCATACCAGCTAACAATAATGTGTAAAAGAAAAGGGCCTTACATAATACACAGGCTCTAAAAACCCCTACATTTGGTGTCTCTGATGTTGATTTTTGGAGTGTGAAAGAATGGCAGACAGCTCACTTAATGGGACCTCAATTTCAAAGGGGCCATATCTCTCCCAGGTTTCAAGAGGCTGATCAGTTGCATGGAGGATTTTCATTTGTAACTGCACATGCAAAACCCTGTACTTTATCTACCTTCCCTAACCTAAGCTCACCAGTCTTTGTACTCCGCATATGTGTGCGTATGCACGTGCAGATGCTGATGTACTGGATAGTCCTACAATAGAGATGTACTTCAAGCATTAGCTCCTGTCAGGAGGATATCCTATCTCAGGCCTCTTCAGGATGGAAGTTTCCTTAGTTCAGTAATTGTGACTCTGGAACCAGGGTCCAAAACATCAGAGCATTTCTGTAGGTGAGTTCAGCTTTTTGGTAACTGACTATTTGGGAGGTAGGTATCTCTGTTTTCACACAGGAAAAAGGAGAGCACCTCTTAAATTCCTCCAGATACTTGATGAAAACTAATTTTTTTCATTCAACTGATTCTTGCTTTGTGGCTTTAGTGCCTCTTTCTGCAGTGATGCCCTTTAGAGTGTATAAAGTATTAAACCAAGTCTTTCTAAAGGAATGAGATATTATCCCAGATAGTCTTAAAGCTCCTAACTGGCAACTTAAGTACCCCAACATTATTTATAAATGAAAGCAAAGTAATTGATAGCAGCAATACAGAGCAGTATTCAGTTTCTCTGTCTGAAATTTCTGGCGTTGCTGTACTCAGCACTGCAACTCAGATCTGGCTGCCACTGGGCAGTTAGCAATCTAATAACCAAAACTAATTTTATTTTCATTGAGTTTTTGCTATCTAACTGGGTAGAATACTTGCAGTACTTAGGGATTTGGGGTGTTTTTGCTCCTTCAGAGAAGGCTGGCTGCAGTCAAGGTCTTTCTTGGTTATTTCCCAACTTCCAAAGCAGTTTCTTAAGTGTCAGGTGCTTGCCAGCTTTTTCTCTTTCACAATCTATAATATGAATAGAGGGATTTATTATGTCTTTCATTTATTCCTTTCCTCTGCTCCAGCCTCCAAATGAGGGCCTCATCATCTTTCTGGCAAGGAGGGTGGGTGATCTCCTAGGATTTAAAAGAAATATCTGTATTTACTTCAGTGACTTTGAGGCTATTCCTGTCTGAATTCATGGAGGCTTGATGTGAACGATTTTAGAAGACAATAACTGCATATATGAAGCATTTCTTAAGAGTGCCTTTCATAATCTGTGGCATGCATTGCTTACACTTTGTCAGAGCCTCTGATGCAAAATCATTGCTTCATCTAGTGTCTACAGGCTGGTATGCACCAATACATTTTATATTTGCCCTGTGGAAGACAGACAGGGCAGCATGGTACCAAAACTGATTCCCATTCTGTAGGTCACAGTACCTTTGCTGTCAGACCTGCCCAGCTGTTTGAAGATTGCCACCACATCCAGGCCGTGCTGGTTCAGGAACCTCATCCCCCGAGGCAGAGTTCAAATCGCCAGTGCCTGTAGGAACTGCTTCTGCTCTTGGCCAGATTCAGATCACCACAAAGTCAAGGCTTCAGGCGAGAGGAGGACAGCACAAAGATAAACGGAGCCATCAAAATCCCCGAAACAATCTGTTGCACCCGAAGATGATAGAAAATAATTTGGGGCCTCAAGGCGGGTCTGTTGCAATTACAGAGAGGCAATGCAGAAGATGAAAAGCAGATAAGGAGAGAGATGAACTATGATCAGAAGCAGTGGTTAATAATCAGGTAGAAGGTGCAATTAGGAATGACTGTTCTGTGATGCCAAGTGGACAAGGGGAGATAATCCAATTCCAGAAGCAGTGCCAGAGCACCACAACACTCTGTCTTCCATTTACTTAGGTAGCGGAAGAGCACTACCAAATGCACATCATCATTATGGAAAAGAAATGCTCATTTTCCTCTTGTTCACTGTGCAATTAATTAAAACTTATCTTTTCTTTGTAAAGTCACCATAAGTTTGGGGTCAATTTATGTCTTGCTGAAAGTACAGTCACTATTTATTACCTGTCTCCCTTCTATCCCTCCCTAAGTCATTGCTCTGGCATTCTCCTTCCTCTGCCAAGGTCTTGCATTGTCCTCTTGCCCCTTGGTCCCTCATGACATGTCCCTTTGTGCCTGCCACTGAGCTTATACAACCTAAACATCTCAGAGAGTGTCCAACCACTTGTGCTGTGTGCTTTGAGCTGAAGTCCAGGTGTGCCCCTTTTGCCAGGGTTCAAAACTTCTTAGTGAAACTCTTCCCAAAAAAACACTTGCAGGCAGCATGACTGCTTCAGCCACATTTCCAGAGGAGAAAATCAATATAAAAGCTTCCTGAGTAAGCAGCACGTGGCTAATCTCCAGCCCAGTTAAGACTTTCATATCCCATTTCCTTTCTTTGCATTTGTATTTCTCCTCAGGTTTAGGCTTTTTAAAGCAGACTCTGGTCCTTCTTTTATCCTCGAATGAGAAGCCACTTCATGTTGGGTGCTGCATGAAGCATGAGACTAACTCTGTGTGTTCCCTTAAAGGGAACATTCATCAATATGAGAAGAACATAAGTTTCCACAAATAGCTGTCATATATAAATAGATGAGGAGGTAATATTAAGATTAAAGAGCTGGCATCCTTACTTGGTAGGCAAAATGTAGTATGCTGTGTAGCAGAGCATTTTTAACACAATAAGAAAATTACATCTTATAAATCAACGAGAAGCTTTTAGATGAGAAACAAAAGCCTAAGTAAGAAGTAAAAAATTGGAAAAAGTGCTCTAGGAAGGAAATGTTTTATGTTAAATGCTTCGTGTTTATTTATGTGCACTGTAGTTAAAAGGGCAAAAGAAATGGTAGGCACTCATGTCCAAAGCAGAGCTGAACATCCATGTGCATGCGTGTGAATAGTTTTCTGATAATTAAAAGTCTCTCAAGGCTGGGTTAGATTAAGATTTGCTGTCAACAGGTACCATAATCTTCCAGACCAATAAAGACAATTTTGTTTAACTGTATGGAATTTCTCTAGGTTTATGAGGATTCTGTAGTAATTTGATTTATTGAATGTTTATGTTAAGAAAGATCAACCTAAATAAATAAGAAAGTAGAATGTTGTTTATTTTTACGTGATTTCTTTCAAAAGTTGCTTTCCTTATAGTGGGAATCCTGATCTCAGCTCTTGTTTTTTTCACATTGTTCATATTGCTTTAATATAATTTTTCAAATTATTGTTATTTTTTTCAAATGGTTATTTTTCCTGTTAAGGTGGAAAGTGGCCTTGTGTTTATCTTAGATAAAAAGCATGCACATGGGCAAGGCAGGAATCTGATATATTTAAAATTTTATCTCTAATTCAAACCATAGTAAAATGGGTGTTTGCCCACAAGATGAAGATCCCTCGGGTTCTGCCCAAATTGAATCCAGACCTCTGAAACGGAGGCAGCCTGGGGACTTTTATGCGGAGTGTATGGAGTTAGACCTTCTCACTTGGCATCCCAAATGTTGAGCACACTGAGGAGGGACCACAAAGAGTTGTTTATAGCAATTCTATACTCTAAGATTTAGATATATCCCAAAAAGGCTGCAAACAGGTGTCTCTGTCCATTTATTCTCCTTTACAGGGCAAAAATTCCCTGCCTTTGCTTCTAAAGCATCAGTGGAGCTAACGCTTTTTTGTAAAGGCCTGGCCAACCAGGAAGGGGTGGAAGAGGTGGAAGATCTTGCAGCAGGACACTGTTGTCATGGAAGTATGAAGTAAATGTGGTCACCACCATGTTTTTGGAAGGCATTTGGGCTAAGGAGCAGTGCTGAGATGGGAATGGCCCCAGAGGTGGGCAAAGGCAGCATGCTGCTGCTGGAGTCAAGCATGGAGCTTCCTCTGGTATTATCTGGAAGCTGCCTGGGGACTTTTAGGGTCACAACTTTGGCCACCAGCCCTCCATGTAGTTTCAGTTTCAACCCTTAAGCTGGTTCTTCTAGCCCTAAAAGACTATGGCATTTCATACTGAGTATAAACACTCCAGACCAATCTAAAACGGCCAATGGAACTGAAAGAATTTGGCTTTGTAGGTTGGATTTTGCAGTCTCCATCTCAATTGTAATGTAGAATCATAGAATATCTCAAGTTGAAGAGGACCCATAAGAATGCTTGACTGCAGTTCCCTGCTCCTTACAGAGCTACTTAAAATTAAACCATATGACTAAGAGCATCATCCAGATATTGCTCGAACTCTGACAGGCTTACTGATGTAATTACTGTCCTGGGGAGCCTTTTCCAGTGCCTGACTACCCTCTCAGTGAAGAACCTTTTCCTAATGCCCAATCTGAACTTCCCCTGACAGTTTCATTTCATTTCCTCGTGTTCTATTGCTGGTCACCAATTTCCAAGCGACTTCTGTTGGAGTTCCAGCTTAGTTGTCTCTGAGTGCCTTCAGGAAAGCTGGGTTCAGTTTGAACCCTGAATGCCACCAATACCTCCCTTGATTTGTTCTGATCTGTGCAAAATTCTGGTTTCCTAAGCTTTAGGATTACCTCATTTCACTTTGCTAACCTGAAGCATGCCAAATTCTGACATCATGTATAAAAAGCTTCAGTATAGAGGAAGGGCCAGAATCTAAATCTTCAATTATCCTAAGCGTACTGTCAGGGCAGAGAGCCCTTGGATCTGATACCACTTCCCTCATGCATGCCATCATGCTTAGCAGGAATTCAGAGGCAAAGGAAATGCAAAGTAAAAGCAAAGTTAGTTTAGGGCATAAAGGCTCTTGAGTCACTAAAGAGTAACATTAGAAATGTGAATTTTCCAACTATGCTCAGGAAGTCCTCCAGGGAGAAGAGTCAAGTGGATCAGAAAACTTAGTTATTACTGAAGGATTTGTGTAGAGAGAAGAATGCCTTTACTTGAAAGGACATAAATCAAAGATTAACAGCCATATAAAGGCTCTTTTTAAAGGTTTATGAAATGAGAAAGCAGTAAGTACCCGTAGCACTTGAAACAAGCTGCAATATAGTAGCAGCTGTGATCACATCTTCTGACTCATTTGGAGCTTTGTGTAAGTATTATTTAAAATGAAAGACAAAAAAAGCCTGTGGAGAGCTGGTTATTCTAACACAGAAAGCAGCGATTTTTAACTAGATCCTCTGTCCCGTTTCTGTCTTGTGCAGCCCAACAGATACAGTGAACCACAGAACTGCACCCTTCCCCAAAGCCAGAGCTCTCTTTTGTGACTACTGATGCAACCTGGTTGGACTCGGTGATCGTAGAGGTCTTTTGCAACATAAATGATTCTATGATTCTAGTTCAGGATTACTGCAAAGCCCCAGTTTCAAGGTCTGCAGGTTCATTCTTTATAATTGCTGAATGTATAACCTTTGTTGCATTTTGTTCATAACCTTTGTGTGGATGAGATTTTTTTTGTTTGCACAGGTGCTCAAGAAATGGCTATTCTCTGTATAAACTCGTACATTGATGAGCAAACAATAGTATATGGGATACATCAAATTGTTATTTGAGTTTGTCTTAGAAATTTTATTGTCTTAGGCAAGGTGCAGAGGCACAGGGGCAGGAACAGGTATGTTTGTGGAATTAGGGCTGAAACCTTGGGTTTGGGAGCCACTGGATCTCTCTCCAGGATGGCAAGGAAGTCTTGTGTCTCTTTGCACCTTGGCAAGCATAACAGAAGCCTGAGAGTGTACAACACCACCAAGGAAGGATTCTGAGAGGAAATCTTTTGCTATTTCCTCTGGGGTAGTTTCATGTTGTTACCACAGGAAAGCCTTGGAGGTAGATGACTGATAACAGGAAATAGTAAGAGAAAAACAACAAACGGATCAAGTGAATGGCTTATTTCTCATATGTATCCTTTGGATTAATTACAGTAACAAATATATGTGTAGAGCTCAGGATCAATTAATACAGAAAAAGTTGAAGTAAATTTGAAGTTTTAGAATTAGGTGTAAAAAGAAAATGTATCGGCCCTGAGGCCAACTAAAGACTTACAGTACAGCTCGTGCTTTTATGAATCCAAGAACATGTTTTAATGGGACTTGTGAGCGTGCCTGTATACATATTTAAATAGAACTAGATATGCCTATGTAAGGAAGTTATGGCAATGTGACAGTTTTATCTGTGTGCAATTACATTTCACTCACCAGGCATTTTTAAAGTCTCATCTGCACCCTGTCCCACTCATCAGTATCCTCTGGGCCCAGTTTGCATATCATAAATTCCTGATACTTTCAAACTACTGCTGCCACGGAAGATGAACAAGTGAAACCCTCTAACAAGCATGAGATCTCAGCAAATGTTGCCTTTCCAAAAATGGGTTTTTCACTGACTCCATCTCCACAGTGCTTTTCTGCCTGTCCTCATGCCTTTCCCAATCCCTCCCAGTGACTCCAGCAGTGAGGCAACGTAGCATCCTTTTCTGAAATAGTCAGGCTTTACACCTGAAATCACAACACATAACAAAGCCAGGACTGAAAGCTTTGTGCAAATGAAAATGGAGATTCCCACCTTTGAAGCTGATCTTCTGACAGATGGTTCAGTTGCTAACACTGAGTATTAGGAGGCACATGAGGCGTTACTGCTCATGGAAAGGCAGTTATAAATAACTCTCAGAGAATTCAGAATCCCACCAGTTAGCTTCTCACTGTCTTTTGAGCCTGGTACCTCCGTAGCAAAGCACATGCTTTTGCTGTAAGGCAAAGTAGCAAAGTATTCAGTAGCATAGTTTCTTAGTATCTTTGCAAAGAAGAATCTCCAGCAGTTTTTCTACCACCGTCTGGTATATATTCCATACCATTTAGACACTGCTTGGAGACAGTACATGTTCTGGATGACCTGTCTGGATGCCTTCAAGCTGCTACCATATACCAGTAGTTCAGGCATTTACCCAGTCATGTTAATAGATCTTTATTACTGTGCTTCAATCAGTTCTTTCTGTATAGATTTCAAAACCAAAAGCTTGTAAGATTAGAGGACCCAATCCTGCACTGAGTTTTGTGCAAAGGGCATTTATATATTTTAGACGCCCTCTGAAGCCCATTGGACAGGTGGAAGTCAAAAGAATTTGGCACTGGTTTTGCAGGATCTACCTTCTTCATGGTAGGGCTACAGTAGAGTTGCTGGGGTGGGGGAGGTGTGTCCATGAAAATCAAAGGGATGAATTGTAGAGCAGGATGCCTACTAGGCTGCTGGATCAAAGGTTTTCAGTATCTATTTCAATGGCTTCATTGGTAACAAAAATAATTTAAAAAGTAACACTTTCAGGTGTGACCTGAAAAATATATGTAGGAAATCAAAGTATTGCAGAACTGTGTGATAAGAGATATCTTTGTTTAGTCAACTCAAAGTTTCACAGAAGATGGGAACATACAGCAAAACATAATAATAAAAACATGTCACTGACATGGAATGACAGTTATTCATAAAAACTGGATAGTATCCAGGTTGTTCTTGGAAAGGGAAAGAGATGTGAATAGCAACATAAATAAATGTTCAATATTGTATTCTTGTTGGAATTGGCCAGCATCTTTTTCCAAAAGTTTCTTGCATTATTTGTACAACAGATTCACTGGGGGGGGGGGGGGAAGATGTTTGAAGATAACTTTTGAGAAAAAAAATAGGTTTATTGCAGCTTATTTTACTTTATCAACACAAACAAAAGCTCAGTTAGCAGATAAATGATCACAGTCTCATAGATCCTCAGGAAAAAGGGCCAGTAATCTGTGAATCATCTGTTGCTGATGCATTTATGCTGAAACAAGTTTATGCAGTGGCTAAGTGTAGCAACCTGAGAAATGATGTCTTGATCAAAATCTGGGAAGGAACTGTAAGGGGTTTTGGAGGCAAACCTGTTATGGCTACTTACTGCCTTCAGTTTACACTTGTTCAAATGAACAGTCGTGAGAGGACAAAGTTAATGTCATATCAGATGTAAACAATCATACATAGTCTGAGGCAAAAGAATGTTTGTATTTATCATGATATCTGTTTACTATGAGCAGTCAGCTCAACTCCAAATACAATCCATTTTTTCCTTTAAAAGTTTAGGTAATCAAGTGTAATGCTGCGCTCCATTTGCATTTACCACCACAGGTGTTTCAGTGCATTCAGCCCATGCAAGAGCTGAAGGATCTCACCTTTCTCTCTGTTTTTCTCCACCTGTATTTCAGTGACGATATTTTTACTGCCACTGGAAAAGTACGACAGGGAGACTAGTTTCCTGCTCTTGTTCTAGTTCTCTTACCTATCTGCTTTTCTCTGTGCATGGACAAAGAATATGTCTCTTGTTTTTCTACCCAGTGCTGTAGTCTGTTTGCTGAGGAGTAATACAGTAGCTCATTAAAAGGTGGCTGTCTTCAGTGGCTACACTTGGACAGTCTGCAACTCCTCCTGAGCAACTGCATTTTGTCACATTTTGAGCTGGCCTGTCACCCTCCACCCTGTACCACCGCCAGCATTGGTAGGGCTTTCTTCCAGGGTAGCAGGAAGTTCTGGGTGGAGAGCAAGCAAGACTGAAAGGCTTTGATTATGTCCTACTCCTTCGGTAGCACCCTTTTCACCTCTGTGCAAAATGCATCTGGCCGCTTAAGGGCTCCATCCGTGGAGCTCCACAGACAGGAAAGGGGAATTACTACTGGCCATGCAGGTCTTGCAAATAGCAGCCTGACCCATGGCCGGTTTAATCCAGTCTCAGTCTTTCTTCATGGCTTAGTTTCTTTCAGCCTAGAGAGGTTTCTCTTGGGTTCTTGTGGGTGCAGTCCTGCATTGTGGAAAATACTGTTCTTGTGATCTAACTACATAAGGCACAGGGACTCTGCTGCTTAAGTGACAGTTCTGAGGTCAGGAGAAATGTCTATGACTGGCACACCTGAAAGAAAAAAAACCTGCAGACAGAAGAACCCCAGAAGCGATACATTTTTCCTAATCCAAGTTTATTGCTATTATTAGCATCAGAATATGACGATTTCACAGAACACTTTGAACAATGAGATTGAAAGGAAATAGAGAAAGATGTAATGTTCCCCTTAACCATTCTGAATATGATGGCCTCGGAGCTGAAAAAAGAGGGAGGGGAAGGAAAGAAAAACACTACTAGAAACCTCCAAATGTAGTTTTATTTTAGGCTTTTTTTTCTTTCTTTGTTAAACACTTTGGGCTGCAGTGGCTCTGCATCTTTTGTCCTCTACTTGGATGTCCAAACATCTATGGCAGCAAGCCATAGTCCATCTCCTGGGTGGCTAAACTTCCCCGGCAGCAAGTCATGGTCCACCAGCTACTTTTAACTCCTTTTTCTTTGTTGACAACTTAGTATTTTACAAAATAAAGTGCCTGGAAGACTCTCAACTGCTGCTGAAAGTGTCTTGCCCCTGAAGATAGGGAATGCATTTTAAAATCTTTTATCTTTCTGAATTTCAACCCTACATCTCCTCTTTATCTCCACAAGCAGCCTATGTCACCATATGCACCATTAATCCTGGTACTTTCAAATCAAGCAGAAGAAATAAACTAGCCTTTAGTCCTTCCTTTATGCTGCCATAATGAACCAAGCTAGGCTTTGGGAAGGCAGAGTGCTGACATTTTACTTCTGATTGAAGAATTTCTTCCCCACAGAGGTATCAACAGGGAATGGAGCATCACCCCCCCCCTTTCAAAATTAAAGGCCAAGTTTCTCAGCTGTTTTTAAGTCATTATGGGCACAGCCACTAGTAGGATGGTAGAAAGATGACCCTTTCCTGGGGTGAAAGGAGCAGCTGCACTAAAGCAGTGGCCACTGTAAGTCACTGTGCTAGTTGAGCCACCCAGAACCCACTTGCTGTTTTTATATTCTGCACCATCTCCACCTACATGTAATTTGCTGTGTTCACTGCCTTATTCTGCCAAGTAGCCAGGAATCCTCATGCCTCCAACGTCACACAACGTTCTGCAGGAGGACCCAGCCTCCAAGTCAGGTTTTATGGTCTTCCTTGTGTTACACCTTCACATCTTTATTAAATCTTAACCACAGGCTTTTAAGAACTGGCAAGTTGCTTCCCCCATGTGTGAAAGAAATGCTGCAGTTGTGATCTTTTCAATGGCTGTGATTGCTGTGAAAATGCTGAAAAACTGGACTACATTATGTCCCTGCCATCTTATCCCCCTCTTAATAGTCAGGCTGTTCCTAAAGTCCCTCTGGGAGGGAGAAAGAGACTCACTCTACATTATTGGGATACCTCTCCATGGCTTGTAGATTCCCTTGTAGAACAAGCTTCGAAGGCTGACGCATCCATCTCTGCTCACCCTCTCCCTCTTCTCTCTTCTTCCCAGATGAGCCACACTACCACGTTCTCCAAACTTCACTGTTCTCCTTACCAAGACGTTTTTGATACAATGGAAACTGCAGTGCATGTCAGGATATTGCTCTGATTTCATATTTCATTGTCCAGAATTTATGAAGAGTATGGTGAGTTCTTTAAGTTACAGGAATACATCAGTAAAACAATTAGGAAATAAGTTTGACAAATGTTGTGGTACATTACAACTCTTGAGGGGTTGTCAGTGTGGAACTTGTCTCTTGACTCTCCTCAATTTTTGTTAAACTCCAAAAACTTCCTGTCAAGGGAAAGAAGGAGAACTTTGTAACTGAGACTTTAAAACTCAACCGAGAAAAGCTGCTCAGAATATATAGAGGAAACAACCTTGCATGGGATGAGAGAGTTGGAAAGAGCTCTTTTCCCTCACTGATACTGTACTGTACATTGTCCTTGACTTTGTGTCACTACAGCAGATAGGAATGAAGGGCACCTGACTAAATTAGGCACCAGCTGACATGAGGAAAGGTACAGGATGCTTCATTTACTTCTGGGCTTTAAAGAACTTAACAATTTGAATGGATAGTGTAATTCACCGTGCTATTAAAGGAACTTTTTAAGATGCTTTGAGATGGTAAAAATAATTAATCAAACTTTATGTTAACTATTTAGAAGTGTAATTGAAATTATGCCTGTTATAAAAATTTAATTACTACATCTGTATCCCAGATTGATTTATTCCTTTGGTGATGGCATAATCTTGAAATTTAAGATGCATTTCCCAGAGGGGTTTCTTCATACATTCCAAAACTTGATAATCTGTTCCTTTTTGGACTGGTATAAATACCTCCGTATAGACATTTTTACCTATACACAAATTAATGTAGCAATTCACAATACAAACTAAGGGTTTTTTTGTTGTTGTTCAGTCATGCTTCTGATGTGTTATTATTGGTGCCTTTCAAACATACCTTTATTAGCCATGTTGCAGAACTACGTACCCAGTTTGAATAAACTCAGGCACTATCAGTATAAGAGTATTTCAAAAACAGGTACTTTGAAAACCTTTTTTTAACTTCAGTCTTGAGAGATTTTTTTTCTCAATAAAAAGGTTTTATGTTGTGCAGTACCACTGGATTCTTCCTACCAATATGAGTTTCCTGACAAAGATTATATTACTTCTGTACCTCTCAGTCACAGACTCCTAGAACCACAGAACGGTTTGGGTTGAGAGGGACCTTCAAGATCATCTGGTTCCAACCCCCCTGCAATGTGCAGGGGCACCTTTCACTAGACCAGGTTGCTCGGAGGTCTTGCACATCTCCAGGAATGGGGCATCCACTTCTCTGAGGAACCTGTTCCAGGGCCTCATGACCCTTAAAGTAAGGAATTTTTTCCTGATATCTGATCTAAACCTGCCCTCCTTCAGCTTAAGGCCATTCCCCTGTGTCCTATCATTAGGATAGTGAAAAGTCCCCTTGTGAAAAGTCCCTCTCAAACCTTCTTGTAAGCCCTTCTTACGTACTGGGAAACTGTTACAAGTTTTCCCCGGAGCCTTCCCTTCTCCAGGCTGAACAGCCTCAACTAGCTCAGCCTGTCTTCATAGAAGAGGTGTTCCAGTCCTCTGATCAGCGTAGTGGCTCTGCTCTGGATTCGTTCCAAAAGGTGCACATCTTTCCTGTGTTTTGGGGCCCCACGGCAGGATTCAATACTCCAGTTTGGGTCTTACAAGAGCAGAGTAGAGGGGCAGAACCACCTCCCTCGACCGGCTGGTCACAACGCTTCCGATGCAGCCCAGGGTCTGGTTTGACTTCTGGGCTGTAAGTGTGACTGTTGAGTCATACAGAGATTCTTGTTCATGAACACCCCCAAGCCTTTTCCCCAAGGCTGCCCTCAATCCATTCTCTTCTCAGTTTGTATTTGTGTTTGGGACTGCCCCAACCCAGGTGCAGGACCTTGCACTTGGCCTTGCTGAACTTCATGAGGTTCACCCAGGCCCTGTTTTCAAGCCTCTCCAGGTCCCTCTGGATGCCATTCCTTCCCTCCAGCGTGTTGACTGCACCACACATCTTGGTGTTGCCAGCAAACTTGCTGGGGATGCTTTCCATCCCACCATCCATGTCACTGACAAAGATGTTAAGTGATGGTCCCTGAGGAACACCACTTGTCACTGGTCTCCACTTGGACATGGAGCCATTGACCGCAATTCTTTGGAGTGACCATCCAGTGAATGTTTTATCCACCAAGTAGTCCATCAAATATATGTCTCTCTGGTTTAGAGACAAGGATGTGCCAAATGGTTTGCACAAGTCCAGGTAGGTGATGTCAGTTGCCCTTCCCTTATCCACCACTGCTGTAAACCCATTGCAGAAGGCCAACAAATTTGTCAGGCCTGATCTGCCTTTAGTGACGCCATGCGGACTGTCACCAATCAACTCATTATTTTCTATGTGACTTAACATAGTTTCCAGGAGGATTTGTTCTGTGATCTTTACAGGCACCGAGGTGCAACTGACTGGCCTGTAGTTCCCTGGTTCTTCCTTATTTCCCTTTGTAAAAATCAAAATTAGGTTTCCCCTTTTCCAGTCAGTGGGAACTTCAGTGCACTCCCATGACTTCTCAAGTATGATGGATAGCCACTTCTTGACCAGTTCCCTCAGGACCTCTGGATGTATCTCGACAGGTCTCATGGACTTGTGCACCCACAATTTCCTTTCTCTGTCTTTTATCGCTGATGTATCTAAAGAAGCATTTTTGTTACCCTTGATGTCCTTGGCTAGATTTACTTCTGCCAGTGCTTTAGCTTTCCTCACCAACTCCCTGGCTGTTTGGACAACTTCTCTCTATTTCTCCCATGTTACCTTATCCTGCTTCCACCCTCTGTAAGCTACCTGTTTGTGTTTAAGTTTGTCTTTGTTCATCCATGCCCACCTCCTGATATTGTTCCCTGATTTCTTCGGTGTAGGGAAACACTGATTTTGAGGCTGGAGGAGACAATCCCTGAATGTCACAGAATATTCTGAGTTGGAAGGGATCATCAAGTCAAGTGTATGGCCCATATGGGGATCAAACCCACAACCTTGGTGCTATTAGCGCCATGCTCTAATCAACTGAGCCAATCAGGTCTTTTATCATCGCACGCTCTTGAGCCCCTCTTCCCTACAGGGCTTTCATCCAGCAGCTTGCTTCTCGCTCTCCTCATTGCCCCAAAACACTTCTGTCAAAACCCAAAATTCTTCTGTCAAAACCCAAAATTCTTCTGTCAAAACTCCTTTAAATAAGATGAGGTCATAGTGACTTCACTTAGTTTTTACAGATTTATGCAAATCCTTATCATGTTTCATTTTTGTCATAGCACATTTCATACCATCAGTTGTATGTCTTCTGATATTTCCTGTCTTCATAGCCTGTGTTAATCAGGACATATAATTATTAGGACTCCAAATACATTATATTTGATATCTTTGCATTTTGTTATGCCTGTCTCCAAACTGCTGCAAAAGATCTTAATCTCTTTCTTCTAGTTATTTCTTGATTTTTTGTTTTGTACTATTTTCTTAAATCCTCTGAATGACATGAATTCCTTTATTTCACCGAGTGATGAGATTTTCCTGAAGGAAGCAGCACTGTCACAGCACATGTAAAAGGCAGTCTTCAACAAAGTCAAGTCCATTTCCTACAATACTGCTGTCTTGATGTGGTTAGGAGCTACACCACAAGAATGGTTTCCAGTATATTATCCATACAGTTTCTCACTATCTAGCTTTGTTAAGAAATAAGTAACACAATGATTTTTTGTGTCATGTAGCAATTGTTTGTTTTGTTGTTTGGTTTGGGTTTTTTTTAATAAGAGCAACGTACCTTTCCCCAGGTACATTCTCCTATGACTCTAAATAACCCTGACATTTAACTTGACTTTTATCTTGCTCTTTTCAGTTTGCTTCTTGCTCCCATTGGGATATCCCACGTTTTCACGCAGCACGTGGATATCCATGCAGCTCCTTGTCACAACAGGTTGTGAATGCTAAGTTTATAAAGTTCAAAAACTGACTGCACAAATTAATGGGTGAAAAATCTACTGAAGGCAATTAAAAACTTTAAGCCTGCTTTTGACAGAAATATACCATTTGCTCAGTTGCTTAGAGCATAGTGCTAATAATGCCAAGGTTGTGGGTTCAATCCCTGTATAGGCCATTCACTTAAGAGAAGGACTTGATGATCCTCGTGGGTCCCTTCCAACTCAGAATGATGCTTCTTTAACTGAATGAATGTGTCATTCATTTACCTCCAATGCCTCTGAACAATGCTATTAATAGCTTTACATTCTCAAATTCCTTTTAAATATGTCAGACAGAGTCTTCTAAATCTTGTGCTAATGAAACACCACCACTCTCTGGAAACTGGCTGGCACCAGGAAGCAGAATTTCTGAAGTGAATTGCCCAGCAACTTTTTTTTGATACCCATTAAATATTTTAGTCAAATACTCAGTGGCCATTTATCTCAACCTCAGGGTTACTTCTCTTGTTCCTTTCACTTCTGGCATGATTCCCTTTTACTGCCTGAGTAAAGGCAGTAAAAGCTGAACTAAGGCAAAGTATTCCTCAAGAGATAGTACCAGTAACCATGCCAACAAATACTATTTATAAATTATGAACAAAGGAAATTTACTTATCTCATTGTCATCACCCTGTGTGAATGAGCAAGATCGTTTACTAAACATTGTGTTTTGCCTCAGCAATGACTAGCTTACCTTTCTGCTGGGGTTTCAAATACTGGGACGAGGAGATGGATCTCAAACATTTTGAGGAATACAATAGTAGTTCGAATGCTATGGTGAAGAGCTGAGTGCATTGGGGTTGTTCAAGCTGCTTCACACTGGTAGTCTCTGTGACTGGATCTCTGAGCCTGGGCCTGGGAAACAACTTCCTGCTCAAAGCAGGAGTGATGGAGGAGGGCTAGAAGGAATGGTCTTTTGTTTTGAATTTTAATAAAAGCCAGCAAACAACCTTCTCCCAAAGACAGCACCACCAAAAGTCCACAGTGGATTTTCAAAAGGTGTTACAGAGAAAATAACTTTTGCAAGAGAATGAACCCAATATAACAAAACTTTGTATCACACACTGCTACAAACAGTGTAAATAATAATAGTCCAGAAGGGATAAAAAAGGGAGCTGAAGAGTCATACTTATCAATGGTCCCGGAAGACAGAAAGTGCTGAGGTGCTTCTGTGTCTGGTACTGTTCAGTATTGTCACTGATAGTCTTGGATATGAGGTATATTAAATTTGAAGAGAATATACAGTTGGAAGAAACTGTTCAGTATCTTGAAGGAACTACACTGATAGACAGACTTATAATTCAAAATTATTTTTAATAATATTTTTTGCTTGTGGAGTCTCCCTCACTACAGATATTCAAGAACAGTTTAGATGCAATCCTGTGCAATGTGCTCTAGGACAACCCTGCTTGAGCAGGGAGGTTGAATGAGATGATCACCTGACCCCTTCTGTGATTCTGTGAATATTGCCCCGTCACTGTGCATCACCCTTAAAGAAAGATGTGGCCCACACAGAGTGTGATGACATAGAGGCTAGAGGGAAGCAGTGGGAATGTCCACTAGCTTAGTAAACACAACCTGCAAAGAAAGGCCAAACAGATTGGTCTTGTTTAAAATAAGAAGAAAATACTTCAGGAACACACAGGATACAAATTTCACATGTGATCAACCTCAGCTCAAAAGCATTCACCAGCATAATGATGACCTGCAAGCACAAAAGACAAAAACCTTCAAAGCTGCAGTGTGCCATAGGAAAGGAGGAAGAGAAATTAAGGGCATCATGGAGACCTTCAGGCCCAGTGCTGACAAGGTATTTTTTTAGGTGAGAATGCAAAGATTATTCTGACAAACACGCTCTTAACAGCCCTTGCAAGACTAGCCTTGGAGTGAGGGGACTCCTTCTGGGCTAAAATCTAGCAAATTATTTAATTTTGACATTTGAACAAGGTACATGACCCAGGCATCTGAGAAAGAAAGACCTTAGAAATACTAATTCAGAAAATTCAGGTCCAAGTTACACATGAAAATGGTGAAAAAAACCCTTGTGACTTTGGAGACAACCAACAATATGATTATAAAATTAATTTCTACCACACTTACAATACATTGAACTAATTAACAAGTTTTAAATAATGCATCCCAGAACACATCTGTTAAATGTCTTCTCATTGGCGTCATTCGAGCACTGCCAGTGATATCTAAATAACTTCTCAATTTCACTGACCTGGAGAGACTTCAAAATAACAAAAAAACCTCATACTGTTAGTTTTTAAGTGTGTAAGCTCCTCTTCAACACATTTCCAACATGCTAGTATGCTCCTGCTCCCATCGTACTCAGTAACAGCAATTGTGAGAGCAGTAACAGAACTGTGTCTACCAGCTTTGTGATGGCCACACATTTCATAATCACACATACACTCCTTAAAGCCAAAACACCAGTGTTGTTGCCTCCAGACTAGCTCCTGAGGTGCACCTCAGACAGCCTGCCTCTTTCAGTATCTTGGCTTCCCACTTGCAATTCCCATACCTGATGTTGACCCATAGTTGCAGCTGTCTGCTCCTAGTTAAGCCTTTTTCTCTGAAGGACTCTGTCTAGACACACAGACAGATTTGCTTCACTGCATTGCCTTTGCCTCCAAAATCACCTTATCAAACATCTTGGTAATCTGTCATGATCTAGCTTTGATGAACCATAATGTAGCGGAACCTATTTTTCACTTATCTCTAAGACTTTCCTCAGTCAAATTAACAGGGCTAGGAGTTGCTACTTCTCTCAATTCCTCTGCCTTTTTAGAAATAGGTTTCTTCTTCTCCAGTAATAGTACTTCACCTCCAGCTTGGCTAATTCATCAAAAGTGTTGCTCAGGACTTGAAAAGATAGCTAATGATTATTTTTGCATTTGGAGTGCAATTTTACTTGGCCTGACACAAGAAAAAGCCTAATTTGTGCTTCCACTTCACATCTGCTAATGTAATCTTTTACATTATCTCCATTTATTTTAGGTTCTCTGCCAATGCCCTCATGCTAATAATTTTTTTTCATTGAAAATGGAGGCAATGTTTTTATTCAGTATTTGGAGCAGCCTTCCTCTCATCTCTGCATTTAGCCACATCTTCCTTTTTTGAATCACTTTTATTTATACAGTTGAAGAATTCTTTGTTACCTGTTATCCTTTTCTTTGCAACACCTGGCTCAGCTAGATTTTTATCCATTCTTGCTCTCCGATCCTGCAGTTTCTAACCCTGCAAACTGTATTTCTCTTATTTCCTTTCCTACAGGTTCACTCACTAATTGCCTTTTTCAAGTAGTTACTTATCCACTAGCTCTACAGTTGTTCTTGACCTATTCCAACCTCTTTTATGAATGAAAGTGCTATACAGAATTTTCTACTTTGGATTTAATGTAAGTCCATGATTCTTCCATGCTCAAATGCTTCAGGTTTCAGGCCCATGAAGTCACACCAATCATTTTTCCATAGTTTCTTAATTGTTGCCCTCAGATATTCAGGACTGAAGGACCAGATCTATTCTTGGTTCTCCTGAAATTTGCAGTAAAAAATGTGAGTCATTCATCAAAGGATATTTTTTATAACCAAAATATTTTAAAAAGGATTTATAATATCCTTTTATTTTACTGAAAAGAGTTATATAACAGCTTCCTTGTAGGCTGTTGAGACTGTTCAGTGGCTGCTGGTAAATAAAGTTTGTTGCCTATCACACCCAAAATACATGCTGCATATGGCCTTTGTTTTCCAAACGGTCTAGGGAATTAAAGTCTTCCCTGACCTTTGCTGTTATTTAGTGTTGATGAAAATCTCTATTCATAGTCATTCCTGAGTCTGAGGCTCTTTAACAGATTTTTGAGCATTTTTATCACTTTTACTCACTATCACTTTCAAATAAATGTTTTATTTGTGCCATCACCATCTCTGTCTTCTCAATCTATCAGTTCACAAAATTCTACTAAGAATTAGTAATTAATAGTAAAAATACTACCTCTATCCTATTTTTTCTCCTTTCTACAACTCCTCCAAATTAGAGGATGCAAAGGGAAAAAAAGTGGCTTTGTGTTTGGCCTTAGCTCCTGGCTTACTCAGCTTAATAGGCTACTGGGATAGCATCTGAGAAAGTTATCTCTTTTCATTTGACCATTTTCTGGGGAAATCAACCAAACACTGAAGAACTTAAATACATATACACACATACATTTAGAGGTTGGAGCAAAAGAAAAACAAGAATGTTAACTAGAGTTGTGTTTGTTGCAAGTGGGAGAGTACACCTTAATGTAAGAAAAGTGCTTGGCTAATTCAATATCAAAAACATTTTCCACAAAAAAACTGTTATTACATTCTCTGCTATAGAGAAGTCATGCAAAAGGAGCAGCAGGCACCAAAACAGCACAGTGCCTTTGGCTGTTTCTTCTCAGTTGTTGCTAGACTCTTTCAGACAGAAGTCACACAACCCTGAACTCAGTAGCACTAGAAGCAACATCTAGCAGTTCCTGGGTTGCAGCAGGACAGGAATCAGGATCTGCAGCGGGAATAAAAACCGAGACAACAAGGATGAGAAACTGATAAACACCATGTAAGAAAAAAAACAGCACTCTTGATCATTGACATTTTCTGCCTTAGCCTATGCCTGCCTAAACCTACGTCTTGAAGATGCCTGCTTCTGCTATTTAATTAGTATTTCTGGTTGCAGTGATATTTTATTCCTGATTTATACTGTTTGTTTTTTCTTAAAAGGGAAGACAAAAGGCGAGCGGAAAGTTTGATAATTCTGATCTCTGCCAGGTGACAAATTGGCCACGAACAAATCCAGAAGCGACGCCAAGGCTGGGGCAAGGGTAGAACATATGACGGATTAAGCAGCTGATGGCTGCACAAATAAAGACCTTGTCCGTGCTCCGGGGCGGCAGGGACGGGCACCCACACTCGCGGGGCGGCGAGCGGGGGCCGGTTCGACGGCAGGCACGCCCCGCCCCGGCCCCGCAGCGCTCCCCTCGGGGCGGACCCGCCGGGCCCCGCAGCGCGGGCAGCGCCGGCCGCGGAGAGCGGAGCGCGGAGCGGAGCAGAGCGGGACGAGGCGCCCGAGGGACGTGATGGTGCCGCCGCCCGTCCCCGCGGCGTCGGGTCCGCTGGCCCTGCTGGACCCCTCAGGTGAGCCCGGCTCCTGCCCCACCGGGCGCCGGAGCCCTGGGGACACAGCGGCGGGAGAGCGGGAGCCGGCGGAGGGGACCGGACGGCCGGGCTTCCCCGGGGGCAGCACCGCTGCCTCTGCGCTTTAGTTACGCGCTGTGCCCCGGCGGTTTCAGCCTGAGGGTGCCGGCGGTGCGCCCTGTCGCTCATCCTCCCGCTCGAGGAGGTGTTTTAAAAATACCGGTCCTTCTTTAGAGCTTTCGGCTGCCCTTGATGAATCTCTGTGTGGGAGGTTTAACGTTCGAAGGAATAGCTTAGTACTGGACGCGCATAGGAAATTAATGTAAGCGACATCCTGCTGTGCTCGATGGCCGTGGCCGGTGGCTGTGCTGGAGCAGGTGGAGGTGCCCGCAGGTGTGGGGCGGGCTGGGGACAGGTGTTGGGTTGGTTTCCTTCCTCTTCTTTCTCCTTGTTGAGTGGTGCGCTGCTGAAGTGGTGTGCTGCTTGTGTTTACAGCGCTACGTCCTGAAATGCAAACACACAGGCAAAAGAAAGGTCAAGTATTTTATTATCCCAGCAGAATTCGTTGAAGTCGAAAAAATACAAAACTTACCACTAAGGATTGCTCGATGTAGTGTTTGAAAGGATAAGCAGAGACTTTGTTGTGCACTCAGGGATCTTAACACCTTAATAAAAAATGTATCAGATCTTAATTTTTGTCTTAAACTTGGAAGAAAAAATATGTTGGTGTTGAAAATGTGACACTGAAAGAAGTGATATAACTTAAAAATGTTTTCAGGTAATCATCTGAAACAGAAGTATCTGTATGCTAGTTTTAAATTGCTGAGCAACTACTCAGTAAATTATTTATTGGTGAAACAATTGCTGCCAAGCAGTGAAGTCATACTGATACTGCATGATATCACTTACTATAGCTACTCTATATAGTATAGCAGTGGTTGTGGGATTGTTTTGTTCTGTTCGGGTTTTTTTGGTAATAGAATTGTAAACTGTTACCCATGGCCTTAAATATATAACACACTCATGGAATCTTACTTGACAAATTAACATTAAAGGTAAGAGACGGGCCTGATAAAAGCTGCTGTCTTGTGGCTTGAAACAAATGCTGTTGCCTCTGGTTTAATTAGTTCAGCACTCTGGACAAGTCAAGCGTATAATCAGAAGAGAGAAAGTAATCACCAATAGCAGGTGTGAGTATTTCTTTTAAGCATCTCTATCCGTCACATTGAATTTTGAGAGGCAGTGTAGGATTAATGTAGTTTCACTGGCATAAAACAATTTTGAAAATATACAATGAAAACCGTAGCTGAGAGAGAGATGGCACTGAAGTGAGCACTGCAGTAATTAAAAATTATTAATTTAGCTCCAAAGAGCTTCTCTTAAATATTTTCTCAATAGCAGCAAAGCAGTGGATACCTTTGATACTATAGTCTGTCTATGGTGAGGCTCCACTTATTGTGTCATCTTAGTATATATGCTTAATGTCACACTTTTTAGTAGTATTCATTGTGTAATAAAAATACACTATTTTTTCTGTTACAAAAGTTCCCTCCTTTTTCTCATAGTAGGATGCTAATGTACATTGGGCAGGGGCATTATTTGAAATGAGTGTTTCTATTTAGATCACCTTAACTAGATCAAAGAAGAAGGTATGAAATGATGTAGTGCTAATATTCAGCAAATGTGATTGTGATCCCAGCAAATTGCTACATCCTACAGCAATTCTTTCCTTGACAAAAATCATTCTGAACTTTCTAACAGATTTTATGATGTCTGAAGATAGATTTTTAGAAGGAGTAGTGAGTTAACAAAGTCTAGTTACCTTAATCTAAATGTAGACTTTTTTTTTTTATTTTGGTTGCAAATTGCATGCAAATTTTCCAAGGTGGAAAGGTGCTGTTTCACTCTATTCTTTCTTTTCCTTGACCACTGGACACATTCTGTACCATGGACATGTTTCACCATTAATCAGTTCATTTTCCTTTTAAACTCACTCTTTGCTTTCTTCAGATCCAGACCCTACCACTTATCATTAGATCCACCACTTCTCAATCTGATATATACCCTCCCCACAAATCCACTCATATTTTCGTGGTCTGCCTTCAAACTGAATTTAGCCCCCAGCCATTGCAGACAGAGCATTGTAAATATAATTTTGTTTCCTGCAGCTGATGAATGGACAGAAGACTTTTTCTGAGTGCAGCAGACCAGTCTTTGGCAGGCACTTTTTCTCTTTGGTCCCTGGAGGGTGATCTCAGTTTCTCTCCTCACGGGCCTTTCCCTGTCCCAAGCAGGCAGCAGTCTGGTGTCTCTCCTCCTTGTCCTGACAGCATCATCTCTCCTTCCATTGTGGTAGCTGGGCTGAGTTGCTCTAGCAGGTGCTTTGCCTGACAGACGTTTAGCAAGTAAAGCAGAGTGTGTTTCTGGAACTGTTCCTTTTCGTGCATGATTTAGGTCTATGCCAGACAAAGCACAAGCCAGTGATGTGGAAGCAGCGTTACCTCTCTAATTTTTCTGTAGTGACTATTGCTGCAGTTTCAAAACTCTGTTAACACTTTGCTGGCCAAAATTGATGAAGAGTATTGCCAAAAGAAAGTCATAACATGATCACACCCACTATTGACTCCAGCCTCAAGATAATGCTAATAAGGATATGACAAGAAAATTTCTTTCAATAAGCTTGATTTTTAGTATGCTAAATATAAGAATGTTAAGTTATAACTAAATTGCATTAAGGTGCAGACTAAGAGTTTATAATATTCTTCCTGAATCATTGTTAAAGAAGTTAAAGGTAATAAATGTCCAAACTATTCTGAGAGTCACTTCAGTATTAAAAAATTGGAAAGTGATTATCCTACATTAACTGTTTCCTGCACTCCAGGAACATCGGTGTTGGAAGAAAATTCAGCCTACAGCAACATTCCCTCCATTCTTAATTTAACTGCTGTTCTTGTGTATGGCCACCCTTTGGTCCAAGCCTTGCCACAGAGAGTGTCAGGGAAGAAGGCTGGGCCAGGCACACTGTCTGAGCTGTGGACAGGAATTTTGAGGGAAAAGTCTGGCATTGGGTCTTGGCTGGCAGGTACATTAAATACACGTCCAAATAAATTGCATGGCAACCGCTACAAACAGCAGTAAACAAAGGCTCAAAAAATCTTGGGTGCCAACATGACTGAAATTGCAGAAGGAAGCTAATAGTAAGAACCCTTTGCAGCTGTAGCTTTTTTCATCCAAAGACATTATGTTGCTTTACAAATAATACATAGCATATTACCAATATGCTGGTGACTTGTATGCATGTCATTATACACATTTGTGTAGCTAGAGCAAAGATTTTTATTGTTGTGACTAAGGAAAGCCGAACAGGTAGGGTAGAGACCAATTTAGATCTGAGTTCTACCCATCTTCTCTGAGCATGTGGAAGTCTTTGAGAACATGTCCTTGTATGTGCCAGCCTCTGCTCCAGAAGGGACCTTTCTGTGCTCCTTGCCTGTAAGTCACCTCTCCTAAGGGTGGAGTTCATAGCTAACAAGGTGTAGTTACCAGAGTTTCCAAACTGGACTATGAAAAAGAGGAGATCTGACTGGATATTTGTCTCTGTTTTGAGGTGCAGGTGGTAATAGATCAATGACTGTGAGGATTGAAGGGTATCACATATGTAAATGCCTTCTGGCATGTTTAAATTTCAAAGTCAAAGTGTAGTTCAGTCCAAGAAATGTCCCTACAAATTATGACATCCTTTTCTGTTCTGTCTCGCTAAATCCACATCCGATTTACTCCAATAATGAGTAACAGTTTATCTCCATACAGTCTGATCAACCTTTGCCAGTACAGGCATTACTTTGAGGAAACGTGGAGGCTTGGCTCCTCAGGACTTTCCGTAACAGCATTCAGTGGTTTCAAAAACACTTGGCTGAGTAGCGTCTCCCCCGCTGGCTTTCGGAAGATTTGTGCTCCTGCGCCCCTTTAAAGTATGTTTACATTGTAGCTGCAATTTTGTAACATGCGTATGAGCACACATACCCAACCCACTTTCAGTGTAGCTGTTGTGACTATCACAAAACCATAGGAAAATACAGGTGGGAAGGTACCTCAGGAAGTTGCTATTCCAACGTCCTGCTCAGAGCAGGGTGAACTATAAGGTCAGGCCAGATTGCTCAGTGCTTTTTTTAGTTGAGTCTTGAAAAACCTCCAAAAATGGAGACAGCACAACCTCTTTGGGCAACTTGTTCCAATGTTTGACTGTCCTAGTGTTGAATTTTTTTCTCTTTATACCCAGTCTGAAACATTTTTTTGTATTTCAGTTAGTCTACTGTCTTTTCTCCTCCTGCTGTGCACCATTATGAAAAGCCTGAGTCTGTTCTCTTGACAACAGCTCATAGGCATTGGAAAACTGCTACTAGCCCTGCCAAAAGTCATCTCGTCTCCAGGCTGAGCAAGTCCCATTCCCTCAGTCTCTTCTCATACAGTGAGTGTACCAGCCCCTGACCTCCTTTGCAGTCCTTTGTGGAATTCACTGCAGCTAGTTTATGTATTTCCTGTACTGGGGGCCCAAAAATGGGTGTAATATTATGTGGTCTAGAAAGGGCTCTTCTGATGTACTAATGCTCCTTTTAATTCAGCCCAGGATTCTTTTGCTAGGGTACACTGCTGCTTCATGTTCAGCTCATCATCTGCCAATCCCCCCCGGTCCTTTTCAGCAGAGCAGCTTCATAGCCTGGCAGTCCCTTACCTGTATCTCTGCAAGGAACTGTTCCTTCGCTCAGGACTTTGCATCTGTTTGTTGGATCTGTAAGGTTTCTGGTGGCCCGTTTTTCCACCCTGCCTAGATCTCTTTGAATGGGAATGCTGCCCTCAGGTTGACTGGCCCCCCAGTTTTGTGCCATCTGGCAACTTGATGAGTAGGCATGCTATCCCTTTCCCTAGGACATTGATGAATACATTAAATGGGACAGATCCCAAAAACAGACTCTCATGGTACCTCGATGTTGTTGCCAATTGTCTTTTCCTTAAGTGGCCAGAAATGTCTTACAAAGGATTTACCCCATATATTTGGTCTCAGCATCACAGGAACCAAAGTGAGGGTGGTTGGTCTGTAATTCCCTGAATCATCATTTTGGTGCTTTTAAAAACAGGTGGAGCATTTGCCTTTCTTCAGTTATTGGGGATTCCCTAATCTCCATGGCTTTTCAAAGTTGATAGAGTAGGGCAAGGGCATTCAGATATTATTTACAATCTGGCAGATATATTGAATGAATCATTTTAGTTTGTGGGAAGCAGAGCTGACTTGTGGAGTGTCACATCTGAAGTCTGCTTTTCCCTCTTGGCCATGTGAGCTGGCTTCATTGAAAGAACTGGCTTCAACCCTATACACTTGGGGAAGAACTGACTGCTAATGAAGAACCTCTCTGCTTCCATGTCCCCAGTGACCCTTCGCGGATTAATAGGAAATTGCCAGAGGCAGACAGCAGGGACACAGGCTGGAGAAGAGGTGTTTGGAGAGTCTTGTGAATTATTTCTTGATCTTTACCAGGACAACTTTGTACATGCAGATGAAAGGCACTTGTGTAAGCTCAGTAGATGATATTTGTCTTCAGAAAAGTTGCTTGGATTTCATACTAAAAGGCTGGAGATATATATATATATATATACATATATTTGTCTGGTTGCTCTACTGGAGAAATGTCAGCAAACACAGCTCTTTATTATAAATTCATTTTTTTACTAATTAAAATTATTTGACTTCATTTGCAGGCATTGCTAATCTAGTCTGGCTTTTGAACTCTAAACATTTAACCGAGTTACCTGCTTTTAAATTGGCCTCAAAACTCAAGTGACTCATTGCAAATGGCTTCTGCTTCCTTTTTGGCTTTCCTTCATTTCCCCTGCTTTTGCTTACAGCAGCATTCCCAGAGCCTGACCCATGCAAGCTTGCCTTTCCCTCTCACCTGCTGCTCCTTGGTGAGAGCTGCTGCCTCCGATAGGTAGTGAATATCACAGCCTCTGCCTTCTCCTGAGGCTGGGTATGCAGGCAGCTTCACGGGCCCATGGAGGGAAACACCTTGGCCCTGTGCTATGGCCAGCTGTGCTCTCTCAGGAGCTCTGCCCTGCCCAGATGCAATCTATATTAGCATGGCACCACATGGCCCAGTGCTGATCCTGCACACTCTTGGCTTGCCTTTCAAAGCAAGAACAGCAGAAATGGGGATCACAGTTTGATTCACTTGGGTGTCTTTCAGTAGTTAGGGTCACATATGAATGGATGTTCTTAAATCTGTCTTACGTATGTCTGTACTGTGGGATGGGGCCCTGATGTTAATAGTCTGTGACTGCAGCTCAGATATGCCACCACAATGACATGGATAAGTGCCTTGAAGCAGGCTGAAAGCTGTAGGTGAGTGTGCTGTTTTTCACTTTGGGGTATCTCAATCCAAATCCTGGTGAGACTGAACATATTTCACTGAGCACCTACTGTTTGAAAAGTCTCATATATCATTACCTGATCAACTATATTACAGCTTTGCTTCAGGGATACAGATTGCTTACCCAAGCAAATATGAAAAGCACATTCATTTTCATGATACCATGCAGAGTTTCTGATAAACTTGTTTAAAATATACATTTATTTATGTTCTGGCCAGGTAGAATCAAATTCGTACTTCACATAGTAAGCATTTAAGGCCTGCACGATCTGACTAACCAATGTAAGCAACATTTAATTTTAAATGTTACTGAAGACAAGGCATAATTATCTTTGTCACTGACTTACAGTTCAGCTTAATAAAAACTCATCTCACACCTGTACTCAATGCATGTGCATTAAGCTATACTGAACTGCAGCTAACTCTGTGGCTTCTAGTTCCTTTTGTTTTCCCCCAGAAATTTTCTTAAGTGGGAGAATAACAGTGGGTTAACAATAGAAAAGATTAATAAAAGAAAATCTTCCATTATTTTGTATTTGTTCTGCCATGATTGCAATGAAAACCTCTCTTTTTTCCCCTTTTTTTCTCTCCCCACACCCTACAGGACAGTTTGCAAAAAGGAAGAAGACTTCGCTTTGGTTCACTGTGGCACTGCTGGTGGTGTCTGTTTTCATACTGACCATAGGACTGGCAGCTACCACAAGAACAGAAAATGTTACTGTGGGAGGCTACTACCCAGGCATCGTTGTAAGTAAAAAAACTCTAGTTTAGATTATTAGGTACATCCAGATAAATTGTTATCAGCTGCAAATGGGAAGCTCGGATTGGTTGGGGGAAAAAAAAAAAAAAAAGAAAATTAGTCCTGTAGCATGTCACAGGAGAGAGGTGCTCCTTTGTTTTAGTCTAGTTCTAGCGTGTGATAGGGTAGCAGGGCAAACTGTTTTTCTGAGGTGTCCCAAAGAGGAGGTTGGTAGGGGGCAGAAGGAGGTCAAGGTTGCCCTGCACAGCAGTATGGCGGGCTCAGGGACCTCTGTGAACAACTGTGCTGGACTTACCCCTCGTCTCCATTAAATGTGGATGTGTAAATGACTGGACAGTAGGCATGGCATAGATTTAAGCAAGCCTTTAGAAGTTTACTACGTTCATGGCAGAGAAAGCCACTCCACTCTTATGTCCATGTGTCAGGAATTCTGCTGGGCCTGTTGCAGGGAAAACCCTGTAAATGGGCACGCGGAGGCTTCTCCCTGGAGCCTGCAGTCTTGCTGTTGTGCAGTCTTGCTGCCAGTCCTCTTGTGCAAGATCTTGTTTCCAAAATCCTTACTCTTGTTTTTGCCTTGGGAACAGACTGCTTTAACACATTCCTACAGTGGGCACAAGGTTTGAGTTCCACTTGCTTTGCCCTATGGTGTCTTTGTGACTTCTGGGGAGGAGTAGCCCTGACAGCCCCTTACTGTTTCAACCCCCATGGCCCTTTCCGATCTCAGAAGAAGGGATCAGTCATATCCAAAAGTACAGAATTCCCTGGAATAAAAAAAAAAAAAAAGTTAAATACCTGGGCTGACTTTTAACTAAGAGGAATACAGGCAGCAAATAGAGAAGGGCCCATCTAACTCATTTGGTCTCCCCAAGTCAGCCAAGACAAGGTAAAGGGTGCAAAGTGGAGAAAGAAACTCACATGCTTAGATTTAGAGACCTGCTTAGGTATGTGGCTCCACCACTGACAAAACATGTTGTAAAAGTACCGTTATTTCTTGTTCTCTATGGAATTAAATGTCCAGAGAAGAGGAATTTGTTTCTTTTAATACTGTGCATACATTTTGCATTGCCATTAATAATTTGTGAGTTAGAATTGTTCCTTCTAAACAAGTCCTCTTACATCTTTAGTGTCATGCTGAGAACAGGACTTTCAGAAAGATAATTTTGGGATAATGATAGGAGTGGTGTTTTAAAAATAGAACAAAAAGCAGTTCTAAGAATAAGACCTTAAAAGAATGAATTTCTCTTTCATTAACCTAAAATAGATAGATTAATACTGATAAAAGTCTCTTCTTCTTCTGTAATTTGAACTAAAATCTTTTAGAAGACCACGTTCATTATCTGCATTCATTCCCTAGAAAGAACGTTCATTTTTAAACTGTTGTCTTTAACAAGTGTAATAAATAATAAACCCACCCATGTGCACAAAACAGGTTATTTCAGCATTTATTTTCTTTTAGGAATAATGCAATGTCTATTCAGTCATCTGAAAAATATCATCTGCTCAATTTTTTTTTCTGAATCTTGGAGTCAGTAGTGACCAAGTAGAATAGCAAGAATTTATTAGAATACTTTGAAAATAAAACCTTTTATTAATAATTTTCCCTCTCAAAGTGTTATTTGGAGCTAAATAATTTTCATGAAATTCAGAATTCTTTTTGTGCATGTGTGATGGATATTTGAGGTAACTGAGAAAGAGCGATGGGTAATTGTTGCTGTAAATGTCATCAAGTACTAAATATCACAAACATTTAGCAAAAGTTAAAGGTTCTATGCAAATCTTACATGGTATCTTTCCAAAAGCCTAGTAAGAGGTGTGTGATGGCACTGCTGTGTTCCTGCCTCACTGCCAGAGGTGATTGACTCCAGTGCAGCATTGGCAAATGGACTATCATAGAACCATAGAATGGTTTGGGATGAAAGGGACCCTAAAGATCATCTCACCCCCCCCGTCATGGGCAGGGACACCTTCCACTAGACCAGGTTGCTCAAAGCCCCATCCAAACTAGCCTTGAATACTTTGGGAATGGTGTATCTACAACTTCTGTGGGCAGCCTGTTCCTAGGACCTTACCACCCTCACAGTAAAGACTTTTGTCCTGATATTTTATCCAAACCTACCTTGTTTTAGTTTGAAGCCATTCCTCCTTTCCTGTCACTGCATGCTTTCTTGCACTGCACCTCTAGGAATTGGAAGGCAGTAATAAGGTCCTCCCGGAGCCTTCTCTTCTCCTGTCTGAACAACCCCAGCTATCTCAGCCTATCCTCAAGGAGAGGTACTCGAGCCCTCTCATCATCTTTGTGGCCCTCCTCTATACTTGCCCAAGCAAGTCCATGTCCTTCTGTTTTGGGGGACCCACTGAACTCAGTACTCCAGGTGGAGACTCATCAAAGTGGAGTGGAGGGGCAGAATCACTTCTCAACATCACTATGAGATGGACTTTCCTCCTCTGCACAGTCAGCCACCTCTTTCAGGATGAGCTGAATGAATAGGCCCCAAAAGGTGCTTCTCTTTTTGCTGACAGTAGAGGGAGCTTAGAAAACCAAGATAGCACTGATCCCAAACTTCGAGATACCTAAAGCCAGGGGAGTGAAGTCAACATTACGTATTTAACTGCTGTGCTCAGAGGAAAGGAAGAATATGAGGATAGTGTTAATTTAAATTAAAAATAAGGTCTAATTCTCATAGAATTCAGTAATAAAATATTAATTTCACAGCTGGTTGATGAGATGTAAATCTCCAATGACCTTAGGTAAGGGTTTTTTTCTTAAAAAACGTGCAGAATAAACCTACCTTGCAAACATCTATGAAGGTGAATAACACTATCCACTGGCATAGATTTACTTCCATTGAGAAGCATTTGCGGAACATGGCTTCAGGGTTAGATTCATAATATAATTTGACTTCTGCCTAGTTCAAACTGGCTTCAAGAAGAGTTAGGTGCCTTACTTTCCCTGCATATGTGGTCACTTGTCTTTTGTTTTGAAAAAAATCTTTTTCCTAAATTCAACTTTATAGAGCTAGGTATTTTTTGCATTTAGGCATCCAAAATAATTGAATGTAAAATGTTTCTGTGTGTAGATGACTTAATGTAATGTTACACTTTGGAAGGTGTCTGCATTTACTAAATTACTGCTTGGTCATCAGTTTGGGCTATCTTTTTGGAATGGTCTGCATATACAAAGTTGGAAATTTTTCAGCCTCACATCCTTATAAATATTATTCATACTTAAATATTTAATGTCACTTCTCTATGACTACTGTTTGTATTATTTTTGTTTGCTAGTCTTACAATCTTTTGACAGGATCCAATTGTCCCAGTGAGTATACTGATCCAGACTCCCAGAGTTCCCAAGCCAATAGCCTGTTGTCTACACAGACAAAAAAAGCAGCTCATCTGACCCTAAACCAATTTCAGCAATCCCATGGCTTATATTGTGATCTCTGTGGTCCTGCTCCTTCAGATTTAATTGCTATTGCTATATATTTGGTAATTTTTTTTTCTTCATACGGATAATATTATTCCATTTTGTGTCCCCTTCCTCGGCCATAAATGGGGCTTTATGAATTGTTCCTTTTGGAATGAAAAATGAGGCTTGGAACCAGGTGTCATTTTGATGTAGTTATCTCAATTTACGAAGTTGCTGTCTCCTGAACAGAGTGTCCTTGCTCACGGTTCCAAGTCTCTCTGCTAATTCTGCTGTCAGCATGGATGCACTTGCACACTCTTTCAAAGTCTCTGCTCTTAGTCCTTGTGCCTCCCTTTCACATAAATCTTCCCAAAGCACTCATGAGTAAATCTCCTTTCCCTGCATTTGCTTTCTTGAAAGTGAGTGACGGATTCCTCTGATACTGAGCGAGTAAAGTGCTTGCAGGGGATTTGCTTTCTGCTGTGAGCAGTCGTGCATACCACCAAGGAATTTACGGACTTGGCTCAAGCCCTTGGCTGGGACAAGTAGTCCTTAAAAACTTAATTTGCTCTTGGAGGAGAGGTTCTGAGCTCAACTCAGAGACCTCATTCCAGAGAGGGGCTTAGATTCCTGAGCAGATATATCTTGCCCTGTCCATGGTGTGGGTTGGGTGGAACCCAAGGCTGTGACTTGAGCCTTTGAGCAGGGACGAATGTCAGCCCTAGTGAAGAGGAGAGCAAAGAGCATGGAAGTGATGGGGAATTGGGTCTGAGGTGACTACAGGGCAACGTTCAGCCAGGCAAGACAAGTAGGGAGCCCTATGGAAAGATCCTGTTGACATCTGCAGTCCTGCTGTAGCTTCTTCTGTGTCTGTGGCGAGCTATGTCGCAGGTGTCTGGCACCAAGGAGACCTCGTTTTTTAAAGTCAACATGAGCCCAGCGGGAGTTTTGACTCCAAGAAGGTCTGATGAAAAGCTGGTCTCACCTCTTCCTGCTTTACTTCATGTTAGCCATGAAAACAAGGTGTTTCTGCTGCTCCAAACCCTCATGGACCCATCATAAGGAAGGGGCTTTTCCTGCCATGCCAGTGTTGAAGCAACACTGGTAGGAACTTTCGGGCCACCTTACTCCAGTGTCCCTTGCTACTCTCTCCTGTGGCTGTTGGTGATGCATCTGACTGTACTGGTCCTTTTACCATTTTAGCAAGGAGTTTTTCTGGGATCTGTGACAGTGCTTAGTCAAACAAACCTAGTTCTGACGGTTTGAACTTGAGTCGTTTGCATGGCAGGAACACATCAAATTTTCTGAGAAAAACAGTTTGCAGTTGCCTAAAGCTTTGCAATTTTCCAAAATAATGATGTGTGGACCAAATGTAAGTATTCTTTTCTCCTACTTCACTTAATTTTTGTTTTACAGTGTGTAAAACCATATGTGACAACGGTAACAATTGTCAGGTTACAGAAATGTGTCTATATGGGCTTCTGTTTACTATGTGACAAATTTTGCACTGAAATACCAAAGAGCTGCAGTTCTGGCCATTGCCCCCATTATATTATATGATTTATGTCCAGCAATAACTTTCACCTTTTCCCCTGACCCACCCCAGTTAGCCCATCTCTGTGATGCATCAGCTCGGATATCTCTGTATATGTTGGTACGTAGACCAAATAAGTTGACCTCACGCATTTCTGTTGATTTTGTTCTTTGCCTTAGCTTGGCTTTGGATCTTTCCTAGGGATTGTTGGCATCTACCTGGTAGAAAACAGAAGACAAATAGTAAGTAACAGCCCTTTTAATTTTTTTTTTTAAATCAGAATGTATTAAACATGAAAAGTAGAGATTTTCAGCTGACTTAAAACTGCTGCATCTGCCTCAAAATGTTAGTAATTTGTTTCACCACTTCTGAGAAGTTTTAGAGAATGAGAAGTATGAATTGGCCAGTGACTTCATTTGTACAAGCAAGACAAAAGCAATTTGCTGTGTTTTACTGAATTTACTTTCCTGCTAGTTTAGTGAGTTGAATTGACCGAGGGCAGGATTAGATAAGGCCAGAGCTTGGCCAGGACTGTGTAGCTGGGAAAAGGATGGATAGAGAGCAAAATACCAATTTGAGCATCAACAAGCTATATGATCAGCTCTCTCCTAAAAGCTCATCTCATCCTGCACAAGAAGTTTAAGCCAGGAACCCTTTCCTGAAACTATACATGTTAAATAGAAGAAAAAAACCCCAGTGCTCTTGCTGTCAAGATTCTTGGGCTATGTCAGATAGGATCTGAGATACTGTGTGATCTGTTTGTAGATTTAGCTTGGCTTTCCAAATCCTTTGCTTTTATTTATGTGAGGAAGTCATAGAAAGTCTCTGGGGAGTAAAGGAAGGTGTCTGAAGAAGGATGAAAGAATTTGTGGAAATTCTTAACACTTTCCTTGCTCTTTGAAAAAAAAAGAAGTCTTGATTGAATAACAGCATGTCCAATGTGCACTTTACAGTAGACTGATTATATACAAGCATCATGAACTATGATTAATTTCATAATGCAGAGGTTTCACTGGTATAAATCAAGAGGGCTATTAAGGTCAGAGAACAAACTGATGGATGTACTTTACATTTTATTAACAAGTAGCTATTTTACTTAAAAGTAGTCTGTTGTCATTTCCTGTTTTGTTCTCAATAAAATGAAGTCATGTTCTCACTATTTGTAGGCAAATTTCTTTCGTAATATCACTCTTTTTTTGCATTGCCTTTAAGTGTCAGTGGTGTATTTGCAGGTATTGCTTTGCTTTTAACTTTTGTTTCTAGATGGGTTTCCCAAAGGAATAAGATTTATAAAGCAGTGACGTTTGTCTGTGTCTTTCTCTGTTCCCTATTCCATTTTTTTAACATGTTGACCAATTTCAGCCAAATTCAGGAGGGTGGCAGAGACTTCAAAGGTGTGCAGTTCCCTCAAGTTTATGAAAATTCACAGGTGGGTAGAGGAGAGAATTATGACTTAGTTCCCCCATGTGGTAAAGGTTGCAATGTCAGCTCACCACTTACTAAACAATAGAGAATCCAAATGGGACATGACCTATGAGACAAAAATCTGCAGCAGGTCAGTTTTTTAAGAACTATTGCCCTGCTATCTACATTAGAGACCAGGATGAACAGCAGGTTCCAGGCTGCAGACTCAGTAGTGGGTAGATGAAAATAGCTTTATCTTCCACAGCTTTCATGCTACCTTACCAACAGGCATAACATTTTAGGGTTGTTTTATTTTTCCATTTTCCTCTACTCTGCCTTGTATTTTTTCTATTGCTTCTGCCCCTAGCAGAAAGTAAAATGTCTGACAAAGCTATAAGGTGGTCAAACCATGTATTTCCCAGCATGTTGTGTCATTTACTGTGGAAAAATAAGTGTCCCGTGTGTTTGGTATTAGTGCCTGTTTGTGTATCCCAGCACAGAAAAAGGAAAACTTCTTTCTGCTAATAACACATAGTTATGACTTGGCTGTTGAAAGATTGGATTTCTGGGGAACAGACTAAGAGAATAACTAGAAAGTTTAATTATGCTTCTTGCCTTGAGCACCATCCGCTGTGGGTCTTTTAACACTGCCTTTGCCGAGGCTGAGCTGTTTGTTTCAAATGTTGCAGAAATCAGATTGAAAGGATTTATGTCGTACTACAACAGAGAGTGGTAATTATTCCCTGAGACATAACAGTATATTTGATTGAAAGAGTTTAGGGCAGCTTTAACAAATTTGCAGCCATCAGTAAGATTGTAAGGCCTTATATAAGCGCAGAAATGTAGCGTAAACGTCATATTCCTGTAACTAAAAATTCTATACAGTGCAGCAGGACAAAAGGGAGTGGGAAGGAAAACACATTGTTTACTCAGTTGCTTGTATTTTAACTAGACTTCCTTTGAGCAGTTGCTGCAGCATAATTTGAGTTTAACCCAATATAGCTCTGACAATTGTCTGGCTCTTGTAATTACTCAATACTTCATTTTTTATTTGTTGTTTAAATTGAACATGAATGCAGATTCAGTTGAGCCAGGAAAAAACCCACCCTATTTTAAATTGACATTTCTACTTAAATCTGTTTCTCTCTTTGTCTTGAAATTGTATTTCCTTGTGAGCTGTCCTCTGTAAATCTAGGTTCTTTCATGGTTGATGAAATGTTAAATGCAATATAAAATATATAATGATTAACAAAACTAGTACAGCAAAACCTCAGCCCTCAGTAACTGATGAGCAGGGAGTTTGAGAAAGAATGAAAGCGCAGTTAGGCAGAATGGACAACAGTTTGTTCTTAAAACAAGACATTAATAATACTGCACCTCTTTGACCTCGTTCTTGGCATCCCAGGGCCCGCAGTGGGAGTTCAATGTGCTGACCAAGGTATAATGCTTAATTCAAAAGAACTGCTGCTTGCAGAAGCAGGCTCTGCCTCATTGACTAGTATGATTTCACTTCAACTCTTAGCATTTGTGCTTGGCTCTGCTATGCAAAGCCTGGCACTAGCTTAGACTAAAGATTTGCACTGACTTGGGATGTTTCTAAGTGGCTAACAGAGGGCATTGAAGAATAATGTGTTGGAGTCCCTTTTTGCCTCCCTTGTAACCTGCAAGGCAGGTTATGGATTGAAGAGCAGCATATCAAGCTGTATGTTGTTTCATTCCAAAGGCACACTTACTCCAGCTGGATAGGTGGAAACATGATACTGCTCAAATCAAATGGATTTGATTGTAAGACATGAAGTATACTTGCTTGTTTGCTTGCTTTCCAACTCCTCACATTACAGTACAAAACATTTCCAATCAGGAAACGAGATGCTGAAATTACATACAGAGGTGGGGAAGGCTGGGTGTGCGGGGGGTTCATGGCAGCAGAGTTGAGCTGAGAGCAGAAATTCGTGCTGAGGGAGTGCTGTAACAGGTTTCTGCTCACAAAATATGTGGAGGTGGCAAGAGCTAGCACACAGAAATGAAGCACTGTCTAAATGTGCAATGTTGATATGACACCATGCATGTAGTTTTAGCGAACCCAACGGATAAGCCAAGCACTGGCTCACAGTTTCACCCACAAGTCTTTCCAATGGCAGCCTCATCGAGCTGTACTGTTTGCAAGGCTGAAAATGAGCATACTGAAGCTGTGGTGCCTACAAGAGTGGTTGGGAGATGCAAGGGCACCATAATAGCTGTCAGGTTTTGAATGTTTGCAATATCACAATGCTGCCTGCAAGAGCCCTCGCTAGGGCTGTGGGAGCCACACTGGCAGCAGCACAGCTATGGCAGAGAGCAGCACAGGCAGGGAGGGAGTGGGAGGAGGTACAGAAGCATAAAGGACACAGAGAGGATGGGTAGGGGTCATAGAATATGCTGAGTTGGAAGGCATCCATCAGGATCATCGAGTCCAGCTCCTGGCCCTGCACAGGACACCCCAAGAGTCACACCACGTGCCCAAGGACATTGTCCAAACAGTTCTTGAACTCAGACAAGCTTGGTGCTGTGGCCACTTCCCTGGGGAGCCTGTTCCAGTGCACAACCACCATCTGGCTGAAGAACTTTTTCCTGCTATCCAACCTACACCTCCCCCAACCTGCAGGATTGACCCCTCATGAGATCTCAATTAGCACAAACCTTGGTACTTAGGCACAACTTGGAGGCAGTTGTCTGCAGCAGGTCTGAGACCGAAATTCATCCACTGCTAAGTCTTCCTCGTGCTTTCCTCTTGCTAACAAACATTTAATTTTCTTGCTGACAACGTCTTGCACATACTCAGATATAAATCTGATGTTTAGCTGGCTCAGTCTGGCCCATGACTTGTTCAGAGAGATGGACAAAAGCAGAATTCGAAAACATGAGGAAGGTTAAAACATGGAGCTCTGCACACAGACAGAAAAGGCAAAGCTATTTGTTCAGGCTTCTCAAGGGATGCTAAGTTTAGGTGCCTTAATATGCTTGCTTCCCAATCTCTGTGAACAAGCGTTAGATTTAAAAGGAAGTGTTGAAAAGCAACTAAAGCAGAAGTTGGAGAAACAAAGCAGTAATTTTTTTATCAGTTGATAGACTTCTCTGACAATGCATGCATTCCTTCCCTGTGTTCACACCTATGTGAGGTAGTGTTTCAATATTTCAATACCAGCCCTTGCCACCAGATTTGCACCTGTTTCAGAATAAAAGCTTTTTTGAAGCAGTTATATGTGTGAGCCAGTTTTCAGAAGAGCTAAGCCTCTTTCACTTTTCCAAACTGATATATCTTGTAAATAGATTATGTCCATCAGAAAATGCCCCCTGGGCATTTTGTGTAAAAGTTGTGGTTATTAACATGTACACCAAAAAAAACCCCCAAAACTTCTGTGTGTACTTAATCTGCTCAGTTCAAACCTATTTTGCTTCATCTACTTTTTCATGCAAACCAAACATTCTGGAAGAGACTGGATGTAGTGCAGATTTTGGTCAAAGGTGCTAATTACTGATAGATTTCAAATCACATATTAAGCTAATTAAAGCAACTTGTTTGCATAAAGAAAGACCACTGAAATTCTGTAGATCTCCTGAGACTGCCTTTGATGTTCCTGTGGAAAAAAATGGAAAAAGTCTTTGCTGAGGTGCAGGGGAAATGCAGATAATATAAAATTATACCAAGGTATAATTTCTGTATGAACTCAAGATTCTGACAAAGTCAACAGCACTTCTTTCTTTCACTGATGATTTTCTGTATGCTCATATTCCACATAGTTCAGGGAAAAACAATTAATGGTGATGTAGAAATTATAATAATGGAACAAATTATCCATTGTCCTTGTCTTGTTTAGCACCTTTAAAATGATTGAAACTGAAAAGACCTGCTTCTCCGTTTTCAGTCATAAACGTGTTCTAGGTTTTGTGGTGTGATCTAACTGCACATTTCAGAAACAGACAGGGAGATTTATATAATGATAATCAGTATAGGTTGACACAGATACTTGCATAAGCTGGAGTAGCTCTTTAGGTGTCTTAGTTCTTTTCAAAATATGAAGGAATCTTATTAGCTGTGAAATTCAAGCAGCTTATTCTTTGAGAGCATCTTCTCTCTCTCCCATGCCTAGCTCTTCAAACCTTTCTATGAAGTGCCCTTTGCAGACATCTTGTTCTCTTCTGAGGTCCTGGAAGGAACCTGGAAGATGATTTAGGCTAGACTCTGGAGTTTTAGGTAGCTAAAGTGTGGTAAAAAAGATCCTGTGTAAAGAGGCAATTATAGTTTTCTTTTATAATATTGAGGAGATTACGAAAGATATCGTACTATAACTCTGCCAAGTTTTGAGTTTAGAGCAGAGTAGCTCATGTACAGACTGTTCAGTTTCCTTTGGTGCTATAAATGTGCTGCAGTCTTGGGCATTAGCTGCCTTATTTTGCAGGAATCGGCTTTGAGACCCCTTTTTAATACTTTCTAGGAAGGATTTGGAAAGTGGTCTATCCATGGTAGGCCTGGGAAATCTGTGTTATTCTTTGTAATCCAGGAAAATATTCAGCAAAGGGACGGAAGTGAGATGAATAACTGGAGATGTTTTGAATGCTCAGCTATATCAGCTGAAGAGGAGGAGGACAGGTGATATGTCTGTGGGTATGAAAGCACCATCCAAAGTGAAGACAAGTTAAAATAAAAGAAATTAAAAGAAGAAAGTTTTATGGACAAAGAAAATGTAAATAGTTGAAAAGTTGTTTCTAATTTATTTTAGTTAGTATAATACTGTGAGAGACATTTTGCTATTATTAGTGTTATATATTCCATGATTAAAGGACTGAGTAAAGTATTTCAGATTTTTTAAATTTTTTTTGACCTTATGCATTTAATGTGAAGATTTCCAATTTGTAATAAATATAAATATCCACTGATACAGAGAGATCGTCCTTTCTCCTCTTCTTTTCTCTTTCCTCTATTTTGCTGACTTCTTCTGCTCATCTTCCTTGCCCCAGCCAGAAGTAGTTTCTACTGGTTAAGTGAGTTAAAAGGTTCATAGCCTAGTAAGTGTCATGGCTGAGAGTAGAAAGGAATACGTGGAAGGATGGAACAAGACTTGTCCCTTTTGCTGGGAATAAGTGTTTTATCAACTCACTATTCTGTGAAAACATAATCTAACTGCTGTCAGTGAGTCAAATGCCTGAAGTTGGATAGCGTAAGTTTCCCCACAGTGTTTGAGAATTTGACTTAAAGGTGAAAATAGATGCTCTCACTGCGTGAATCACCAAAGGAAGTGTGGGAGATGTTTCAGCTCTTCTGTGGTCTAGTTCCTGGTGGATCAGCATTTCACATCATATAATTACAGTTCCATACTTTCAGATCTTTTACCAGTGCAGATTCATCAGCTAGTCATGAAAATCGTTGTTTGTATGTAAATATTATAATATAGAAATTTAATTTGATATTATAACCATATAATATATAACCTGTAATACAGGTACAAGTAGTTATTTACAGCTGACCTGTGCTGGTAAATACCTGTCATAATGACAAAAAAGTCTATGCCACTGTGCCACTGACACTATGTCTTCATTGCGGAAAATGCTTTTTGCCCTCGTCATCGATGTGTCTGCCAGGGTGTTTGAGCCAGTAAAGGTGTAATGGGAAGTACAGTCAGGTCTGTAGTAATCTCTGTGTTCCATCATCAGGGCTATGTCTGTCTGACATACCAAGAGAGGTGCCACCAAGTGCATCCACTTGCAGCCCAGCACTGTAGTTCTTCCCCTCTCACACTGGCCTGCTCTGGTCCATTGGTTGTACCAGTCCCACGTAGTACCATTCCCAGACTCCTCAGCTTGTGACACAACAAAGCATTAGCTCAGTTTCAGATAAGAAACTACCACATTTTCACTGTTATCACTGGTAGAAAGAAATGGAAACTTGATTCCAAAGGGGAAAATTTTGGAAAGGGATACTTTGGTTTCTATTCAGAGAGGTTTTTTTTGGCAACAAGAGTTACTTCAGTTTCCTTCTGGAAGCTTAAGTTCTATAGAAACAGAAGGGAGATGCATACATAAGATATATATTTTCATACATATATCTTACATAAATATATGCACCAGCACGGCTTATTTTTAACACTCCAGTTTTTGAAGTCTGGGACCATTCTTTTGAATCAGAGACTCAAGCCACCAATTCAGTTTAAGTCCTCTTTCTTATTAAGTGCAAGTCTTTTAGGATATGGTTCCTTTAAGATGTGTGCTTGGAAACAGCACAGAGAATTAAGTGCATAATAGGACACTTTTTAACAGCCACTTTGTTTTCTTGGGCTGTTTATGTAATGAAAGAATTACTGTCACAGAGTTGAAAGCAAAAATAAACTTTATGACCCATGAAATGTGTTTGTGGAACAATAAAGAAGTCACTCTCCACAGCAAGCAGGAGCACAAGGTAGATGGAAAGTCTTGGTAAGGAGTCTGGGATAAGTGCTGGTGGAGAGGGTGAGGTGGAGTATGCCCTGTGAAAAGGGTTTCTGAGCCTCTGGTTTAAGAGCAAGTTCAAATTAAACAGCTGAGGATCCCCAATGGCCAGCTACAATCTTCCAGACTCTGCAGGTAGAACTTCACTACATGAAAGCGTGTAACTGCAATGCATTTCTGGTAAAGAGTGTGTGTGTCTTGAGAAACCAATGCAGTCATTATATAGTGAAAGATGATTTATGAAAACAGAGACTTTGGTGTAAAAACACTTCTTGATCTTGATCAACAGTCTTGATCTATGTCAATTTCACCATTTTCTACCAGGAAGCATAAACTTTCATGACACACGATGTGCTATGTATTTTTGGTTTATTGTTCTCCTACAGCTATCTCTGTTTAAGTGATGAAATGAGCTTGTTCCAGTTTAATCAATAAAAAAGCATCCATGAAAGGAAGTATGTGACTATAATGTCAGCAACGCTGATCAGTGAATCTAAATTTCTCTCACTTTTGTTCTCTTTCCTTTTAATGCTGTGTTTAGGTGAATTTTATGTCCTTAAATGAGTAATAATTTTTAACCATTTTTAGAGAAGTGCTTTTGTTGATGTTTGCAAAGGGGAATTCTTACCAGTTTGAAGTGCCTGCTGGACTAAGGCTTGCTTAGGCTGGTTCCAAAACAATTAGCATTTCTCCAGCTGTGAAATCCAGATTTCTTTTTTTCTCTTTTCTGTATGACTTCATTTTGTCTTCTTCTAGGCATCTTTCTCTCCTTCCACATTACTCCTCTCCCTCCCTTATATAAGTCCCAGGCAGATGAGTGATGGGAAGTTCAGAAGTGGAGAAGAAAAAGCACAAATCAGAGCAGCCATCGTCAGGGGAATGAAAGAATTATTGACAAGATGTTGATTTTGGCTGCACAGGTATTTCCTCATCTAGGCTTCTTCTGTAGCCAGTGGGAAAAAAGATACCATCAGAAGGTAATTCATCCACTTTCACAGTAGGTGTAGAAAGTATCTGGAAGTGTCTGGCTTTCCACTGACTACAGAGGAGCACAGATACCCACCTGACTCAAATACTTACATTTTAAGTAGCTGATGCCATAAATGATGAAGTTTACCCCTTAAGAGAATTTTCTTAGCAACTTCACTGCATACAAAACGTCACAACTGGTCCCGTTTAGCAGGCTGGATGAGAACTACTGCTTCACTTTGGATAAAGCACTGCAGCATTCCCATTTCAGAAATGCATACTGAGGCTTCACCCCCTGTACTTCTATCGAGCAGAACCCAGCTGATTGCCAACACAGACCCATCTGCTTTGTGAAGGCCTGCTGCTCCTTTTTTTGGTATGCCTCAGCCTATACTTACATCTGCACAAATGAACCAATTACCAAATGCACCAATAATTTTGGTCTCAAATGTAACCTGGAATCAGTTCATGTGGTTTGCCATAGAATATGGCAACACACCTCTATGAAAAAAAAAAAAGCGCTAAAAACCAGATGTAAAAAGATGAAAAGGAATAAAAAAAAAATTGCCAAAAGGCAGCTTGTGAAACAAAGTAATAATTTGGGAATGCCAACTCTGATTCCAAATGTGACTTTAGAGTAGGGAGATAAGGACTCGAAAAACCAGGAGATGGTTGGAGAGTGACGTTGCCTGTAGTAGCACATTACACTGAACTGCCTGGGAAGCCTCAGTGCTCCTCTGCATAGCAGTAAGAATGTGAAACAGAGGGAAGGGGTTTGATCATACAGTCAGCACCCTGTTTAATGCGCAGGAAGAAAAGTAGAGCAGCTATTAAAAAAAGATAAATCTCTAAAAGGAGTGAAAACATGGGTGGAGCACAGCATATGTATTGTACCTGCTTAAACTAGAGATGGTCAGTCATTAGGGTGGTTGTATCAACTCAGACTTGGAAGAAAACAGAGCAGTGCTGTTTGAATGAGCTGTGTGAAGCTGAGATGTGCTGCTGATAGAAGGAAATGAGTAACTGCAGTAATCTTAGTGGGATATGAACTGCAGTCCTCAGATGCTGTGGGAGCTTAAACCAGTACTGATAATAAAAGTAACTCTGTCCCAGGGAAAAAAAACCCCGACTATTTTTAGGTTGCCATCTGTTTATTGTCTTGGAAAATGTGAAGCAAGTACAGTTGAGTCTTTTTTTTTTTTTTTTTTTTTTTTTTTAATTATTTCAGTAATATCTCCTGGACTCCAGTGGCTAAGACTCTAACAAATTCCCAGGAGACCTGATATTGCATCATCTGTGGTGGCATTTTAACTGAGTCAAGACAAGCATTGTACTCATCAGTGAATAGATTATCTTGAATGTAATATGTGTTCATTTACACATATATCAAATTCCTTCTCAGATTGCGATGTAATGGTGACTCCAGTTTCAAAGTCTAAGTGCACAGAAACTGCTTGATATAGGTTATTTTATTCAGTAGATTGGTCATTCTAGTAAAGAGATCCTTGTAAAACAAATTGAAATAATTTCCTAGCTATTCGAGATCTGGTTTTGTAACTGATATTAGATTATGAGAGAAGAAAGAATGTATTAATCAGGTAACCTTTTTCAGTAATTTTGTTTCATGTTTCATAATGGTTATTGATTTAATTCCCACCATTCTTTCATTGCCTGAAGATAAAAATATAGGAAAATTCATCTTTATTTTATATAACATTTTTCGCAGAAACCGTATCTTTGAATGCTTTATCAGGTTAGAAGAAAAGACAAGATGAATTACAGAAAGAGTAGTGCAAATCAATTGGTATAAATTAAGGATTAATCCTCAAGAAAGCATTTCTAGAGGGTCAAATCAGAGAGACCTAGACTAGGGAACCATCAGATTTAGCATACAAGGTATTATTCGGGCACTACAATGTTAAGCCAAAATGTTTCCATGCCATTTTTCCAGGTAACTGGAGTTGCAGAAGACTTAAGCTGCTGTACTTATCACCTGTAAGAATGGCACAGCTGCTGGCAGCAGACAGAGAGCAGGGAAAGAGGATGGGAGAGGTGTTCAGTGGTGGATGGCTGGGGAGGCTTAACAACAAGGGTACAAAGGGACAGTTTTGAACAATGGGCTTTCATGCCCTAAAGAGAAATGGCACGCAAAGATGGCTGTGTGAGCCACCTCCTGTCACAGGACCCAGCACAGCCAACACACAACCCTGGGCATGTCTCAGTGTGGTCAGATGCTAAATTCCCCAATCTCCATAACTAACTGTCACAGCAAATGGCAGAAGTAAAGTTCCCAGCAGCTCAGGTAGTCTGTTTATCTGATTGATAAAGAGGTAGTCCCTGTGCTAAAGATCCCTGTGTGTGCCTGGAGGAGCTGAACTAAGCAGACTCAGAAGCTGTGCTCCTTTTCTTGTCTTACTCAATTGTGCTGTGTAAGCCCTCTCGGGCTGGGTGAGAGCTGGGACCACTAAGTCACCCTGTTGCACATTCCCCATCCACAGACACTTCTGTGGTGCCTTGCCCTTGTGTGTAGCCTAATTGATGAATTATCTGCAAAAGCTGAGTGTCAATATCACTGGAATTGAAAAAGACAAAGCCATGCGCATTACCGATGCCTACCTGTGACAAAAATTAACTGTGAGTACCTAAGGTGTAACAAAAGGTATTGCAAATTCTACCTTTTGCAATTTTGCCCTTCGGGATGCAGGGCAAGAAAAAACGATAAATTTTCCAAACGAAAACGCCACCTTGATTTTGAAAGTGGATTTTGATCTTGTTTTTTTTCTCTTTGGCATAATAATTGATGCCTCTCATGTGGCTTCTATAGTCTTTCCATTTGTTTATCTAATTAATTCAACCTTTTTATGCATGTGAGGTTGCCTAAGTTTCTCATGGGATCTCTCCCCTGCCTGTCTTACACCAACTGGCCTTTTCATGTTGCTATTTTTCCTCATTGTCCCTGACACTATACTGGAAAATGGCAGACTTCTTCATTGGCAGTAAAACAAAAGTCTTCTCAACCACAAACAACAAAATAACCCCAGTCCTTATGATTTACTCATTATGGCTAAAACCTAGCTTTTACTTTGATAATCCCTAGGACTGCAAATTACATGGAACAGGTGAAACAACCTATTAGTTGTTGTCAGCGCTTCTACCTCCTTCCCTTCTGTCATGGCTGACATGGTGTCACCTTCTCATTTGCACAGGGTCTCCTTACACTTCTCATTTAATTCATTTCTGCTTATTGGGTGAATTGCACTGGCTTACCTTGGGTAAGCACAGGAGTTGGTATGCAGGGATGCAGCCCTTTGGGAGAGAGAGCAGGAGAAGGGACTGGACAGCAGGGAACCAAACTAAGGACTGTAGAGCAAGACACCATTTCAGATGACAGTGACCAGCTGCCTAGGCTCAGCTCTATACCCTGAGGTGCTATTAACAACACAGAGAGGGAAAAAAACCTGAATCAAAGATCTGTATTATTCCTGATAATATTGAGCAGCATATGACTGAACTTGCTGGATTCAGCAGTCGTTATGCTGTGGAAAAGTCGTAGTTTTTTGACTTGGTCACTTGATCTAAGCATGAGACTTGATCTAAACACCTGACAACACAGAATCATAGGATCACAGAATGGTTTATGTTGAGAGGGGCCTTAAAAAGATCATCTAGTTTCGATCCCATTGCCATGGACACTTTCTGCTAGACCAGGTTGCTCAAAGCCTTGTCCAACCTGGCCTTGAACACTTCCAGGTGTTCACACATCCCCCCCAGGGATGGGGCATCCACAACTTCTCTGGGCAACCTGTTCCACTGCTTCACAGCCCTTACTGTTAAGAATTTTTTCCTGATATCTAACCTAAGCCTTCCCTTTTTTAGTTACAGGCCATTACCCCTTGTTCTTTCATTAAATGTCCTTATGGAAAGTCCTTCTTCAGCTTTTTTGTGGGGTTCCTTTAGGAATTGGAAGGGACAGTTTAGGTAGTTAAGAAAGCCTTTCGTCATTATGAATTTATGTCATTGTAACTAGAGCTGACTGGAATTGCCATTAATGAATAACAAACATGACTTAATCCTATCTCCTGTGGTGTGACAACCGTCCAGCAGAAGTCTGAGTCACAGTAGTGCCATTACTTAAGAACTAACCTTTGCAAAAATACCTTGTCAGGCCATAAATTGTGAAGAACACTACCTGGTGTAGTGAGAAACCTCCTAATTAGTTCAGCTGTGAAAACCTACATAGTAGGAGCTTTGCCCAAGCTTAATTTTCATTACAGGAGCACAGCTTCTGTCCCAAGGGCAGGGAAAGGAAATGGCTGTTATGGGAGGAGAAGGGGCCACACAGGAGAGAGACTTTCCAAATTAGAGTACATTAACTCACAATTAAAAGCACTTATATACAGTCCCATCTCACAAGACAGGCAGTGCGTAGTTGACAGCGGCATCTGAAATGCAATACAATGAGTTTAATTGTCTTAGATTTGTGGGTTCTTAATATACAGACCTGGTGAGGTGCCATAGTAACAGATGCAGCTCCTGGTTGAGATTAGTTGTTCCAGCTCCCTGGTTGCACCAGGGTGGAAAATCATTCTCTGTACTGGATTTGAGATAAAGGGTTTTAGTAAACTTCTGCTCTTACATCATCATCCCTATAGTACTGAAAAAGTCCAGCAGATTTATATAAGGCTGTATTAAATTCTGATCTTGGAAACATAGAGAAATCAAACCAGAATTAAAACCACAGAATTAAACTGTAATTTGGGGTGCGTAATGTTAGGGGCAGCCTACAACAAACTGCCCCATGCATTTATTTTCCAAATGCTTTTGTTTGAACCTCTGTGGAGCTAAAAAGGAGTTTAAAAAGCTGTGGTATAACATTCACACAGCCTTTTGCAAAGATTTCACTTTCTAGAGCAAAAAGTATTGGTTGACAGTGTTTCTCAATTTACACTGATGAATGTAATTCTGAGTCTTTCTCTGCCTGGAAAAAAATCCCAGAGACTTGATGAATACACAGCGCTTGGAGATATTGAGGCTGTGCAATGCAGAAGTATCCATTTACTGTGGGCAAAGTGAGTCTGTTTGACATAATGTAACTTTTGTGCAACACAGAGATGATTTCAAAAACAAAAATCCATGCATTTTTCAAAGTCTCAAATCTACTTAGTCTAAATTGAGTGAATGAGGCACCTCATACAGTATCTGGTGCTAGCAATGACGGATCTGAGAAGTTGTGCCTTTTGCCTGAGGACAGGTAAGGACTGAATTAGAGCCATGAGGAAACCAGGGATGTGCCAGAATAGAGACCTGGAGTCTAGCTAGCCTTGCAGAAGTATTTCACAGGACTGTTGTAAACATCCAGCAAGGTACCAGCCTGTAGCCAGCACGTGGTTATGCTGGGGAGCAATGCAATTTTCCCCGTGTCTGCTGGCAAACGGTGGTGGTGCATCTCTGCATGTTGCAGGGACAGGAAGACGTGGCACCAGCAGTGTGTGATTCAGCACATGAAGTGCCAGGGGCCTGAGATGCAGTGTTTGCATGAGAGTTTGGCTGCAGCTGGGATGGCCTCATCAAATTACCTGTTGGATGTAAGTCTGGCCAACTCTTAACTCCAGAACTGTGCCTAGGAATCTTTGTGGGAGACTTAGTTGCCAACTACCAGTGCCAGGTGCATTTCTGGCAGCTGAAGAGAGTCTGTGACTAGTGTCTGTGGCCACTGTGTGTCTCCTGTTGCCTTCACTAGTCTTGTTTGGACAGGAGGGTGACAGGGCAGGCTGTGGTGTTGTACGACTGCTGTAGAACAGGAGGTTGTCCAAGACAGGTGAATTCTGCAATAAAATGCATGTCTTTTCTGAAAGAAGGCAGTGTGCAAGAATTTAGCGGTCCAGCCTTTCACTAGTTTTGCATTTTTGAGTGTTTTCATATTTCTGTGACGTGTCTGAAGAGAGATAACGGCTCTCCAGATAATACTGTGTACAGAAGTCCCTCATTCCACATGCTATTTTGCTGTCCCTTTTGCTAAAATACCTTTGTTAAACAACTGGCTTTTGGGGTTGAATGTTAGGCTCACACAATACGACTTTCAGTGTTTAATAACTGGTTTTATTGCTCCTTGTAAATTATCAAATTATTGTATTCTGTACAAGAACCAGGAGTAAACATTTTCTGATAGCAACAGCTGTAGAGAAGCCTGGTTGCACAGCAGCGGAACAGCAAAAATAAAAACTGTTTCTTGAATAACTGCTATTGCTATGAATAATGAATAGTTTTCCTGACAAAACATACTGCTATTACAAATGGAGGTGAGATGATGTGATGGATCAGTATTTATTTTTTTTGAAGCGCTGTTTCTTGTACCTGTCAACAGGCATTCTCTGTGTTTAAGTGAACTGCACTTTTTTTCTTTCTAGACAGTGCTAGGCTTGTGAACTCACAACTCCAGCAATCACCCACTACTCAGGAAAATTATCTTCTGAATTTACAGCAGCACTTCATTTGCCTGTCTTGGCTGCAAATTTTAGAGGTAGTTAATTTTATACTTTGTTTATGTGTTTCTCATAGTGAGAGACTCAGAAACACTGCTGGTTTCTCAAGCAGTGAGAGACTTGAGAGAGAATATAAATCTGTAATTTCATTTTAAGGACTTTTATGGTGTTATTCTTATATTATTAGTTCTTTTATAATTTGAATACATATATAAGGCAATTTAAGTCGTAAGAACCTCTCTGTGTCACATTCTGCCACTTGGCATTGTAATAAATATTATTCAGTCAAGAAATGTTCTTGATTTCAAAGGGACTGCTCACTGTAGGCAACCCCTTGAATGGGTAGATGAACCCCAGCATAACTGAGAGGTGCAAATCTAACTCCATAGCTCCCGACTGTACTGTGATTTACTATGCACCTCTATATGTAGTCTCCTATTGCCACATGGTCAAACTGAAAGGCCAGCCTACTCATTAAGTGATTTAAACTATCTCCGTGAGTGGAAAACATTGATTTGGGGACTGTAGATCGTCAATAAGTTGCTCATGTGTGAAATGAAAAGCCACTTTAAGGTCAGCTTGCAGTAAATTCATCTTGAGCTCAGGCAATTTGGAAACACCTGGCTAAGCCCACTAATTATTTGATTGACTGCTATGACTTGAAAAACAGGATAGAGGTATCAGACAGTCATGACTTAATCACAACTTTTAAACACTTCTGCTTTTCCAAATAAAGAGATCAGGATCTGTAGCAAATGCAGCTGCCACAGGGCAGCACAGCCCAGTGGTCTGCAGTGATAGGAGCCCACAGACTTCTTGATTTGATTAATTGCATGCCAAGGTCTTTAGACAACCAAATTCATGAGACATGAACTACCACACTGGAGAGCCAAGGGACAGTAGAGGTTGAAGGGTGATGCAGCCAACAGTGCTTTCTTAGGGTTTCAGCAGAGTGGAGCTGGCTGCAGGGGGAATGCAGCAGGTCCCCAGGATAAGCCTCAACCTCTGCCTCAACCACTTCATGTGCCGCTTTTCTCCCCATGCTGAGGATTCCAATTCCACAGCAATCCCTGTGGCAGTGCCAGCACACCTCTGACTGCATAAGACATGAGCTAATGAGAGATCAAAAAAGTGTATCAGAAAACATTGTGATTCTTCTGCTTTTAAGTTGTACTTTTTTCCAGTTCACTAAGGGCTCTTGTCTCCAACTGGGTGATACTGCTTTGACCTATGTGTCCAATGCTGTGGGCTTATATGGCTGTAATTTCTTACTTGCCCAATATAGTTTTTTTGAGGAAGTCACCAATGCTGTGTCCACTGTTACCACTATTGACATTGTACTGTTCTTAACCTAACATAAGCTAAGGAGTCTATTTTTCAAGTGGCTTTGTGGTGTGTTACAAATTTTACACTTGTGAAAACAGTGCTTAGGTAATGCAGGTATGGATTTTGTATAGGCAAAAGGGATATAGGAACTGCATGGATGTGATTTTGGTAATCTATACCTGGGAATTTCAGGAATACATGTTGTGAAGGAGTAATTAATGACGAGTAAACAACAAAAAGGTTCCACATTCTTAACTGAATCCCTTGTCTGTGTGCTCTATTAATTAAGGATGCCATTCTGCCAGGTTCTGAAGAATTTTTTTAATCTGTTGCAGTTATTAACTGTAACTCTGGTGGGTTGGCCATGGCTGGATGCTAGGTACCCACTAAAGCCCCTCTCCCATTCCCCTCTGCAACTGGACAGAGAAGAGGAAAAAAAAAATCAGCTAAGGACTCA
>JAWMRA010000001.1:89398786-89473069 GCA_035584735.1 Pseudotriccus pelzelni | reverse complement strand
AGGAGCCTCAGCTCCAGCTCCTGGAGCACCTCCTGCCCCTCCTCCTGCACTGACCTTGGTGTCTGCAGAGCTGTTCAGTGTTCTCACTCTGCTCTCCCCTGGCTGGAGTTCTTTCTGTGCAATACCTTTCTGTTCTTAAATATGTTAGCACCATTACTCCTGATTGTCTTGGCCTTGGCCAGCAGCAGGAAGTCCATCCTGGAGCCGGCTGGCACTGACAGTGTGCTGTCTGTGCTTCATCTGGGACATGCACTGAGCTCTGCTGTGCCCTGCTGTGCCCAGTCTGAGACTGAGGGGCAGGCTGGGAGCCCTAACAAGGGCAAGGGCCAAAGCAGCACACCATACCTCTTCCAGAGGTACTAGTCCTATGAGTCTCTAATTTAGCTGTGGCATAAGCTGTCATAAGCTATTTGGGCTAAGAAAAGATTTCTGATAGTTAGCAGGCTATTTTTATTTTATTGTGTTGTATTTTATTTTGTTTACTTACTATGGTGTCTCCATCTGTTGGTATGAAATGCTACCACTGTAGTAAAGTTCTAAAGATTTATGCAAGCCAATAGGAATGTGACTTTTTGCCATGCTTCCTATGGAACCACTGCTATTTTAATAAATAAGGTGATTTGGAAGAAGTCACCATTGAATTTAATAACTCACACAGATGACCTAATTTTCTCTTGAAAGATTTAAGTTTTCTAGTAGACTTAATAGTCTGTCAAAGCAGCATCAAGAATTTCTGCCTTTTTACTAGTGCATGACTGTCATCCTGACACACTGATCTAAAGTGAATTTCAGCAGGAGGAACCGTCACTTAGGATTACTAGAAAAGCTAGTGCCATTGTTTTACTTAAAGAATTATATTGAAACATTACTCAATCTGTTTTTCTCTTCTCAGTTGGTAGCCTCCATCGTGTTTATCAGCTTTGGTGTGGTAGCAGCATTCTGTTGTGCAGTAGTTGATGGAGTGTTTGCAGCACGACACATAGTAAGTATAGCAATTTTGGCATCTTTTATTTTTGATTAATAATGTAATTTCTAGTAGAAAAACATTTTCTTTTGGTTTATGTATAGCAATATATTAGAGTTATTGATAGTTCTTGTTGGAGATTCCAAATACAGAGGTGATATGAAATTGAAAGGCATGCTAAAAGGCATATCTGCTTGGAAAAAGGAGGACACTTCAACCACCACGACAATCTGGGGCATGGTAAAGATTTGGAATGCACCAGATGCTGATGAGCATCAGAACACTCCAGGGGATTTGAATATGCCAGTTTGCATGTTAGAAATGTGTTGCTTGCTATGCCATCAGAATCCAAGCGTTCAACAGATCTTTGATTTCCAAAATCATCAGGAAATAAGTAGTCATATGTGTTAATAGACATTAGAGGTCAGATACAGTGTGCTACATAATATAGCAAGTATGACCCTCTCACTGCTTTGAAATACCATGGGCCTGTTCATCTTTCTGCTTACATTCATTGAGGGGCAGCATAACTCCACTGGCATCAGTAGAACCCTACTTGAACTTCTGTTAGCAAATACATCAGAATAATTAGGCTTTGGACCACTTGGAGTATAAAGTTATAAACTGATTTCTTTTTTACTGTTACTGAAGAGAACTTTAAATCAAATCAGAACCTCATGTGCATTGTACAAGGAAGGAGATATCCACTGGTATAAACACATGAAGTGTGCAATGTGAGCATGGATAAATGCTCTGGATTGTAATCACACTTTGTGCTATACAGAGCCTGCCTGATGTTGAAGTGACCTGCTTTTACCTGCATTTGCCCTGTGGTTGCTCTGGGTGACACCTGGTATAACTTGGTCTCTGGCTGGTGTAAGCCCAAGGAGCCTTTCCATGAGAGCTGCTTAAAAGAGAAGGGGAGCAGATTTCTATTTAGATTTCCTGCTCCTGAAAAGTCTGTGGCTGTGCCCTGGAAAACCACTGCCACTTATTCAAATATCGGACCTATCCCGGAACGGCTGAGGGAACTAGCGTTTTATAATCTGGAGAAGAAGGAGGCTGATCACTCCCTGTAACTACCTGACAGGAGGTTGTAGTGAAGTGGTGGTAGGTGTCTTCTGCCATGTTCCAAGTGAAAGTCTGTGAGGAAATGGCCTTAAGTTGTGCCAGGGCAGGTTCAGATTGAATGTTAGAAAAATAATTTTCACTGAGTGGTTAAGCATTGGAATAAGTTGCCCAGGGAGGTGGTAGAGTCACCATTTCTTGAAGTGTGCAAGAGGAGTCTGGATGTGGCACTCGGGGATTTGGTTTAGGGGTCATTATGGTGATGTTGGGTTGATGGTTGGACTGGATGATCTTGAAGGTCTCTTCCAACCTTGATGATTCTGTGACTCTAATTTCCCAGGAACCATCCTCGTTTTAGTCCTGCTTTGCTGTGATCATTAGGAATGTTCAGGTGGCACTTGTGCAGTCTTACACTTATAACCACAGTGCAGCTGTGCAGCCACAGTCCCCCATGGCTGAGGTTAGGCACTGAGGTGCCTTCTCTGAGGCCAGTTACTGTGTCAGAGGACAGTGTATGCTCAATCTCAAACACAGAGACAGGCAACTCTGCTATCACCTTTCTAGGTGCTTCCTTTGCCAGTTTGCACTCTCTTGGCTCTGTGCTCATTTCACATATGTTTATTAGCTATCCTAGAAATGACACTGCTTCCTATCTAAATCAAGCAATGTTAGAATATTAGTATAGCCTTATATCTGAAGAAACAGCATTCCATGTGTAATACCTAGACTTTATATTTGCCTTCTCTGCATTATAATATAATTAGCTGCATGAGATTGCTTTCTGTTGTGGCATGCCCTTGACGTGATGTTTATGAATTAAAAGTGATTCGGTTCATTGCAGTGCTCTCTGGGAAGAAAGTGGGTCAGCAAGTGGTCAGAGAACACCAAGGAATAAAGTCATTGCACTCACCCACAAAAAAAGCATCTTACACTCTGGGGTGCAGTTCTGTATCTCGTTATATCAGTGACTGGATATGACTGCATCATCTGAGCAGGACTGGAGGCTGGAAGGGACTGGTCACTATGCAGCCATTCCCCAGAGTGCTGGAGGTGTACAACCCAATGATCTGAATCTGCTTTGGTGATGGCATGACAGGCTTTATGGAAAACTGTTTCCAGTTGTTTACATTTGGGCTGAGTTTTGTCATCTCTCTCTCTTCTGGTTTTCTTCACGTACTACAGAACGAAGAAATACTTTGTAGTACCTTTTGTTGAAAAACTGATTTGTATCTCAACATAATCACACTCAATCTCATTCTCCTTCTCTGTTTAATAAGGAACTTTACAGCATAAGGTGAAATAAAGGTGTACATCATCTAGTTTCTCTAAGACACCTGGGAGCGTCTGTAGGGGTGGTAGTGTAAGTACACTCCCAAATTAACTTACATTGCCGTTGTATTACATCCTCTTTGCATCACAGCTCATTTCCTACAGGAAAAGCAGCAAATGCCACTTTCAGTCCATTCTGTACAGGCCAGTACCAGCCATTTTCAGACCTATGCTGTGCTGTTGCCACTTTGGCCACTGCCTTTGGGGGATAGCTGCTGGAGAGTTGAAACTGTCCTCCACTGAGGGAAAGGACAAACTCCTGGCATGTCAGAGCAGGTGCCTAGGTCTATACTAAAGCCATAAACTTTTTGTGAGAAGAAATAGGGAAGCACTGACTATTCTGTCTCCAGTATCAGGATGTTGATACCAAGGTTCCAGGTCCCTTTTATCCTGGAGGGAGAAGTGCTAGCTAAAGCCAAGCAGTCCTCAGACCACCAACAAATACAACATCCTTCACATCAATTTGGTAAGAAATGTGTCCTGTTTTTGTTTTTAACTTCATTCGAGCTGAGAAGGATGTGAAGAGGACAAATCACATAATTATAGATTTTTCTTAGTGCCCACTGTGCAATGGAGACTATCATTGTTGCACATTTTCTCCTGCACTTGCAAAACAGTAAATAGAATAATAAAATACTTTCTCTATTTTATTTTCTTCCCAAGAAGGCATAAAATTGACAAAAATTCTTTCAGGAAAGGGATATATTTCAGAAAAGAGATACTTAAATTATTTAAGACTCACTTTACTTTATAGAAAACTCTAGAGCACACCACTTATAAAATTAAGAACACTGAGAGAAAAATAGCTTGATTTAAAATAGCAGTAGCTTATTTAAAAAATAATGCAGATGTAATTCACCTTAAAAAAACCCTCCAGAATCAAGTGAAACAAATCAAAACTGAAATTAATGTGCAGTGATGTTATTTCAGAAAAATATGGTGATCACAGGAATTCATTATGTGCATTAATCTTTGCTTGAGGCATTTTGTTATTGAGCAGATGAGAATAGCCCACGTATGCTAATGGAGATCATTCAACAGCCTCCTCTCACCACACAGGGAGATCCTCCTGTCCCACCTCATCTACACATTCTCTGCAGTACCTACTACCCTCCTATCCGTGACAGCAAACCTTGACCATTGCCCATGACCCTTCGCTTTGCAGTTATCCTCCAGGAAGAACCTAAAATAACCAGCAGCAAGAAATCCAGTTATGAAGTGAGGAAATTGCCTGCAAGAGCTTCCTGAGAAGGTCAGGAAAACGACAGGTAGCAAAAGCACAGGCAGAGATTTTAAGATGTGAAAATGCTTTGTATCATCTTTTCACATGCTCAGCTGGGAATCATGGAACACTGTTACTAATACATGGCCAGTCACATTTTCCTGAAGAATGGAATATAAAGGGACTCAGACATGCTTGAAAGCTCTTGGAGAAACAAAGGGCTCAGGCAGGAGAAATCCTCTCTGCTTGATTATAAGAACTGTCTTTTGATCATATTGAGTGGACTTCACAAACCACATCCAGACAGACTTATTAGAGGGGATTCTCTAAAAAGAACAAGAAGAACTGAAGAACTTGGAATAATACCAGTGAGAACACCTAAAGATACAGTAGTGAAATTGCAGCTAGTGATTGTTGCCATTATCCTTTCTCTATACCTCTTCGGCTTTGTTTCCTCTGTAACAATTCTTAAGGTGGCTCAATGCAGTCATAAATATATCCCTAAGCCTTCCTTTCTCCTCATTGAACAAGCCCCGCTCCTTCCATCAGAATCACAGCATCAGTTAGGTTGGTTGGAAAAGAGCTCTGAGATGATCAAGTCCAACCTACCACTGAACACCACCATGTCAAATAAACCCTGGCAGCTGGTGCCAACATCCGGTCTTTCTTCTTGAACACCTCCTGAGATGGTGACTCCACCACCTCCCTGGACAGCCCATTCTGGTGTATAATCACCCTTTCTGTGAAGAAGTTCTTCCTAATGTCCAGCCAAACCTCATCCTGTCACTAGTTGCCTGGGAGAAGAGGCCAACCCCTACCTGAGTACAACCTGCTGTCAGGTAGTTGTAGAGAATGATTAGTTTTCTCCTGAGGCTCCTCTTCTCCAGGCTGAACAACCCCAGTTCTCTCAGCCTCTCCTTACAGGACTTGTGTTCCAAACCCTTCACTAGCTTTGTTGCCTTTCTCTGGACACACTCCAGCACCTCAATGTCCTTCCTGAATTGAGAGGCCCAGAACAGGACACAGTGCTCAAGATACAGCCTCACCAGTGCAGAGTACACGGAAATGATCACTTGCCTGGTCCTGCTGCCCACAATATTACTGATACAAAACCCCTTCTGGTACATCCTGTCTTTCAGTCCCCTCCCTGACCATTTAGTGGCCCTCCACTGGTCAGACTGTAATTTGCTAAGGTCTTTCTTGACTTGGAGAGGGATTAGAATTGGCTGCCGTACTGAGATGTGGCCTCTTGTGTGTTCCGAAAAGGAATAATCACTTCCTGCAACACAGTGGCAATGGTTTGCTAATGCAGCCCAGTGTGTGGTTGGCCATCTCTTTTGCAAAAGCACCCTGCTAATTTATATTCAACTTGTTGATGAACATATCCATTCTTTTTCTTTGTCAGTGGTTGCCTGGGGTTATTCCAGCTCAGATGCAGGATTTTACATTCATGCTGTATGAAAACTAACACGTTGCGGCCAAAGAATTTATATTCAGGTTCAACTATTTTTAAAGATGCACTAGATTTCTCTTCTAAATGCCTTCTATCAGCAAAAGAAAAGAATAAAAATGTTTGAAAGCTCTATTAATTGCCACTTACCATTTTTGGCTTGCTTTTAAGCATGAACTGGGCTGAATTTGCTGTTTATAGAGCCCAAGACTTTGTTAATGACCCTTACTTACCTTATCATCAATTATTGCTATATTGTCTTAGCTGAAGTTCTGTTTTAATGCAGTTTATGGTCAGGCATGAACTTGCTTTAAAAGGAAGTGATTTTAAGAGAGTCCGATTTTATGTGGTGCAGTGAAGGGACAGCATAAATCTACAGACATATGGACATTCCTGTTCCCTTTTGCTTGGAGCTGGGCTCCTCTGCTTTTGCTCTGTTGTTTTGAGTTTTCACTATAACACTTGGGCAAGAACTGCAGCAGGAGTGACCCGCAGCTTTGCTGAGCACAGCTGCATTTTACTACTTCACAAGTAGTAGGGTGACTTCACAAGCCCATGACACGTAACACAGCCCACAAAATTGCGTACTACAGGCCAGGCCAGATGTTCTAAAAAGTAATATGAAAATGCTCTGAGTGAGCCTATCGGCCTTTCCTTTGAAGGCAAAAACAAATAGTTGTGTTCCATGTCTAACAAAGCTGTTACCTTGACAACTGGTGGTAGAAAACACAACTCAAAGAATAATTGAATTGGAATTAAGTTAGGTGGATTCTCTGGAGAACAACACTGAATGTATTTTACCTTCTCCATGCTGCCACATGAGACAAAATTAGCTAATTACTTCTAATTCCATTTCCATCCTGTATGACTCACTAATATAATAGCATGGCATAGCATATACCACAAAACCATCAAAATAAGTGTAGCCAACAGGTCAAGGAAGGTGATTCTGCTCCTCTGCTCTGCTCTGTTGAAGACCCAGCCTGGAGTACTGCATCCAGCTTTGAAGTCCTCAGCACAGGAAGGACATGGATCTGGTGGAGCAAGTCCAGAGGAGGGCCACAAAGATGAGCAGAAGGATGGAGCACCTCTCCTATGAAAACAGGCTGAGAGAGTTGAGGTTGTTTAGCCTGGAGAAGAGAAGTTCCAGGGAAACCTGATTGTGGCTTTTCAGTACCTAAAGGGGGCCTATATGAAGACAGAGGCAAACTTTCTGGAGGATCAGTTTAGATTAGATATAAAGAAGAAGTTTTTTACTGTGAGAGTAGTAAAACACTAGATCAGGTCACCCAGACGTGTAGTGAATGCCCCACCCCTGGAAACATTCAAGGTCAGGTTGGACGGGGCTCTGAGCAACCTGGTCTAGTTGGAGATGTCTCTGTTCACTGCTATTAGATGAGCTCTTGCAACCCAAACTATTCTGTGATTCCATGAGAAGTTTTGCAATTGTTGGTTTTTTTTTAAGCAGAGTGAGCACTAAACATTTATAACTGAAAATTAGCACTAGTTCAGTAGTGATTTCTGTATTGATGGTCCACTGAGGTGAAAATGTTTTATTGATGAATTTCCTAAAGACAAAGTGCTGAAGTTTGCAAGCAGTGCATTTTGACATGCCAATGGCCAACTATCTCACAGTGTTAATCCTAGTATTAGACCTTGCATCTGACACTAAGATGGGAAGTACAGGTCATATTCTCAGAGTACCAGTAATTTACAAGGGAGCATTAATTCTTTTTTATTAACTTAATGTAAGACTTGGAGCAAAGAAGGACTCTTGCAACCAGCTTAACCCCATCTGCCAAGATTTCTCTTTGTACTGCAAGATGACCATATTCACGTAACATGCGTTTCATTTCATGTAGCATATTCATTCGCATGCATCCAAATGCAGTTGAGCGTACTTTAAATCAAAGGGTGAATACTTTTCTTTGAAAAAGAATTTTCCTAAAGGACCTGAAAATCTTGAAGCTTGTTGTACTCTCATTTTTGTTCCTGTTACTCACATATACTTTCCTTGTAAAGTGCATTACAACTTGGGAGTGCCCAGTCCTGTGAAAGGTAAATTAGTCAGAGGTCCGTAAGTCAAAAGCATCACAACAGAATTCACAAGGAAATCTAGTAGAAGAGAATGTACTGACACTGCAGAACAGTTTCAAACCACCCCCACAAGCTATCTTGAAACCAAATCTGAACTAGATGGATAATGCTAAGCTGTCTTGGTGTGAGCAAAGTGACTTGGAAGAAGTCCAGAGAAGAAAAATCCAAAATTTGGAGTGGTACCTTTTAGAAACAGTACTCAGAAATTTGATTTATTTCATTTAACAAAGAAAAGGTTGAGAGGTGAACTGATCTTGACTCTAAGATATTTGTGTAATCAAAGGTTACCTGATAGCAGAGGACTTTTAGTCTCTTGCACAAAACTAAACTAAGTGCAGTGAGGTGAAGACAATGCTAAACAGATTCAAACCATGAAGGAAATACAATTTTGACAATAAAGGCTTATGGAAACAGCTTTGTAAAGGTTATGGACAGTTCTTCATCACTGAAATATTTCAATCCCAATCTTCTTTTTATATGATCTTGTGAAGCTTATCTGGAAGTTATGAACTTGATGCATATGTCTTGGGATGAAATTATTTAGCCTTTGTTATTCAGAGGGTCATTCTAGAGCAGTGTCTTCAGAAAGGGTCCTGTGAACTATTTTTATAATAAGGTGAACACTCAATTTCTTCTTGTCTACAGATCTGTCTGTGTGGTGCCCTGACCTGTTCCCTGCTGGAAATTGTTTAGGAGTTCATAGATTAAAACCACCTGAAAACTAGTTATCAAGATTTCTGGTCTAGGTTTGCTGGTCTTCAGATCAACAGAGGAAATGCAATCTTTAACATGAACATAACTGAAATAACATCTTTACTAAAACCGCTATTCCTCATGTATTGTATAACATACAAGACAACCTAATGATGAGTATATTGGATGCATCCAAAGACTTTCCAGCAAAACTGTCATTTCACTAAGGATTTCTATATAGAACATAGAGACAGGGAAGAGCGTCAGGGGTTTTGTACCCACAAATCTGCAATCTGATATTCCTTTCTTACCAGACAGGTAAGTATGATGCATACAGCCTGAATATACTGACACGGTAGAGGAGCTGGTAGTATGCATTAGTTTGGTTGGAAGATATTTTGCAGTAAGAAAAATAATGGCAACCTTTTTCTTTTTTTGAGAACCTCTTGAGATTCCCCCTCCAATTTGCAGAGCCTCTCAGACTGGCAGAGATAAAGCCCTCTGGCTATACAGCTCTTATTTTTCCTCTGAAATTCCTTTCAGGTTTAGCCAAATTGAGAATTCTTTAAAATCCCTTTTTTCTTCCCTGCTGTGACTTGTTTCCTGAGGGAAAAGGGCTAGTATTGTGCCAACCAAACAGAAATTTCTAAACCATTAGGCAGCACACATGTTGCCAAAGAACAATTCACTTGTTGATGAAAGAAGGAAAAAGAGAAATTCTGAGTTCCTTTCCTATTTGCACCACAGTGTAGGACAAATGCCTTCACTGCTGGCCGAAACAAGGATTGGTCCAGCATTCCCTAGCCCCCTGACATAAACATCGGTCCACTGGCTTCTCTCTTTGAGATGTAACAGCCCATAGTGAGGACCTTCTTTAATGTCATTACTTGGTCTCTCAAATTGCTGCAATGCAGCTTTGAGGGAAGAATTCTGTGTGGATGCAGCAAGAGGTATCTTACTACAATTCATGCAATAGGGAGGGAGCAAGTCTACTCGTTTATTTTAAATTGTGAGTTTGTGCTCTGAGAAAAGGTTAAGAGAATGACCCATGCATTTGATTATATGAAAGCTAATGGTTGAATGCCACTGCCATTGAATTGCATGATCCTATTGCACAAAGAGCACCTTGTCAATGTACAATGGGGCAGAATTTTTAGTGCACTGGGGCAATAGCAAATCTGGCACTTCCAATTTCTTTGTCTCTGAACATTATATTATTTTCTTTCAGCTTTGTGCCCAGTGTACTTAGATAGGTATATACGCCACTGAGCATGTTCTAAATGAACTCCAGAGATATGGAGGAAAATTCTACACATTTTACTGGTGTTAACAATCATATTATTATTGCAAGAAATAATATGAGATGTGAGAAAGTGAGAAGATTTTGATCCAAGTTTAAAATTACACTGGTATTGTAGTTTCCATAGATTATGGTCTTCTGCATTTGTACATGACAATAGTCTTCTGCATCTGTGTAGCTTCTATACATCAAAAATCAGGTGGGGGACAGGGAGGGAAGAATTTGTTTAGCAGTGTGGAATAACAGCTTGGATCAGGGGAGATTTACAGTCTACTTCCATCTTTACTTCCATCTTTCCTTGGTTACTTTACAAAGCACTAGCCGTGATGGAATTTATGCAAAGCATACAAAGCAAGTTAATTACACTTTAATCCTAAAAAAGGTGGCTGACTGGGGCAAAGGGCTCACAATCTGCTCTCAAAAGCATAATCTCTCATGCACTGCCAGCAGAAGATGATTTCCTTAATTGTTTCCTATTCTCAGAAATGTTTCTAAGCTAACCACAGCTGTTTCTATTCTACAAAAAAAATTCAAAGCTTCTACACAGCTACATAGAGGGAGAGGAAAGAACCATCTGCAGTCTTCAGACTACAGCAAAAATACTTGGTGGTTTTTTCATCATTTGTCAAAGGAAAAACAGAAGCGTAATAAAAATAAAACTAGTGGAGTAATAAAACAAAAAGCAAAAGGTGTTGTTTATACACATGGGTTTAAATTAGCAAAGCACATAAAAGTCCTTAAATTCTATTGGAGTAAAATTAAAGGTGCTTAAGTATACTGCAATTTGCCCCAGCAAAAGTTTTTATTTGCTTCATCTTTAAGAAGAAACCATGACTAGTGTGAATAACAATATCATGTTGCAGGAATTTCTCTCTTTGAGGATGGATGATTATTCAGTTGCATATAATGTCCATGACAAGTGTGTTCCCAGGATTCACCAAAGTTTTGATTGATGATTATTTATGGCTCTATTAAGAGCTTATTAAAATGTGTTGCAATAGCATTGATAGATTATGGAAGTTCACACTTGTAATATATTTTAGTCTTTTATGATAAATTCCAACAAGGTAACATAGATTTTTTTTTTACTAGATCTGCCTAGAATTTTCCTGTGTGTATGCCTCAGTGCAGTTCTCTCCACCTTCCCAGCCACCAGTGTATTCAGTGGCATTTTTACCTCTAAGCACTGAACACCATGTATTTCCATATTTCTGATCTTCTGAAATGCATGTGAACTTCAAAATGACAAGCCAGTGGAGATGGAGAAAAGCTAATTGTACTTGAATGGTCAGGGTATACGTGAACCATTTCACTAATTGTTTAATCTCTCCATTACTCCTGAGGCTCATATCATGGACTTTCTACACTCCTATATTCTGGGGCCTAGTCCTGCAGTCCCTTCCGTTTGGATGAGCGCTGTCAGCCTGGCCTCTAGTATGTTGTCATATGTGCTGGTGGGGGTATTCCTTTACTGGGACGACAAGGAGCTTTGATGGCAAATTGCTGGGCATAAACACATGCTTTCTGTCTGTTTTCTGCGCCATACCTAACATAAATATTTCAGACATAGAGGTGTTACTTACATTATAATAGGTATGTTTTGTGCCATGCACCAAAAATCAAAATCAACACTGCAATATTAATAAGCCTCCAGCATTTTTTTTGTAGATGTAGGTATTCAATATATAGATATTACTCAACTAGGTGTATGTAGTGCAACCTCTTTTCCCGCTCTTTAATGTAAAACAAATTCAAAAGAGCATTATAAAGGAAACCTCCTACGTTTCAGTCAGCAGGATATTCAGTATTTCAGATGTCCAAAGGCTAGTGTCCTGCAAAATGACATTTTTGCAGTAATATACTTAGATATTTATATATTTACTACATATTATGATAGCATTGAGGAAAAAGGGAGGAGATGCAGGAGTTTTTCTTGTATTTGAGTTACATTGCGAGAAACAGACTAAACATTTCTCACATTCTTGTGGAAACGTTAATTACTCACATGGCACAACATCATTATAATCAAGACACAGCAAACCCTATAATCAAAGTAATGTAATCAATGCAAGTAATCAACTATAATAAGCAATTAAATATCTAACTGCATCAAGCAATAACTAAAATTACAGCCTTGAATGATATCAGCTAATTGCATCATTACAAACTTGTGTAAAAGTCAGTGGTAAATCTAAGTTTTTAACTAGCAAGATAGCTGTTGCAGGTATCATGGGAAGGTCTACAGATTCATTCTGAGACATTAGCTAGCAAGACTTGACTAAAGGAAAGCAAACCTTTTGCAGTGTCAGGCTTGGATTTGCCAGAGGTCTGGAGTATTAGGGCAGGAGCAGGCATCCTCACTGGAGCCTTGTGTGGCGCCTCATCCCCCAGCCAGAGCAGCTGCCTCTGATGCCATGCAGGTTTGCAGCAAGACAGGCACAGTGTAACTCAGCAGCTCTGCACACACATCTTTTCTTCCTGCCACCACCTGTGCCTGCACCAGTTAAAGGCACTGGGGCCACTGAACCTCCTTGGGGATGTGGAGGGGAGTCTGCTCCCCTTTCTTCTGCTTGTTCCACTGCACTCCATCTGCTTTGGAAGGCTGATAGGCCTTTCCTCCTGCTTTTGTCACACAGAGAGTGTGGCCAAAAGTCACTGAAAGATGACTTAACCTCTCCTAGTAGATCTATACCTGTCTGCAAACAGCCAGTCCACATCAAGAAGTGACCTGTTTGTGAACATCATCTAGCAAGAGAGCAGCTCCAGCATATGGAGGCTTTTCATTTGACTGTAGCAGTATTACCAGACCATAAATAAAGAAGAATGAGACTGAGGCTATCATTACAAAATATTTACATAAAGTAAAAATCAGTGAGGAAATACAAAGTGAGATAGATCCATGTATGCGTGTTTTTCACCCATGACAGTATACAGGTACTCATGAGTATTTACTGGTTTGAAAGACCTGAAACTAATATCTACTGCTCACAAGCATTAAAAGAAGAAGATTCTGTAGATGTAGTCTGTCAAATTACATAGAAATCCTAAAAAGAGCTCCTGGAAAGCACGATGTGAAGTAAATGTGGTTTGTGAGAGTAAAGTTTTTAAGCTCCACCAGCTGCTTTTCCTATTTATGACACTGCAGTTGGGTTATTTCAGCACAGCAGATGAGACATGCAGGGTCCCTAGGCTGGAGCACAGCATTTCTGGAAGAAGATTACTTCTTAAATTCAGGAAAGGCAGATGTAGAAGCACAAAAAAAAAGCAAATGCTGACTGCAGTCTAGAGTGAAACTCTCAGTGTTGCTCTCATGGCGTGACCTCACCCAAAGCATGTAACAAGACACTGTCCCGACTGCCTCTTAAGTCTTTAAACAACACTTAGAATGTATTACTAGCACCAGGGGATCACTAATGTGTTGTATTTACATCAGAAGCATGGCATGGACAGAACCATCCCACCAAGTGTCACTCTGCATCACTTCGAAGGGTTTGTTGAACTGTACATTTCGGAAACTTTGACTCTTAAGGCAGGGGAAATACATGTAGAAAGTGAATCTAGCCAAGTCTGCAGATTAGGTCAAAAGAACATGTGAAAACCTAATTTGAGGGCTTATAGTTTCTTAATATAGTTTGCTAATTATTGGTTGAATTTGGAAAAAATTAGCAAAAAAAAAAAGGAAAACATTCTGTTCCCGATTGCCCAGTTCATTGCAGCCCTAGGCAGTACCGTAACCTCAGGTCTAGGCTGCTGCACAGACATAAAACTGTGGGAGTTCCAGAAATGGCTTGCTCTTTCTTTTTATCACTCACCCTTCCAAATCCCAGCCAGCATGCACTATGCACACCCTGACAGCCCAGGGCTTTCTGTGTTATTAGTCAAGCTGATGCTGCCAAGAGGGCAAAACACAGAAGAAAAAGTAGGAAACAAACACTAGTGTCACAGTGGAGAAAACTTTCTGAAATTCAGAAACTAAAATATTTGGAGGCCCACTTGATGAAGTAAGCCTGAACTGACACATTTTGATTCGAAAGCTGATTATGAGCTTGGTGGCCATGAGATAAAAGATGTTAATAATTCTAGAAAAGATTGTCTTGGTGCATGGTCAAAATATAAAGCTGGTAGGAATTATCATAGAATGATAAAATCATTTAGGTTAGAAAAGTCTTCTAAGATGATCGACTGTAAACTTAACACTGCCAAATCCATCAGTACAGGTAATTTTCTTCACAAAAATGTACGTTTCCAACTTCCTTATTTTCAAATAAAATTTCAACTTTTTGTTTTTAACAACTCCTGTCCTTCAGGCATTTCTCCATAGCATTCAGGACATAGCATCTGGACTTCCTTTCCGGGTCACAGGTTTTTTTAAACCTGGAGCTTTGTAGCAACTACTGCATTCCAGATAGCTGCCAGACAAATGCCTACAGCCAGTTTCTTATGTGGTTTGCATTTCTTAGTGAATGAGAGAAATGGAGATGCAATGTCTGGTTCAAGTACCAGCCCCGTTAGCATCCCTGACGCTGACTGAAAGAGCACATCCTGGCAAAGGCCAGGAGCTGATCCCTGGCACTCCCTTAAGAGCAGTCCCAGACATTGAGGAGAGACAAACCTGCTGAGCCCCATGATGGTGGTGGGCAGCCCAAGGCACTGGCCTGTCCAAGGAGGTGCATTTTCCTGTGGGAGCACATGCTCTGTCCTGCCCAGAGAATCCTGCAGTGCAGTGAGCAATGACCCCTCTCTTCCCAGCTGCCACCTGAAATACAGAGGTTATAAAAATAATGGTGTTACTCACAGAATTAAATGTCAATGAGGCATACGAGGAGTAGTATTTTAATAATTACATGTAAACTATGTGTACAAAAATATAACATCTCATGAATTATGGAGAAGGCATTCTGTTGGTCTGCCAAGAGGTTAAAGATTCTTTAACAGCACAAGAGAAGATGCAGGTCTGTAGGAAACTAGACAGTTTAAAATTGTTATTTGAATTAGTTTGTTTTCCAGTAGTTGGTGTGGATTCAATATTTGGAAATTTTGGGCTTGGAGAGTTCAGAAGGTATTATTTCATGTCTTTTCTTATAATCATTAAGTTTTGCAAGATAAATTGTTTTCTGAAAGCTAATTCTGTTCCAGAAATTGCAAACTGAAAACTGAATTGCAGGTTTAGCTGCCAGTGAGTAAAAGCCCAAAACAGTTGTCAAAAAAATCCACCCTTTTACTGATTCCAGAAAGTATGATCATGTGCTTTATGTGGAGGTTGCAAGCCTGGGAAGCAAGCAGAAATATAAAACGTATTTTTCTTTAAAGCGGATCCTCCCTCACTTCAGTATTGATAACTGTAGACTCAGAAGTTCCTTAATATCATCTTATCACAGCCAGTATGGAAACTGTTCATACCGTTTTTAAAAATGGACATTGTTCATTTGTTTATGAGTGAAAGGACAAAGATGTTTGAAATAATCTCTCCTATAAATCCATTGAATCTTCTAGCATTGAATCTCCTAGCATTGAATCTCTTAAGTTTCCTTAGAGGAACCCATCTTATTTGAGAGTGTTCTTGAAAAACATTGAGAAAGAGCCCTTGGTCAGAGAGAGACAGGAATTGTAAAAGATCCATAGCATTTCCTCTCATTATTTGTACAGGGCAGAATCCAACCACCTGTCCCCAGACATTGACTCATTCTGCCTGCTTTCCCAGGCTCCTAATATGTTGGCACCTTCTTTTATGAGATTCTTTGGTCTGAAAGCTCTCAGGTTTGTATGCTCCCATATGCCATGTGCTCTCAGATAGTCAGTGCGTGGCAGACACAGATACCTCCAGAAAAGTATAAAAGCTAGTTGCTAATAACTTCTGCTTGTTCATATTTGCATGCCTGCTTTCAGAAAGTTGTCAGAGAACCGATCTTGAAGGGAGTCATAATCTCCTGAACACCCAAATGTTGGCACAAGGCTGAGCTGGCACCGAAGGGTGATGTTTCAGTCTGCTTTTAGGATTAAACTTGAAAAATCTTGGCAGCTATACCTCTCTTATTCATTGCTAGCTATGAGGAAGATGAAAAGGACCTACAAAAATGTTGTAGGAAGAAAATAGAATATTAAAAACTTCAACTTGATGGGCCACTAAAAAAAATACTGTGGTTTTGGACTCCTCAGTTTTATATATATTTGCCTTTTACATGTGCCCAGGATAGTTCTGTGTTCCCCAGGCCAACTGGCATGGTGAAGCCCACATCCCTACTCTCAAAGTCTCTCTGAGTGTAAATGGCAATGTCCAAATTACTTACTGGGAATAGTTCTTGGCCCATGGTAATTTACAAATCGTGCCCAGAAATTATTTTGGATGAGTGATAGTTTGCCGTGGCCGAAGCCATCACTGGCACAGTTCTAACAATTTAATAGGCTAGATGGTCAAGTTTCAGGCCTGGGAATGTTCCCTGGCAATGATTAATCTACACCTCTAGAAGCCATGGAAGTTAAGACTAAATAAATACGGTAAATGGAAAAAAATAGCCCTCAATATATAATTATTTCACTAAATTATTATTCATGTCTTGTAAAATATAGCATACATTTCAGTCAATACAGTTTAAGCTACAACTCAGTTTTCTGAAAGTGAGCTTACACATAAGGGAGATGGAATTTTCCCTATGTTATCCAAAATAAATCTGTTCTCCAAGGAAATAAAAACTGGCATAGAAATATTTACTTTCTGTACCTCACATAAAAACCCTTCAACATCCCCACAGACATTTTATCAAATCCACCAAAGATACTGTTCAAAGAATACTTTTCTTACACAAAAAATGTATTGCAGTGCTCCCACCATCAAAGAGAACATGGGTTTTCTATTGTATGCTCTTAAATAAAGGAATCAACCAAACCAAACCTCTCTATATTTGGACCAAATCTTCTCTTCCTTGGCATAAAGCCTTCCCTCTTGTCCATCTGTTTATCACTCTCAGTTTTTAATACACATACTAGAAAACTATTGAAATAAAAGCTGTAAGGAGATGGAGAGCTACATTGTGCCCTGTAAGGTTCAAGGCTGAGCAGTTCAGATTTGTCTGAAATTAAAGGGAATTACTAGGTGTCATTTTTTTACATGTCTGGAAATGTTCTAAACTTGGACTGATGGCAATCTGACTGTATCTGCCCAGCATACACAGAGTCACACATAATTAGCTAAGAAATCATCTTTTTCCAGTGCTCAGAAGGACTGAATAAAGCCTGTGCGTTTTTCCTTTACATCAATAAATAAAACCAAGCATACATCTACATTTTTATACGGAATTCTTCCTCTTTTTTGCCAGCCTACATATTTTGCCCTCTGCATATATCAGCAGAGCTCTAACCAACAGAACTTTCCCATCTGCCCATTTCCAGTAAAAGAAAGTTACTCGAAGAAGCAGAGAAAGGGAATACATTATTCATTATATATTAATATTACACATTAGTGGGAGGTATTGCATAGCTCTGTTTCAATAATAGTGATTGAGGAAGTTCCTGGTACCAAAGGATACTAAACTAGTTAAATAGAATATTGTTGCTATATACTTTAAAGCTACTGTGATTAGATGAAATATATATATATATATATTTACATATATAGTATGTAAAAGCTGTGTCTCTTCCAGTATTGCTATAAGCAGTAGAATCGAAAAGAATCAAGGACTGGTAGATATCATATATTCATACACACTCTGTTGTATGCAACGTGAAGTATTTTAAGAGCAGTCTGTCAGGACTACTTTTATAGCTTTAAAGTATGTCTCATTTGCCTTTGGTATTAGAGACTCGAGCAGGTGCTAATGTGGTGTGACATACTGTTGGATAATTTTTAAACATCTTTTAATATCTGTGGTGCCTTATTCATATAAACGCCTTAGCAGAGAGACACACCACAGCACCTCTGTGGCATGAAAAGGGAAGCTTTTACTGTTGCAACCTTTAGGCACCCCCAGTATACCTCTACTTTAAAGCTTTAGGTGTTAAATTCTATGGGTGTCTGGACAAAGTCAATGTTGTCTAATCTTGGTTGTTTCTGTACACTTGATCATCACTCATTTATTTCAGTTGCAAATGCGGATGAGTTTAGGAGAACAAGCTGAATGCAGAAGGTTGGCTGTTCTGGTACAGCAGACTTGCTATTCAAAATTAGGTGCATGAAGGAAGGTACTTGCATGCCATGATTGTTCATCCAAATGTATTAACTGTATTCACAGTGGTTGCTTCCATGTCTCAGCTCTGACCTTTTTGCTGCACAGCAATATGAAATGATAATAGCTGGTATGGGTTAATCAATCACCTCTCTCCTCAGGGAACAGTGCTGCTTCCAGTCACAAGCACACTTGGATGAAAAGTGTGTTGTCTTCTCCCTCAAAGACCAAATCAATAAAAGGACTAATTTCTTTTTAAGAGGACGGAGGTGTAAAGAGTACTAAAACTGTGTAAGCCAAGGGATCAGGAGCAAAGTGAGGGTCTTTCTGTACTTGATGGAGACAGATTAGATAGCTCTCTCACTGCTTTTAACAAGGTATAGAGATGTCTGTGGAGAGTATCTAAGACTTCAGGGACAGATACAGCCTCACAGTGTGATGTGGTGGTGTCACTCACCTGTAATAAGGGCATGAGTACCCAGAAGGTAAGGTCAGGGAATATCTATCTCCAGGTGCTAAGTTATATCTGCTAAATTCACAGCCTGTGATATTTTGAGAGAACTTGCTAGTGTGCTCATACTCTGATGTAGACTCTGACCATCTTCACAGAGTTGCTGAGACTTGGCAGAACCTCTGGAGATTTCTAATCCAACCACCTCTGCTGAGAGCAGTGTCAGCTATCACAGATCGCTCAGAACTAAGTCCAGTTTGAGTATCTCTAGAGATGGAGACTCCACAACCACTCTGGGAAAGCTGTTTCAGTGTTTAGTCACCTAAATTAATTAGAAAAAGTTTCTTCTTATGTTTAAATGGAATTTGCTATATTTCAGTTTGTGCCCATTGCCTCTTGTCCTTTTTCTGGATACCACTGAGAAAAGTCTGTCTTCATCTTCTTTACTTCCCCCATTAGCTATTGGTACCTATTGATACGGTACATGGAGCCTTCCCTTGTCTAGACTGAACAGTCCCAGCTCTCAGCTGCCTCTCTTATGACAGATGCTCCAGTGGGTTAATTAACAGACCATGTTCATGGTCTCTGTCATACAGGGGGCACAGCACTTTACCCAGCATTCCAGATACATCTCACCAGTGCTGAGTAGAGAGGAAGGATCATTTCCCTAGGCCTCCTGGTGATGCTGCTTTCCAGCCAGTCAGGCCCTAGTCTTTTCTGTTACATGGGATTATTCCTCCCCAGATGCAGGATTTGACATTTCCCTGTGCTGAACTTCTGGAGGTTCCTGTGGGCCATTTCTCCAGCCCAGGTCCCTCTGAACAATAACATGGTCCCCCTGGTGTTTCAGCCACTCATCCTAGTTTTGTGTCATCTACTAGCTAGTGGAGGGTGCACTCTAGCCATCATCCAGTTCAGTAATAAAGATGTTACACAATATTGTCCCTAGTATTCACCCCTGGAGTAGACAAGTATTGAATCACCTCCAGCTGGACTTCGTGTCACTGATCATAACAACATGACCCCAGCAGTTCTGCCAGCATTCAGTCCACCTCACTGTTCATTTTTTTAGCTCATACTTCATCAGCTTGTCTGCAAGAATGAGAGACTGTTAGAGGCATTACTGAAGTGAAGGTAAACAACATCCAGAAGCAGATGAGTGAGAAGCTCCACTCATCCACCAAGCCAGTCACATCATCTTAGAAGGTAAACGGATTGGTTAGACATGATTCTCCTTTTGTAAATCCACGTTGAACACTCCCAATCACCTTCCTCTCCTTGAGATGATTGGAAATTATCATTTGCTCCATCACCTTCCACCTGTGTGTAGTTCCCTTGATTCTCTTTCTTGCCATTCATGAAAATGGGATGTATTGCCAGTCTGTTTAAATGCTCCCTAACCTGATCCTCCTCCAACAAGGGTAAGTCTTTCTCACCCCAAATTTTCCCACTGGTCTTCACTGAAGACTGAGGGAAGGAATGCGTTGAATACCTTAGCCTTTACCATGTCTTTTGTCACCAGGTTGCCAGCCTTATACAGTATTGTGCACATATTCTTTCTGATCTCTCTTTTGCTGCTCATACACCCATAGAAGCCCTTCTTGTTGTCCTTTGCAGGCCTTGCTGGATTCAGTTCTAGGTGGGCTTTCCTAACCCCATCCCTGCATGCTCATATAATTTCTTTATTTTCCTCCCTGGTGACTTTTCCCAGATTGCACTTCTTTTAGACTTCCTTTTTGTGTTTGAGTTACATCTGGAACTGCTTGTTCATTCACACAGGCCTCATTCTGCCTTTGGTTAATTTCCTGCTAGTTGGTATGAACTGTTCCTAAGTTTAGAAGAGGTGAACCTTGAATCCCATTCTCCTGGACCTCAATGCTTTCCAGGACTGTATCCCATAGGATTCTTCCAACAGATCACTGAATAGGCCAAAGTCTCCTTTCCTCAAGTTCAGAGTTGGGATCCTTCTTTTCCCTGCTCCCTCCTCTCCAGATTCTGAATCCCACCACTGTATTATTAGGGGCAAGGCTTCCCCTCACCTTCACATCCCTGACCAATCTTTCCTTGTTTGTAAGTATGAGAACCAGCAGAGCTGCTCTCCTTGTCAGCTCCTCGTTCTGGCAGAGAAACCACATCCCTGTTAGACCTCCCAACCAGATCTGTCCCTGGAAGTTATGGCTAAAGGCTGATGCTTTCCGAGGACTATGGAGGAATGTTGACCTAGTTCAAGATATGGCATGCTCTTTGTGTGGTATTTGCTTTTCCTCTAGAGAAATGGATTTACTGAAGCATTTTTTCTTACACTTGTGTAATATAAATTAATATTTTTAGATGCAGGAAGCTAACCTTTCCCTAACCCTTGGGAGTTGGTGTCCAAACTTCCTTGGGTTTGCCAGAGTAATCAAAAAGGAAAACAAGCTGATGGAGGAGCTTTATTCATTGATCTGTCTGCATTCCTGCCTAGCTCTGCATTTTAACTAATTGTGTGTTTTGGGTCAGCAGATTTATACAGTTCACACTTCATAATCCAACAGGCGTAGAATACTCAAAAGTGGTCTGAAGTAGTGCAGATATTTCGGCAATTTCTGTGTTATTCCTGGATGGATTTTAACACTTTAAAATGTAGTGAAAGTTAATCAGTGCAGATTTCTGCCAACACCTTTATAAATAGTCCTTTGCTTGTAAGTTAGTATGGAAAGAGAGGATGGCAGATAGTGGGTGTCCATCTTCTCTCTTGGAAGTGGTCTGACTGACATACTGGGGAGCACTTGAGGCCTTTTGAAGGCACAGATCAGGACTGGGTAAGTGACAGAAAGTGAAAAAGTCTCTTTTTATTTTTTTTCTAAGTATAAGTAATTCCCACACTGCTTTGGGATAGACATTGGATCAGAGAGGACTCAAGTCGTCAAATACTCCCAAGGCAAATATGGTCTACTCCTGAAACTGACTGAGGTATGCACCCTCTAGCCTTCAGAGTGGCCATTAGCCAAGGTCAGAAACACACATCTTCCATCTGGCCAAGGATATTTCATTGTGTCCTTCCTTTATATTAGTTTGTGGGAACTGTTACAAGCAAAATATGAAATATGAACAGTGAATGCATATTTTGCAATAAATGAAAAATAAGGCAAAAACAAACAGTGCAAATTTGCCTTCTCATTATACCTTAATTTCTTCATTATTTTTTGTTTTTCTTTTGGGGTTTGAAGTGTGTATTGTAAGTGGAATGCTCAAAGTATGACCTATTTTACTTTGTTTTCTTTATGGATATTGTTGAAATCCCTTAAAAAGAAAGTCCCATATCATGAAAACAACAAAGTAAATCTTGGCGCTAGGTAAGACACTGCACCAGAAAAAAGAGTGGCTGGACCATTCTCATAGGCAGTACGATTTGACATCAAGCAAGCAAGTGGTTAAACGCCAGGGGTGATGCCTTCTAACAGAGGTGATCAACACAGAGAAAAATAACTGATACTCACATAGCTTAGTGGTGGAATGAGGAAGTAAAAGAGGAGAGCCATTCTGGAAAGGAAGCCAACGTGGGGGGGGTGTGAGCTGCTTACCCAAGTGACTGCATTGGCTTTTCCTCCACAGAGCTGTAAGCATTTGGAATGGGGATATGGGACATGGTGCCTTCACACTTCCTCCAAACCAATTACTATTTTGGCTTCTCTTTTACAGGAACCCAGACCTTTGTATAACAAAAGGTGCCAGTTTTATTCAAGTGGAATAGGATTTCTATATGATGCCTACCAGACAGAGGTAAACAAACTCACCTCATCATGTGTTTATTTTGCTGTGCTTTGAGGGGCTGGGGAGGAGGGAGGTAGGTGTTTGACAGCATGTCTATGCATGTAGGTCATGGGTAGAGAGAAACCTCACTGCTCTTTCTCCCACAAGTGACTCCCTGCTTGTCCAAGCCTCTGATGATTGCAAATCACTACAGTCAATGAGGCTGTGAATCATCATTGGTGTTTCTATCCAGTACATTACTCTGGGACTGGAATGATTCCTAGTCCATCTATGCTATATAATAGTTGTCTGGAATGTGTTTGTCACATTGGCATCTTTCTCTAAGGAGGTTTTTGTAGACTCCAAGTGGAATAGGAAATACCTAAATTAATCTACTTGTATTGTCCAGAAGACTTCAAATCCCTGTATTTATGCAGCACAGGCCAAAAACATCAATGGTCTGAATGCACCTTTTTTATCTCAATGACATCAACATGGTTGGAAAAGTGCTGATATCCAAATGGCTAGTCTCCTGAGAAGTCCAGATTTAGTTTCTTTCCCTATTTTATTATTGTGGTAAATTGGTGGGAGTGAAAAGAAAGGCAGAGCAGGATTGAGAACAGCTAGACAGTGGTATAGCTTTCAAGAAGCCAGATGTGCTTCATCACTATCCCTCCCATGGCTAAGAAAAGGTGTACGGGGAACGTTACCACCAAAAGTTCTAGAAAGCTTAGCAAAGTATGCTACCAGGTTAAGCAGCTCCTTAAATCTTGCTGCCAGGGCCCCCGCTTTGTTGATTCCAGAAAATGTATGACAAAAATATTTCAATTATCTCCTTTACCGAAGACCTGCCCAGACAAACTTATGAAGTGTGACAACACTCTTTACTTTAAGTTTTACTCCATCCTCTTCTAAAGTGTGCTTGCACACTCAGACACATAGCCTGAGAAATGCTTCTGATTCCTGTAATAAGCATGTGGTTGGTGTCACACTGACCACAACTCTTTGCAGGTGACCCCAGCCTTGAGCTTTTAGCCAGATGGTTTTCTACAGCTCTGCTGCTTCTGGGAATGTCTAAAATTGGGCCACCCAGAACTCCTTCCTCTATTCTGGCAAAAAAAAACCCAAAACAAACAAGTATCTTTTAAAAGTGTGGGTAGTTTTAAATAACATGCTTGTCTGGTTGTCCACGGATTGAGAGTCAGCTTGTGCTAATTCAGAGTTAAGGATCCATGGCATTTGTACTTGGCTTTTACTTTTCCAAAGTTAGCCAGCTAGTGAGCAGGGGACATGCTCTGCATGCCAGGCAAGCACTTAACTAGGAAGAACAGATTGTTTACTGAGTGCAAGTTTCCTTTTGATTGCCATCTGTCACCTGTAAGCGGTCTACAGCTCATCTGGTTTGCCTGTTTCAGTTCTCTTTGATCAAAGCAGAAATAATTCTGTTGTCTTGCAATTACTCTGAGATAAGAGCATCTCTTCAATTGGTGCTGAGAAGATAGACAGTCACAAACACCCAGGACATGAAGAAACTCGATGTCTGGCCACTGAAATTAAATAATAGTTCTTGACATGCAGAACACCCACAAATGGCCTGTTTCCACCACCCTTGCTCACACCACACAGTACTTTGTTTATTTTTTTCACTGCTCTCCTAAAAAGAAGTGTCTTGTTCTTTGCATATTTTAAAAATGCTGTGATAAAAATAGACAGCTACAGTAACTTCCTTGGCCAATAATATGTGTCCTGTAGTCTAGAAGCAACTAAAAAATTGTTTAAGATCTTGCTGATCTCCCTCTCTTATACTGCTAGCATTCTACATTAAAAGGGGCAGTCTGGCCTATTTATTGCACACAGAGGAGAAAACTCATTTTATTTCCTATCAGAAATGGTCCCCAAACCATGCAGCAGAACAAACCGCCTTTTAACAGCCCATTCCATCTTACAAAGCCCTGCTATCCCAGTCATGCACATGTAATGGGAAAAGGCCTAGGTCCTAGGCCATTTTCCCTGCATATAGGTGGTCAAAACCAAAGTCTGAAGTGCAGAAGCTCTAGAGCATCCCACAAAATGTCTGTGGTAGTGAATGCATTGGCACACTGTGCTCCGGGTCACTTTTCAAACTACTTTGAGAAGTAGCCAGGTGTGATGTTTCAGCCACTTCCTTGAGTGAGCTGATGCTCTTCTTCTGCAGTGAATTGCAGCTCAGGCTGAGGACAGCTGCAGCTGAATGTGACTTCAGGCCAACAAAGCCCTTATGTGAAATCCCAGTAAATTCAGACACAATAGAGCAAGGTTGATGAAACAAAGTCCCATCCCAGGGTAAGATGTTCTTATGACAAGTGTGATGTGTCTGTATCAAGCCCTGAGCTCCATTTACAAATTGCAACCTGCATCGAGACTGTCATTTTATAACCTAACTTCTATTTTGGGATAGAAGAGCTGATTTGTATGAGACGCAAACCTGTGTTTGTATGAGACAGGTACAGCCTTGTCCTGGGCAGAAAAACAATCCCAAGGCATCATTTTAATCTTCTTTTAACGTTAGTTTTGTCACCCATCTTCCACTGTTCAAGCAAATCCAGCTAAGGACAAGTGTGGCAAGTTGAGACCAGCTGCAAGATCCTCTGGTCCTGAGTGTGCGTGTTTTAAGGCTTTCCTTTTTGCTGGGAACAAACATGTGACCTGAGTACAAACTCATCAACAGTGGCAGTTTTCACACTAAGAAGAATGATCAGATCCAGAACTCAGGAGCTGAGAAACATCTTGTTTAACACCTCTTGTGGACACTGTTCCACAGAGTAGCACATTCATGACTAAGCAGAATTGTCTGACAGAGACTTTTCAAAAGCAGGCATGCTCCTTCTACTTTTTCCTTATGAGGAATTTTCCATTCAACAGTATATTTTATTTGCATTTTGTGAACAAATTACTTTTCAGTGGTTACATTTTTTCCATCAAAATAAAAGCTATAGAAAGAATGTATTTTCTGACCTTCTAGCTTTTAAAACCTGAGAGCTCTCCAGGATTTCAAAGTCAATAAGCTAAAAATCTTTCAGAAAAAAGCACCTTACATATAAAATATTTCAGTTGGTCTGTAGTGCCAAATAGAAGTGATTAATGCTTACCACACTTAAGTCATAAAATGATTTCTTGTCGGGATAGAGTGGTGTATATGTGCCTGCCTTTATTGTTCTAACATCTGTCCATCCCTCTAATTCCTACTTATACAAGTAAACCTTTTCAGTTTTCTAATCAAAAGCCTGCAGTAAATGGTACTTACTTACTGGAGTGCTTGGATCTTTTCTGAATGGTTTTGTTTGTGAGTTTGGAGATTGTTCTTGCTGGTGTTCCTAATTATTTCCCTCTTCAGGAGGTTTTTACTGAAAGGAGAGAGCTCACATTTATTGGTAGTTGTTCAGATGAATTGACTCCTTTGCCTATTTCCCCATACCATGGACTGGTATTCTTATCCACTTCAGCGACTTTCTGTAGTGCATCTCTCAAGACATGGAGACATGGTCTCCACATCATAGCTGAAGAGATCTAAATCTCATGGCTGCAGACTCTGGGTCTTAGCAGAATAGCATCAGGCAGTGCAGCAAAGTGCTTAAAAACTCTGGCAGCCCTGGCTGCAGGCTAGTGCTGAGGGCTCTGGGCTTCATAGCGCAAATGCCTTCAGACTCTGGGGCTGACACCCTGGTTAAAACTCCTAGGAGTTCAGGGATTTCCTTTTGGCCTGTGGTTGTAGATTTTGGAATATCAGTATCTTTCTGCACAACAGGTAATGAAACTTGACACTGCAGTAGTTTTGTTTTGGTTTTTGTGGTTAGTAGGATGATTTACACAACACTGAAACACTGAGAATAAAGGTCAGTCTCTTCTTTTTTGGCAGGTGACATGTCATACCTTAACCAGCAAGTGCCAGCTGAAAATAAAGAGTAACACATGCTATTGCTGTGATCTGTACAACTGTGAGAAGTAAGTACCTGGGTGCAGTTCACGGCCTCTGAGGAATCCTTGATTGTTTGTCCTTACTTGTAAATGATAGGGCCTGGAGAAGCAACACAAGGAGCTTGTATGCTGAGAAGTATAGTTCCTCTGCAGATGAAGTCTTGATGCCAGCAGAGAAGAGGTCAGGACTTGTCTACTAGTGTTGATATTATTAAAGTTTCTTTTCTTTTAAATATATTCATAAACTTTTTGCTGTGTAATCAAAACTGATCACACAGTCATAGCCCTGTTCTGATACACTGTTGGTCTGACAATATAATTTTCCCACTCAATTTAATGAATCTTCTGCCTGAGTCACCCTTTGCACACCTCAGTATCATAGAATCACAGAATGGTTTGGGTTGGAAGATCATCTAGTTCCAACCCTCTTGCCGTGGGTAGGGACACCTACCAGGTTTCTCAGAGCCTTATCCAACCAGGTCTTCAGCACTTTCATAAATGGGGCATGCACAGCTCCTCTGGGCAATCTATTCCAGTGTCTCACCACCCTCACAGTGAGGAATTTCTTCCTAATATCTAATCTAATTCCTCCCTCTTTCAGTTTAAAGCCATTCCCTCTTGTCCAGTCCCTACATGCCCTTGTATCATTTTACCAGGCACTCTCATGCAACCTCTGCAGTCCTCTACGGTTCACCGACAGTCACTTTTCCTTTTTACTCTCCATGTATTTCTCATCTTTCTTCCTTCCTACATGTCCTGCTTTCTTTTGGTTTTGCCGCCTTTTCATATGCTAGCAGCCCTTTATAGCCCCAGTCCTCTGTAAGCCTTAGCTAGCATCCTGCCAGACATGAACGTTTTGGGTGTGGGGAAACAAGTGTGGCACAGTCAAGGCTTCTGTATAACAAAGTAGCTCTTGCCCAATTCCTGACTCAACTAGAGAAATGAAAAATTACATTTGGGACTGGGGGTAAGTCATCCATGCATCCATATTTCTCATGCAGTTAGGAGGCAAAAAGTGAGTGCAGGTCTACAGGATGGATTAAAATCTCCTACGAATGTTACAATCTTTTGCTTATGTAAGAAATGTTAAATCTGGACATGGAGGAGTTATACAAAACACGTGAAATGGGAAAGGTAGAGAATGCACAACTGTGGTACTTTTTCTGTGACAGACAACAAGCACAGAAGTCTTCACATTAGGCATCAGGCATTTCTATGACAGACAAATGATGGAACAACATATTTGCAATGAATTGCATATACATTTGCAACGTATATTCTGAGAATGCTTCCTTCCATGGCACACAGCTAACTGCTGCATTTTAACACTGAATCTAACAGCAAATTCTATACAGAAAAGAATGGGGGTGCTAAAGGGCTGGAAGTACGCAGAGTTATCAAAGAAAAGTGAGTAAAACTCTGTTGCTTAAAGCATAAGGTAACAACAGGGAGAGCTCAGGCATATTCCCCCTCCAGATGGAGACCCTCAGTGCCATTTTTCTAAGACACTGGGTTTGTCTGAAACACCTGGGATTGACCACTGCTGTGACAGTATTCCATGATACAATTAAACATGTTGACAGCAAGATCCTATGGCACTGGCATGGACAAATTCAGAGTAAATAAGCAGTCATGCTGCTCTAGAGACTTGGCAATTCCAGTTCACAGGATGGCTGGAGAGAAGTAGGGCTAGACACAGTCACACAGAGTGTCTTGTTCTCAGCCATGGAATACGCTGGTAAGTAGGCAGGATCACAAGTCAGATTTCCTCACCCTCGTGGTAGCTGAAGTTACAGGTTTGTTTAATTAAGATGGACTCATAATAGTGCCCAAGTGAACTCAACAGTAGTAGTTCTTCAGTACCAGAACCATGCCCTCAAGCCATTGATTGGACAGGACTATTCCTGCCTTGGTTTTTCCCAGAAATGTTGTGGGTTTCTCCACACTGCTACCTTCCTCTGCAGAGCTTTCCCTAACCACCATCTCCACTGCTGCCCCATGTGCTGGGGATGGAGGAATAGAAGAGTGAGCACAAACTAGTCACTTCTGGTTTCCACCATAATCTGATGGCAACTTCCTAACAATGGGAAAACAGGCTTGGCATTTTAAAAAACCGTTGCAATTCAAATAGCTGCCCTAGGAACTCATTAGTGGGCTAGAATTAAGGCAGGTACCAGAAAGAACTACAGGAAGGAACCTGTGGTTTCAAATTTTGCTGTGGGATATTTCTGGCTTTTGGCAAGACAATGAGGATTAAACATGCCTGATTTGCAATAACCCATGTGGTGCAGAAATATGAACAAAGATTTCTGGATAGTACAATCCATAGTGTAAAGACTTTATCCTGTACTATGTTGCATTTCTTAATTTGGAACCACAGACACCATAAACAAGTGTAGCCAGCTGGAAAAACCTCTTTCCTGTGGTTGAATTAATGCTTAAGCAATTTTTTTTCCCGGTTTCAGAGCTGCCAGCAGGTGAGCTGTTAAAAAAAATCAAAGGTAAGCATGCTTTAGCTGGTAGCTGAATGACAAGCATCCATGTACCAAGACTGTGCCTGTGTTCAGAGGCCCGGAGCAAAAAAAAAATAAAGAGTCCATGCTGATAAAAACCACCAATCAGCCAAACTAGAGTTGGTATTAGTTGGACTACATGTATGATGCTAGCCTTAGCAGAGCCAGTTTTGACAGCAGAGCTTTATCCAGTTCTGAGCAGTGTTTGGTGGGAGCATGGTTGACATACTTTGCCAAAGAGGAAAAGCAAGCAAGAGGGATTCAGATCCTCTAGAGCTCTCTATTACGTGCAAAACCCTTCCCACTGCAGTGACATTGTCTGCATTCCCTTTCAGTTCAGACCAGTCCTCCAGCTACTACGAATTTCTTGGCGTGAGCAGCTGTCAGGATGTGGTTCACCTGTACAGGCTGCTCTGGTCCTCCACAGTCCTCAACATCATCGGCTTGTTTCTAGGCATTATTACAGCAGCCATTCTTGGGGCCTTTAAAGACATGGTAAGGCTCAGTCTTTTGACTTATGTGCGGATGTCCATGCTTGTTGACATTATCAAATGGGTTAAAACCTAGGAAGCATAAGTGTACAAAGCAGGCACTTTCATCATGTTTACTGTGTGTTCTGGGAGTCTGGAGTTATATCTTTAAGCTAAGCTGTTGCCAGCTGCTCACAGCTAAGTAGGTCAAGCCTGGTCAAATACATGAATAGAAGGGAAAAAACAGGTGCCTGTCTGAACAACTGCTGGCAATTCAGTTAGCGGCATCTTTTTTTCTCTTCTAATTCATCACTGAACATGTGGTCCAGCACAGAGTCTGAGCATGCTAGTTTGTACCTAACACATAAAACTAGAGTCCTAGGTGTGACTGTTCTTTTCCCCATGAATAAGGATGAATTCTAAAGTACCAGTCAAGTTTTTATTTAAACAGTTGTGTACCCAGGTCACATTAACATCCACTTTTGCTTCACTAAGGAATGCTGCCTTCTAATTGCTCCCTGTGCCACACCACCATGTTGTGCTGATGTGCAACACTGCATCCAGAAGGGGCTGTTGGCTAAGGAGGGGTTTTCTGATACAATGCCTCATTCACCTAGATTTTCTTGCACATTAAAAGGGTGAAGTTGCTATTCCTGGGATTATCACTGTCACTAGTCATGTTTGCTAGAGCAGTGCCTAAAGACCAACACAGGGGCTCATGACTGATTAGGCTCTCAGAGGAGTAGATGGTCCCAGCCCAAAGAGCTTCCAAACTAAATGGGTGGAGGTGTGGAGATGGAGGTGAAATGCAGGAGCCAAAGGGAGGTGTGATAGCAGCACAGGTCATCTTAGATCCATGACGTTTCTGGTGGCTATTCCAGAAGCGAAAACTAAATAAAAAGACAAGTAAAACAAAAGAAGAGAGGGATAGAGCAGGGAAGAGAAAGCAAGAGAGACAGCTGAGATGTACGTCTGGGCAGGAAGAGGGGCAGACTAGAGGGAAGGTGCTGCTCAGAGCTGGCAGACAGTGAACCAAGGACCCAGTCAGACTGGAGGCCATCCAATCCTGGCTCTGACCACTCAGAGTTCCTCAGCAAGCATGCCTGGGCTAGCTACAACATGTGTTGGGTGCTTAAAACCACATGACAGAGCAGGACTATATGAATTATTTGAAATTCATCTCTGTTAAGAGTTGCAAAATTTCCTGGAAATATTTCCCTCTCTAGCTTAAGGCAAATGAGCATACTGAGCTTTACCATGTAAGAAATGTGCAGCTGAGCTGTCCTTTAAGTGAGGGTGCTCTTGAAGGAGTTGATAAGATTGCAGTCAGCCAGTAAAGAGTTGCAGCTGCTCAATGGGAGGGAGTGGAAGCAGCTTTCCCATCTTAATTCATCCCCTCCCCGTCAGAGAAGCAATGGCCAAAGCAACTGCAGTGGGAAACAAGGGCAGCTACATGAGGCATCATCTACACTAAGTCCCTGAGAGAGCACTGCAGCTTTTCAGTGCCACTGAGTGTTTTCCCCTGCCTAGCAGATGGGTGCAAGTGCAGCTGTTGGAGTTGCTAGTGCTCTCTTGAGATGGTAAAAGGTACAGAGAGCCAGGCCAAGTCCACTTAATCTGTCTTGCTCAAACCAAGGCTTACATGGGATTTGGGCTGATCCATCGTAGCAGCACAATCTCCAGCCCAGATATGGTTCTGTGCTTCACGGAGCCATGACTGCACTGCATGTGAGGGACATCAAGCCAAGGAGATATTCCTGGGAGAACTGGGGTCTCCATGACCTCGTACGTTGCCTGGTTAGGAGGCAGACCCTGGGTCACAGTCTCATTCCTTTTCACTGAGTGGTATAAAGCTGTGCAAGGAAATTGCAGCAGTAGTGGGTGAGCAGCTTCCCCCCAAGCTTGGCTTGCTATGAATGCTCCTTGCTCCTGCCTGTGTTTTTTTCGGGGTTCTTTTGAGTTACGTACTAGAGCTGGTTTGCTAATCTGCTACTCGCCTTAGAAAAGCAGTAACTCCTGGGGAACGACAAGACCCAAGAAAACATCAAGCAGAAGAGGGAAAGAAAGGGGTATGAGATTGAAATAAGGAAAGAAACCCTTTAAAATATGTTGGAGAACTCTGTTTCAGGATGTCACCTTCCCACAGAAGTGCTCGCTGGCATTTTGGAGGGAGAGCTGCAAGCCCAGCTGAAATGCCTCAGGGCATTGCTCTGGAATTGACTTCCAGAAAACACAGAGGGCCAGGCTGACTAGTCAAACAAAAAAAATCATGTTTATCTCTGGGGAACGCTGGCAATCAAAATATGCTACAAAGGGGAGAGTTTGCAAAACAGTGCCGTTGCCTTTAAACCCATCATATTTCCTGGACAGAAAGAAAAGGCGTTGTTTTGGTTTTTGCGGGCTTTCTTTCTTGTGACAAATTCCCTGCAGACCCTGGCACGCTCCCTGTGGTTTTGCTTTGTGCCAGAGAAACATGCTGGCTCAGTGGGAAGTATGTCATTCTCTCCTGACTCCCAAGGTGTCAGCTCAGTGACCCCTGTGTAACCCGTGGGGCTGCAGCGGTTGTGACAGGTACCTTCTTTTCCAGGTCTACAGTGTGCCTGGATATAGGACACCAGCTAGGCTGTTACCTTAAAGTCACCGTTAACAAAAAGCAGATTAATATATAACTTAAATAGACGGACTTGCAGTATCCCAAAAGATAACACACTGTGATTATTTCTTACAGAAGACGGAGGTAAAGAATTGCATGGAAAACTTCACTTGCTGGTGCTAAGAGTTAATCTAGAAACTCCCTGCCCTGTCCCAGAATTCATCTGATGACTTCTGGATGTTTTCCTGACACACCTTGCCAAGGAATCTGCCTTCCCGGAGTTTAGGGTTGCATTAATCTGAACTACTGATGGTTCGGGGGGTGGGAGTGGGGGGCTGCCTTTTTTTATTTTTTTTTTTTCAATTAACCTCCTTCTTGCAGTCTCCTTAAGGGAATCTGAACAGATTGAATAGCATTCCTGTATCCCCTCTCCTCTTCCTTCACCCTACTTTAAAAAGGAAAACAAAATCCATACCTGATTACTGAGCTACTTGCCATGACTTAGCACTTATGCTACTAAAGGTGCAGTCTGATGGGAAAAGTAACCGTAGCTTGGAAATAAATGCTCTGGCAGGTCTGTGTGAGGCCAGTGAGGTAACACTGGCAGCACACCCTGACCATTTGGTAGCTCTTTATCTTTTTGACTTGGGTGGTGGTTTAGTTCAGAATGTCTCCACCTACCAGTGTATTTTAGGTGACTAATTTAACATAGTGTTATTACTGGAATACTTGATAAAATCAACCAGCTTCAGTACCTGCAAACTGTTGATGGCTCTGGGCTGAGACCAGATAGCCTGATAATAAGGTGCTTTGATCAGTGGATTTGGAGTAGATGACTCTGCAAAATTGTCTCCTAGGAATGTTGTGATGTTCATCCTTAGCAACTAGAGAGAATTGCTGCTATGGATAGAGGGATGGTGAGAGCACTGAGAGAGGCTCCCAGGAGAAGAACCCAAAGCAGGTCAAACAGCAGCACCCAAAGAGACTCACACCAGAAAGTTAGTGACAGATGCATCTGTCACTAGAACAGGCATCTGTGTTTCACACTGGGCAAAACAAGTGTTTCTTGATGCATTTATGTCCGTAGCCAGAGGGATCCCATTTGTCTCCTTCTAGGAAGGAAGGGCACATTCTGGGGCCATACTGCTGGCCACAAACCTTTGGGTCTGAGGCAAGCACGTGAACTGCTTCTCACTCTGTCTGAAAGGCAGTGTCTCTTCCCTTCCCCCCACCATATCCACCCAGCAGGGTGGGTAGAAAAGGGGCTACCTTGCAGACGAGAGTGTTTTTGAGGATGCCTTAAAAATGAGAGACTTGCCTTCTCCCATGAAATAAGCTCTCTGCTTTCAACCCCAGCCTTTTCCTGTGCCAGCTCCTAAAATGCTAAGTTTCTCTAAGGAGCTAAGGCCTAAATTGTCAGGTAACCTCATGTGGTACAACAGTGACCTAGATGACGCTTTCCATGTACAAACACAATTAATACGCCTCTTTCTCAATCTCAGAGAGGTCTCACACTATCTCCAGAGGATACAGTGGTTTATGTCTCTCACTGATAAATCTGAAAGGAAATGCCAAGAAAAAAAAATCCTGGCTGCTGCTTTCAGCATTTGTCTGGCAACCACCATGTTTTATTATTTCAGTGAAAAGAAAATTCCATGCTCTCATGTGGAGGAATCTGCTAACAAAAACAAAGGAAAGAAAAAAAACCCATTGGATTTATCTCAAGAAAATCTTTCACAGAGCTCTGTTGTCCTTCACAAATGGTTATATAGCACATGGGTTTAGGGTTTAACACAAACCCCCTTTCACATTTAGCTTTTGCTCTTTTTTTCCTTACCAAGTTTTATTAGTTGGTTTAATATGAGCTCTTACTTCTTCCTGCAAACCTCATCTCACATTGTAATTAAGGGACATGCCAATAAAGCCACGGGAAAAGGATTTTATGTGGTAAGAATGAGGTATGCATGTCGAGAGTGATATTGGAGAGCCAGCAGCAAAACCCGTTTCACAAGTGAGAGCGAGCTGTGAAAGAAGAGCAACTGGTCTGGAAAGGGAGATCTTTGTAAATCTGTAGGAAAGCACAGAAGAAAAGACAAGAGGGCATCAGGTAGTTGCTGTTGGAAGGTGTCTGCAGCAAATGGTGAAGGACTGGATGTTTAGTGCTGGAACGAGTGAGAAGAGGCAGCCAAATGTATGCTGTATGCTGTGCTCTTCAGGCTGTCTCGGATCTGGAGTCCTGCCAGTGCTTCTGGAACTGTTGCTAGGGAAGCACCAGCCGTCTTTTTCCAAGGAAAGAAGATCAAAATAGCTCTGTATTTTTACTCAGAAAATTCACTGTGGATACACCCTCTCATTCTGTCTGCTCCTTGGTTTTTTGTACTACTGGTATTGTGTTGGAAAATAGAAAGTTGTTAAATTGTCTGATTGCTTGTGTTAGGAGCAGTTCCTGCTCCAGCTTCCTCTATGCTATACTGATATATTGTTGTCTTCTGTGCTCCACAGGTACCTCTGTCCCAAATTGCTTTCAGTGCTGCACCTCCTCCTCAGATCCTGTACAATCCTGCCCAGCAGATCCTGACATATGCTGGGTTCTGTCCTTCTGCAGCAGCTATTTCTGCATATCCATCCTACCCGTTAGCTCTTCAGGTACAGTACGAAATGGCACCCTTCTTACTCCATCAGAAAAACATAAGATGCTACTCAGTACATACTTTGTAGAGGTAGGTCTTAGCTCTTGAGGGTTTGAACCAAGGCAAAGAAGCTGGATCCCAACTCACAGGTTTATCTCCGGGATGAGTTAGTGTGCACTAAGTTTCAGGTCTGTTCTGAGACCTAGGGCTTTCTCTGGTTGTTCTCTGCTGATCTGGAATCCCAGTGTGGGATTCAGGCTGTGTACAAGTAGTTATGAAGGTGAAAACAGCCCCCATATTGGGCAAGATAAAGCAGCAACAGAGACACTGGGGAAGCCAAAAGAAGCATCTGACACACAGAGGATTTGGCTGAAAAATTTATACACCTTAGCCCACACTACTATTAATGTTATATATACAAATTAATATATTAGAACTTATCAGATGGAAAGGAGACAAGAAAGGGGAGGAAATAAGAGGCCTGTGAAATTGAGTGCTACAGAAAGGATTGTGGATGGATATTAGTGATAACTTCTTACACACAAAATTTTGGTTGGCTCAGTAAAGCTATTAAGGGGCAATATAAACCAGAAATAGGAAGTGCTTTTATAAACAAGAGAAGATTTAAATGCCACAGAATGGTGTGGAGGAGTATGAATGAGGGGTTAGGGATTCAGGTTTCACTTGCAGCCCAGCAAGACCCCAAATGTCTACCAGCCACAAGAACCAACAGGGGCTTATCAGAAGATGGAGCCCTGTTTCTTTCAGCTTCCTACAAACATCTGCCACAGGCCACCACTGGTACACAACAGGTACAGAGCAGCTCTGGCAGTTGGCAGAGGTTGGTGAGCCTCACTGACCAGAGGCAGCTGGCCTGAAAACAGCAAGGAAAGCTGCCAGAGGTGCAGCTTCTCCCCCTTGTGGGAGGGGATACAGCATGAGCTGAGTCAGCTTCAGATCAATCACCTCCTTCAGAAGACTGAGGTGCACCTCGTGCTCCAAGCCTGTGTTGTATCCACGCAGAGCTGGCTTGGAAAATGCAAAGAGTGGTGCTGAGGATGGTATTTGCTTTTTTATTTCCCCTCCAGAGTGAGGTGATGAACGTAGGGTGATCTGGTAAGTAACTGAATATACTGAGAGCCTGCAGCAATCGTAGGAGCTTTTAGAACTAGTAAAGCACAGTAAGACTGTTCTGTTCCATATGACGGCTCGTTATACTTGGGCTGTGTAGTGCTAGACCAATGGGTACCACAAGTTTTGCAGTACTTAATTGAAAACACTGCACAATTTAGCATGAACTAACAGTGGACCAGTGCCCCACAGCCTGGGGCCCCACATCTGTTCAGGGCCAATAAGCTACCAGGAACCAGTACTGGGACATGATGATCATTCACACCAGTGAATGGTTAGCACGCTGCCCAGACCACCTAACAGTCTCCCAACAATGCTTAGGAAGGGGTCAGAAGATGGCAAGGGCAAGGGACTGTTCCCAGTCGGCAGCACGCACACAGACAGTCCAGTCCCACTGGTTTGGCGGTAAGCATTCAGCTGTAGGGATATCATATGTGCTGTGCCAGTTGGCTTCACAGAGAACGGTCCTTGGCATGTCTTATTTATTAAAGTAAATGGGGCCAGGCACTTTGAGACCAAGGGTTGAGAGGCAAAAAAGAACATCTCTTTTTGTTTGCTTTTAGCTGCAAAGCTGTGCTGTTCTGCAGAGTTTCGGTTAGCATGTAGCTAAGAGTAGAGAGAGAAGGGCATAAAAACAGATGAAAGAAAGCAATTAAGATGCATATAAGTAGTCATGAGGATCCATTGTAACTGTTCGGTCCTGCATCCACTGAGAAACAGAAATACACTGTATTTACTCGAAATTGTTATCTGCATTCCAAAACAAACACAGTTATTTTCCTAATTTCTACTTTTTCAGAAAAGTGTGTTCATTTGTCTTCTTTGCCCTCCGTAACATTCATAGGCAGACACCACCAGTTGTCCCCAGCCCAGGACAGGTTAGTGAGAAGCACTCGGATCTGAAAGGGAAAATTTAATCTTATTTATTCCTAGGGAGAAAGAGGGGAAAAAAAAAGGCAAACCAGTCACCTCCCTGTATGTTTGAGCTCATTATGTTGCAGTTGGAAGAGAAGTAATTTCTGCATCACTATATGAGTTAAAAACCCATAATTAACTTAGAGCTACAAATGGTGAATATTGAAAGCAGAGATGATTAAGAACAGCCAGAAGCTTAACTGTCATCTGCTTCTATTACTTGAGCTGTGAGCTGAATCCATGGGGCTGGAGGCCTTCACGATCCATTTCAGTGCTCCAAGCTGCTGGATTCAGGCCTTCACTAACCCTGCTCAGCTGGTCTAGTTCTTCATGCCGGGAGCTGGGAACCTGGGGGCCAGGATTCATCTGACTAAACGCAGGGGCTATTGGCATGTAGGGATCTAGTACTGCCTAATAATGAGATCAAGTAGCACCTGTTCCCTCCTGCCCCTCTGAGAGAATCCAGGTCCAGGTCCTTTAGTCCTCCCTGTGTCAAATCTGCATGGATATCTGGAATATCCCTTGCCATCCCAAGAAGGCTGAGCACTTACATGTGGGCAACTGAATTAAGCTCTAGTTGTCCACAGAATAGGAGACCCTGCCTGAGCTGGTCTAACCTTTAGAGTCACATGTGGATTATCTCAAGCTAAAGGTATACGACATTCATTCCTGGTCCTCTGCTGAGTCCAGGATCTCACTGAATAAACGCTTGCTGGAGCAGCAAACTAAGTCTTTTAAAGAATTGCAGCCTGAGGTGGTGGTAAACACTCCCCAATTCATCTCACGGCTTCCTTGTCCATAAGCAGAAATCAGCCAAATGCAAAAAGAAAGGATGATAACAAGAACGCATTTTGACAACAGCGTTTCTTTTATTGTGCCAACAAAATCATTCATCACTTACTGGTACAATTCAGCCACAACCAGTCTTGGTAACAGGCCTGCCGACTGGTCAGGTAATGGTAGTGATTAGCTGCGCAGGGACTGCTGGTGATGACAGCAGTACAGGTTGTGCCAGCTACTCCTGCTAGAGGAGAACTTGCTGTAGAAGCAATTCCAGGCAAACAGATGGAAGTAGTGGTTGCAGTTTGCGAGGGGAGGGAAGCAAGAACTCTAAAATAAAAAAAACCAAAACAAAACAGCCCAAACCCACAACTAGATTTGGAGCTGATGTAGCTAGCAGCTACATCTGTTAGCATACCTGCACTGCCTCAGAGAGTTAAAGGACATAATCAGCCTTTCCTGTCATGATGTCCCCTTTTTCACTCACTAAGTCACCCTGTGGTACAAATGCAGGATGACATTGTCCTTGACAGGAGGGTTTGACTCAGGGCAACAGCCCCTGCTCACCCAGAGCCCTGTGGAGAATCTGGGCACTTTGGCATAGGGTCTGCTAGCCCTGGGCAGCTCTGAGATGCCACTGTCCAAGGGCCAGCCCTGGTACTGGCCTTTGAGGTTGTGGCTATTAATTTTTTTAGCAGCAGGGAGCAGCGTTTACTTGCCATATTTTTCAATCCCCTTGAAAAAGATACATGATTACTTCATTTTGTTTTTAAAATTCCAGGCACTTTAAGCCTGAACGTGAGGGGAGCTTCAACTCTGCAGTTGAAGCACACAGACTGGCATGTGCTGGCATGAAGGGAGGATTGAAATCCCGATCCTTTTGAAATCAGTGACAAAACTCGGTTAAAGGAGCGGTAGGATTTTATCCAGAACATTATTCCCTACATGGATCCTTTTAATAAATTGTGCTTGTTCCTGAACATGGGCTACTTCCTAAGCTCTATTTATTTTCTGTGCCTCTTTCAACCAAAGCTCTATCATAGCTGAGACAGTCCAAGCGAAAGACCTACAGGGAGACACATGCCTACCTGTAAAATTTTCTGAAGAGGAATCTGCATTTGGCAAAGGAATAACACCTTGCATTTATGCAAGAACTATAACTGAGATTAATTACATCTGAGGTAATTTAAATTTCAAAGTGATGCCTGGAAACGAGCAGCTACACATAACCTAATCAGCCAGTCAGGTGCTGTGCCTCACCCAGGAAGCCAGAGCATCTTTTCCTGCAGAAATTCCTGTTCTGCTCTACTGCCCAGCTGTCTGCACAATGTCTATTAAAAATTACTTAGGTTACAGATGGAATCTGCCTTGTTTCACTAGACACCGTCATTGCTAGACTTAAGCAGGTGCTTTAGAACTAAAGTTAATGCTGGGCTGCAGTGCATGAGAAATTTAATAATGGGGCTTATTATCTAACACATGGCCAAAAAAAATGGAACTGCAACGGGGTTGTAATCCTTTACTGAAGAAGGTATTGTCTTTTGTCTACATACAGCCTGCCAACAATTTCCCAGGAACATCATCTACTGACATTTCTTTATCAGAAGAAACTCAGCCTCCATCTCAGTCCAGCTCCAGCTATGGTCTTCCCCCAAATGCTCCAGCCCTGTATGCACCGACTTACTGCCTGCCTGGAGAAAAGCCTCCACCATATGCACCATAGAACAAAGAATTTATTTTAGGTAGCTGGTAGGCTTTTATTTTGTTTCTGAGAAATCTCTGGAAACTGCTGTGCAGGTATTAGACTTCCCAAAGGAACCCACTGCAGGGTGTGTTACAGCCACTCCGCTTTTACCTGCATCTCACTGTGAGTGGAGCAGAACCCTGGAAATTAAAGGCAGGCACATCACCACTGGGGCATCCAGTCACCACCTAGTTTGCCTGCAGTCAGGTGTACTGGTGCTTTCTAGCTGCTGTAAGGATGAGATGTTTCCTTCTCGGTGCACTGCAGAATAGATTTTCTTCAAGAAGAGAAATGAAGAAAACACTGGATATGTGTTCTGCTTTCGTAAACCAATATAGAGGGGTTTAAGCCTATGCTGCCTGAGTGGGTAGTCAGAAGCTCTCTGAGTCAATAATTTCCACTAAGAGGCCAGGTGTTTGTTTGCTTGTAGTATTTATTTAATAACCCTTTTTGGTGAAAGTGTTGTACCAATAAAGTGTGGCAATTATTTTACAATAAAATTCACAGTGTCTATTTATACTGTTCCTAAGGCTGTCTGTATTTGTAAGGACAGTAAAACATAATAACAGAGGAAGAAGTATCCTACCAAGCAGTTTCCTTTTTCAGGTTTCAGACAGAAAGGCTAATTTTATTGGACTGTTACATCTGTACGTTGTGCCAGTCTAGTCTGCATTGTAAAATGTCATGTCAGTGCGCGAAAGATGAAATTTCCAGACATGTATTTTAGGCTGCACTTTAGTGTTCAAATTATTTCCTTTCTAGTCAAAACAGGACCACAACCAAAACCGTTCTATGTTAAATGCCAGTTATTTATTTTTAAACTGATCAAGACCTGATGCAGGCATTTTACAATGACTAGACAGAACAAATCAACAGTTGTAATTCCTTCTTTTTTTTTTATTTTTATTTTCCCCTATTGTATAGAGACAAGGCTAAGCAACAATACCTCTGGCAGTGCCACTGACAGGAAAAAAAAATGTCCCTTATGTGTGCACCCTTCTGCCTCACTGTGCATCACATTGGCTGGGATTCATCTTGGCACTTGGCTGCCACATTTTGGGACAGGACTGGTTACACCAGCATGAAAACCCATCTGACTGCTGCACCCCTTTACTGCATTTTGCTCCTGCAGGAAGGATGTTGGTGCTGCTTGCTCCATAGATCTTAACAGTCTAGACATCAGTGAAGCTATAAAAATTTCCTGAAAGGCCAAAGAGCAAAGTAGGGAAAGGAAGGTATTTCTAATTAAAGTTTTAAGCAGCTGCTCTGAATTATGAAGATAATGAAAAAAACCATATCAACAAAATCAGCGTACTTGACAGTTTTCTTTCAAAGGAAGTAACACCATCAGACCTGCTCAAAGTAGAACAAAGAATGATCATACCCTCCAAGTTCCAAGAAATTTCTGTTAATTCATGTACATCTGTGTATAAAAAGCAGAAGCAGATTCAGTACTAATACACGTAAGATCGGGGATTAATTTATATGGATCATAAAAGCCACCTTTTGCTGAGGTGCAAAGTTTTAGGCCAGTGATGTTAACATCAGTGATGAGGTGCCTTATGTGCACTGTTGAGTTATATGAACCTGATTGAGAGAAACGGAAGTCAGAGACCATTATTTTTGTTTTAAACATTAATTTAATGCATCCAAAATGCTTAGCTCTTGTGCAAATACATGCTCTGAAGAGCACAGTCATCATGATCATGAATTAAGTGGAACTACACACTTACTTCTTTTTGCTTGCTGTGAATACTACCTGGGAAATCACCTGGGTTCAGTCTGAGGACTCAAATCCCAGAACAGACTTGCTCCCTTTGAGTTGAGCACCTAAACTAGTAACTGAGCAAACATGAAATCAATGTTTCTCTTAGGTTGAAGCAACGACTGAGAAGAAATGCTTATTGCAGCTGCCTCCTCCTCCAGACCTCTTCCTCCAGTGTGGTACTGATGTAAGGTATTCAAAAAAATTCACCTTTACACAAAAGAACTCCCCCCCTTCTTCTGTTATTCTCCAGATAGAAATTCTTGATTTCTTTTCTAAAACACATTTTGAGTCAGGGTGTATTGTGATCTATGCAAAATGTCTTCACATACGTACACACATATGCAAGGTCCTGGAGCAATTTTTGCTCTGAATTAGAAAATAAATAGTCCTGTTCACATAGCATTTAGTATGAAACTGCAGAGTACTGTAATGTCCCACAGAACTCAAATTTCCAGGACCCAAAATAATTCTGGCCTCATAAATAATGCCACTAACATTAACACAAAAGTAAAACATGTTTGTGATTCATTTATGCCACATGGTAGTTTTTTGGGAACTACCACAGAAATTATACAAAAACACCAGACGAGATTATTTTTCTAACATGCTTCCTTTCAAAAGAACAAAATAAAACAGAGTTTGTTTCATCTTCTTAGTTTAAAAATAGGTGCCTTCCAAGTCTACTTTTTTCAGTAGAGATTAATCCAAGCTAAAGAAATGGGAAATTGTTGTGGTTTGACCCCAGCCAGCAGTTCAGCCCTACACAGTCACTTCCTCACTCTCCCCCTGGAATGGGCAGGAAAGGCCTTGATGCTGTGCAAGCCCTGCTCAGCAATAGCTAAAACATCCCTGAGTTACCAACACCGTTTCCAGCACAAACCCAAACTACAGCCCCATATTGCCTACTATGAAGAATATTAACCAAAACCAGCACAGAGATGTATTTTGGTAAAGGACTAAAATAACCATGAAAAACACTGCAGCGTGGACATGCTATTAACCAGAGTATCTTCAGGATTTCCAGCTCTTACTGAAGATACTAATTTAATCTTTCTTGGGTCCTCCATCAAATCACAAATTGATCCAGTGTCATCAGCTCCAACATAAAGCGCTCTCAGGAATAATATGGTTTCCCTTGCTCAATCAAAAAAAGCAAAAACTAGAACTACTTCTGAGTTTTCCTATCAATGTCCACTCTGCCAATAAGTTATTACTGTCCAGTGAAAAACTTCCCTTTTAAACCTGTGTCTGGTCAGACCTGAGTGTCAAGGGTCTTTTGACAGGTCCTTCTCCAAGTATAAATGAGTACCTACTCAAGGCTGAAAGTGATAAAGTTCTTTTCTGCTCTACTGCATTACTGGTGATTGATTCGGCCATGACATGGAGCTATGATGTCTGCTGTCTAATGGCTAATAGAGTACCTTCCTCTTCTCTGCTAAATAAAGCAGGGATCCTTGCCAGAAAATATGCCTGGGATAGTCTTCCCACTCTTTCATCTTTTCCTCTGGGACAGTTACATCTTCACAGCTTGGTCACAGATGTTGCCACACATGCGGATTATTAGACTAATGTGCCATCTCCATATTTGCTTAGGAAAAACATGACATGAATGACCAGGAATAATTTATAAAACACCTTGTAGAATTACACCTTTTCCACATTAACCCTCTGAAGCATGGTGTAATATTAGCCATCCGGGATCTGGATTTTGCACCACAGTACACATCTGTATTCCTCAGTTTATTAATCTGGTGCAAAACAAGGACAAATAAAGCAAGATTTAAGTGGCTCAGAGCAGGCTAGGTAAAGGCCAGCCCAACTTCACAAGCACAGCTTAAAAGCTGAAAGCACTTTATGGCTCTGCAACCTCTCCTGAGTAAACCCCCATGCATATTCCCACCTCACTGCAGTTCAGCCTAGGTAACCCTCACAGCTCAAGCTTTTCTGCTCCCATTACGGTCACAGTGAGTGAGCCAACCTAAAAATTCAGCAGCAAAAATATGTCATCACCAGATAATATTTTCCAATTCTCAACACCTCATCATTTGCTTCAGTGGCTATTGACAAAAAAGCCACGTGGCTTTCAGCTTATTGAGTCGTTTCTTCTAAATGTTTCCTGCTGACCCAACTTTGTTCTCCATTTTCTGTTGGCCAAGAGGTTTTCTAAAGGTCACAACTGAGTCTTCTTTTGGAGGTACCAGAAAGAGAAATTCTAGCAATAAGAATAGTAGCAACCACTTGCCCTCCAGCTGAGAAGATATATAATACAGATGTAAGCACATAACCCCCCCCAACTCCAAACAAAAAACTAAACCCACCAAACACCACCCCCCTACTACTGTAATCTCCACATCAAGCATAATCCGAGTCATTATCCCCAAATACCAGAATACAGAATAATCTCAGTACAGGTAAATTAAAAACTTGTATGTAAATATTTTATTCTCTCATATTTTGCAAATCAGAAAGCAGTGTTTGGTAATAAAAAATAATACAGATTTATTATTTTTCTTCCAGTCCACACTCATATATTACCATGGTTTGCACATTACAGATAAAACTGTCTCTTACGGTCTAAAGATAACGTTCACTTTTGGTATATTCTGTACTTCTGCCTTATTTAATATTAGTCTTCTGAACTATTTACAAATATATTACAACCTTTAAACCTCAAAGCAAAGACTATTTCAGTAATCAATCTGACAAAGATCAGTAGCTCCTACGTAACTTCAGTGTTTAAGAGAAACTATACACGCAGTGCGGTAGATCTGAATAATTTATATCTTTTAAAAAAAAGAAAAGCATTGAAAGTTTCTGAGTATAAAACTTTCGCACTGTAGTGGTACCTACGGATCTGCCTCGACTGGAGGACAGGAATGTGAGGTGATTTCACTGTGCTTGTAGAGAGCCTCATCTAAGTCCAGTGCCTTGTTGCTCAGCTTGACAGTCATGCAGCCATGGTAGGACGCGGTGACCGGAGTAGAAGTGACAGGAACGTCTGTGGGAAAGAGGAGACAAACATTTCTCATGGCTGGTTTTAAATAAATACCTGCCTTACCTCAGATGCTCAGAAGACTACCAATGAATGACGATTCAATGAATTTAAGCTCACCTCTTCTCCACCCCAAGATTTCTACCTCCCCCAGCCTTTCTCACCAGAAGGCAAGAGCACAATCCCAGACATGGGGAAAACACCATCTGCTCTGGTGCACAAAAGCCTTTCTCCCAGGATGAACCCTTCCTCAGCTGCTGTGTGTCTCTGCAAGGCCTCCAGTCTTGATAAAACCATGTGCTGCACAGCAGCAAGGCTTCACTCCCATTGCACACTGTGTCCACACTGCTTTCCATCTCGATATTTCCCCCGCCCTCTATCTCTGAACCCTCTACTTTGTCATTAGTGGAGCTCTTACACCTTCCTCTAATGCTCTCTCTCTTCAACATAGCTGCAAAAAGATTATACAAAGAACTTTAAGACAGGAAAGCACCTCCTATATGCAGCCTTTATCACTTGCTGGACTCATCTTTACCATGATTACGCTAGGTATCAGCACAAGGAGGTTGCTGGCCTTCACCAGAAAGGTGTTGGAATACATCTATTGAGTTGGTCAGACTAATGAGACTAATTTTTTCTGTGGAGATTCACTGGTGCGATTATTTTACTCAGTTTATCAGAGGCAGAAAATGGATAGCAAGGAAGAAGACACCAAGTACAGTCCAACAGACAAGAGAAATTAGTCAATCTTGCTACTAACTTCTCTAACTGACCTTAAATAAACAAAAAACTCCACACAGTAACATGACGACAAGAAAATTTATGTGAGCTGTGTCCTCTACCCTTCCCCAAAGGTCATTAGTTTATTTACAACCCAAAGCTGACCCAATCAAACTGGTTGTGCAACGGAAAATAATGAACGTCCCAGAGATTATTTAACTTCACAGTCATGCAGGTAGCTAAATGAGCCCCTTATCTTTACACCAAAGCAAGGACAACTTGAACAATAGGTTGTCCTGTTGACCCAAGATTATATGAAATTTAAAAGGTTCTGCTTGGACACATGCAGGGTCAACTTTGAAGCTGATGTGATCAGACACAGCCCAAAGTGCGTCTAGGACTGAGGGAGAGAAAGAACGTTTATGGGAAATCTGTAAGCCACAAAGAGATACTAGAAAGTGTTCAGCTTCCTGGGTGAAAAATGCATTGCTCAGTAGTTGCTTAAACTAATAGTGTTACCTATTTCCTACTCCTCCCCATTTACCAAATTTTATCTGTGAAGTTTGCTTAAAAGAAGGGAGGCATCTCTGTAACAACTCACATGACTGTAAACTAAATTTTGATGCAGAAGTTGAAGTTGTGGCTTAACACCTTGAAGACTCACCTAAGGAATCATGCAGAATTTTGTTACATGTGCCACAGGGCTGACTGAAAGACCGTGTGGGCTTTCAGATGAATCTGTCAGATATTACCAAAAATAATTAATTTTTTTTCTTTGTGTTACAGTTGTAAATCAGGTGAAATATTTAACTTTCCATTACGATTAGAAATAGATCTGTCTGAAATGTGGTTCTATAAAAATTTGGAAGACTAGTTTAAAGGCTCCTTCACCTGATGGAATGCACCTTTCCTGAAAAAACACCTATGCATCACATAAATTACATAATTCAGGATTTACCAGAACTGAAAAGACCACACAAAATTAATAAATGCCTACACGTTCCCTCTTACCTCTTGAAACTCTACATAGTATTTCTTCTACATCTGCAATATTAGCTGTACTGAGGATGGGACATATTACATATTTGGACCCAGAATTCTTTCTTTATTTGTGGCAAATGGAATAAAGACAGTAAGTGTGACCACTATACTTTGTTCTTTTCCACTGAGTATGGAAGCCAGGAAAACCAAAAACTATGTAATGTTTTCAAAATCTGAAGGAGCCAAACTCACTTAGATCTGACCATTCGGTATAGTTATTTAACCCAGAGCGATTAATCCAACTGAAGTGCTGAAATGTTTATTTGTTTGGCAAATGACAAGGTTTCTTGATGCAAGTGCTGCGTTCCTCTAAATGGCAAAAGCAGACCACTGGCAGAAATTCCTGTTACTGAGCAGAGCAGATCAAAGGGAGGAAAAGTAGCTAAACCTCCAGATGCCAGCTGGGTCTAAACAGCCATAGCTATGGTATCTCACACTTAGTTCTGGATAATTAAAACTGTGCTTCACTGTTAGTCTAACCAAACCACTTGGGACAGGGGTAGAATGGGATTGATTTCTGAGCTATGAAACCCTCTGCTGTGCATCTGAGAGCTACTTAAAAGAAAGTAAGTGTCCTATCTTGCCTATGCAACGGCCAGCCTGGACAATTCAATCTGACACTGGAAAATGCTATGTATGGGGCTCAAGCTTGTTTCTACCAATGTGTGAATGTCCTAGAGTATATGGTCTCCTCCTTTTAGGTGTGACTAGGAGCCATTTACATCATCAGCATAAATACTCTTTAAACTCCTATTCATGGTGAGAAAAGCCACATTATGTGTCCTAGCACACATGGCACCTCAGCCACCCTGTTCCAGCCTGATTGCTTCAAGCATCTACCGAGAGGCCAATGTTGCTGCCTCTCCCTTCCTTGGGCAAGTAAGGGCAAGATTTTGCTTAGATGGCATCATGTGCATCAGAGACATAAGTGTTTCCTTAACTGCATTCCTCAGCAGAAGGGACTGATAAACCAGTTCAGCCAGAACAAGAAACAAACTCCCAAACTTGGCCAAAATTCACAATTCAGAAGAAAGTTTGATCTTCCAGGTTCAGAACAGAGGAGCAAACTGATCTCCCTGTTGTTGCTGAAAAGCCAGAGAAACTATAAATGGTGGTAACCCCTTGGTTGTGCCCTACACACCCTTGGCTGGGAGGAAATCTGTTAACTGTATAGTGCTGTGATTAGTTCAAACAGAGCATCAGCCAGGGAGAATCACCACGCTGGGCTTCCCAAGCTTCAGTCAATACAATGCAAGGCCCTGGTACTTCCCTCAAGGAACACTCTCACAGGTTCATTATATTAACGAAGCACTGGAGGGGCCTGTGGTCCAGCTCCTATGAATTTTACAAGGTTTAAGATAATGATCCTGCTTACAGGTATCCTTCAGATAAATCATTCCTATTGCTGAACAAGCAAAACTCCTCTATTTTTGTCTCCAGCTGTCCTCAGAAGGACATAGTCTTTAAGAAAAGTCCAACTCCAGACCTGTTATGCTCACGTGCCTGCACTGCAGACAAAGGCTGCTTAAGCAGAAACAGAGCAGGAGGCTCACAACTTGCACAAACGGAAACAGTTTTCCTGACTTCCAGCTCAGCAAGGCGAGCTGGGAGCCTGTGGTCCATGGTACAAAACTGGAGGCTCACCTGGCAATCCTCCCACATATGTCTTCACCGGTGACTGCAAAGAGCTCTCCAACATGGACAGACTGTCCTCTAACTCAGAGATGCTTAGTTCACTCTCTCCTGCCATCCCATCTACCTTCAGGGATAAGTGATCTTTCTTGAGGAGGACGTCCACAGAGTGTTCCTTCTTATCACAGAGATTTATTGCCAGTCGGGACACAACTATGTTCTCCAAGGCCACAGTGATAAACTGAACAGCAGGGGAAAGAAAGTAAAAAAGGCAGTGAGCAGAAATATACTAGCCACGCTAAGCCAGTACCAGGATGAACCCACTGTGGCCTTTATTACAAAGATTTTGCAGAGCCACGAGAGAATCAGGCTTATTACTATTGCTGATTGTGTTCTGAATTCATTTGCATAGATGAAAAACCAGTGAACCAGTGGGACTAATTATTGGTTGAAACCAGTGTCTTCTCAGAGAGAATTCTTAGTGGGTCTTGCAGGAGTTGTTACACTGCACTGGAACCAAACCGATTGCAGCTGTCAGCTGACTATAAATAAAAAGTTGACTCGTGGGCTTTAGTGAAATCATTCCTAGTTTACCCTTGTGAAATTACAGAATCTAGCCCTTTATTATGAATACTATTAAATAGCAGCTTCAGCACTCCATCATAACTGGCCTTTCACAGCATCTGGAGTGACACCTAAAGCCTTGGCTACTTTGGGACTGTTACAGATGAGCTCCACAGAATGGAAATCTCTGGTTTATGGCACTAAACAGCTTCTGTATCAGAAAAAAATAGTAAAATACGCCTGCACTCAAGAGACCAGTTCCATCTTTTACCTAGAGCACATTTGCAAAGAGCCCCCTAATAGTGTCTGACACATACCCATAAGAGGCAGAACATGTTCAGAACCGGTGAAGCAAGTAAGCAGGCAGGTAGGAAACCTGACAACTGTTTTTGAAAATGACTTTAATTTCCTAGAAAACAGCAAGGAATCTTCTCTAGAAAAATGCTTACATTCATACCTGTTGTTTCAGTTTCTTTGTGGAGTGATAGTCAATCAGAGACAGTGATAAAGGGACAGATGCTTCTTCTGTAACTAGAGCGAACAGCACACCAGTATCTGTTGCTGGTTGAATTACAGCATTTATTTCTATTTCCCAATTCTTCTTGGTTTCATTTCCAGAAGAAGGTTGAACTGCAGAAAAAAAAATGCGCAGGACACACATAGGACTAACAGGTCAAATGGGTAGGCTGTGCAATTTCTTCCTCGAGAAGAGCACAAGCAGATGAGACTATGGAGGGATTACCACATTTCTTTTACTAAAAAAAAAAATGACTTCAAAGCACCTGGACATAAAATCAGAGAAGAAAATGGCATCAGTTTCCTCTTGTTACCTTATGCATTCTGCTGCTCTTCAGAATGTCAAAGGATAACATTAAGCTTTTTTATCACAAAGAAATACTCAAATTCCCATGGCTGTCAATGCAACACACTCAAAGTACTGCTGCAAGGTAGGGCACCCAATTTTTAAATCGTTCTTGACTGCCCAAAGATCACTGAGGAATCTAACTCCAAATCTGACATACAGGAAACATTTCTATGAAAGTCTGCATTAAACTGAAAAATTATGTAAGCAAACACTTATCACCTAAACAAACACTTCCTGATCACCAGCCTCCAGAAGTGTGGGATGTTTTATTTCACTTGTTGAATCGTGGATTAAACTTTCTGGTATCTTCTTACTGCCCCAATGCCTTTGTAATTTAAAAGGTAATGCTGGCTACAAAGAAAGATCTCAGTCCTGCTCCTGCAACATCCTTTCATAGCAGTATTATCTTTGCTGGTTTACCACATCTTGAAATACAATAATTCATTCTTTATAAAGCTTACCATTATGAAGGAAAAAAAAAGAAAATAGAGAATTATTGTTTGAAGAAAAAAAGAATGTGGGTACTGAGGCCTTCTCTCTGCTGAGTGCTGTCATCTGCACTTCAGATGCTTGTCTTTACTTTGTCATTTTTTAATCCATGTGCTAAATAATATGATAGACAGCTGATACTCTCTAATTTACAATGGCACAGAAGAAAAATCCACATAACGATGAACAGATGGCTCCTGCAGAGGAGGACTTACACACCAAGCTGAAATAGATGGTCAGCATTTGAGTGGGTTCAAAAATACTGACAGTTGATGACACATATAAACAAACAATAATCTAGAATAAAACTGTGCCTTTCTGAGTGCTGCATTAGTATGGACAAGTTGGGTTTGAAACTTGTTATTACTCTATCTATGCCAATTTCATTCTGCTTGCATCAGTGCTTAGTGCATTTGATCCAAGTGTAACTAATGCCACCCCATGACTGAAAGTGAACCCAACCTTGGACATTTTGTTACAGACAATATTGATTTTTCTGTCCATCATAAACTCAAGATACAGCACTATGGCTTACAGCTCTCCCTATTGGGCAGAAACAGTGGTAAGGACTGGAAGCACCTAAGCTGCTGGCAGAGATTCTGCTCAGCCCCTCTGGGCTGAGGATGAGCTGAAACCAGTCTGGATGTGAAATACTGGAGCTACACAGAGAGAACCTAATTCACACTGGGCATATTCATACCAGCCCTAACCATCATACACAGGATTTCCTTTGCTATGAATCCCAAGTTTAGTTAGTCCTCTCCAACCACAGCTGCCAGTCTTTTGTGCATCAATCAACAGTGAATCTGGCATGCATGTAAGTTTTAACACTGTGTATAAACCAAGTATGGTTTATAGCAGGACAAGAGGTCAGAAATTAGAAAAAAACCCCAAAAAATACTTACCATAAGTAAGATTAAACACAGCAAAACCTCGGCCAGGATAGAAAGACCCTCGTCCTGCTACAGCAAAGCACTGCATCTTTTCATTCATCTTTATGGTCTCTTGGATAGAGGTGTCCTCCCCATTCAGCCAGTTCCACGCCCGCATGCAACCATCCAGCCGAGGGTTTATCTAGGAAGATAAAGCAGTATCTCATGCCTCAAACTGCTATCAGTGAAGAAGAACTGGGCGCAGAGGAATACTGAGTTATGTTACGATACTGAACAGGAGGAATAATTTTGATGTGTTATGCACATGCAAACCAATTGGCAGCAATCTCAATACTGCAACCTCAAGCAAATGAGTGGTCAGTATTCCCCAGGAAACTCCCCTGAGCTCAGCTTGTCTCCCCAGGACAGAAGGACACTAGCTAGTGCAAGTGCTGATTTGGTTGTATTGATTCTGCAACCTCCCCTATGATGCACAACATCAGTGAAACTTATTTCTAAAGCTCTGTCACCAAAGCCCTGTAACTCCCATAAACTCTGCATTGTGAATGCTGGAGGCCAACTGGAAGTTAAAAACCCCAATCCTCTGTGTCATTGTAAACAGCCTGCATGACACACAAGACACAAGTTAGACCTGACCACGGTATGTTTTTGGGTTCTGTCTTAAGGAGGGGTGCCTGAGCCACAAGACAGGCATACCACTCTGCACACACCTTGTTCTTTCCAGCTTCTAGCTAGGCTGACCTGTATGAAATGTCAGCATTAAAATGTGAGACAGAATGTAAAGAGAAGGCTCCTTGCAAAGCCTCTAAATCAGGACCATTATTCCCAATTAACTGAAGGAGAGAGAGAATTAAGTGTCTGAGCCAGGACAAAAACCTGAGGAGTTTTTGGCTCTCAATCCTAGTTTCAGACCACACCCTGACCTTACTGTTTCAGACAAGCAGTGGCCCTGAATGACTTCTTATGAAGCACAAGAGCCTTCCTTGGCTACTACACTCCCAGTCACAAGCCACAAGCTTGTCACCTCATTTAGAAATAAAGAGATGCAAATTAGGGTTTCAAGGTGCCAACTCTGTGCGTGGCAGACATTCAAACCAGTCTGAGTAGCAGCTATTTCAGAAATGCAGCAATCATTTAATCTCACCCAAAGGAGTGCCTTAACTTTTATTCATATGCCCTATCTACTTGAATTAGGAGGAAATAAATAAAAACAAACAGCTATTTTATTCCTCAGGTCTCACTAAACTGAAACAGCAAACAGAAGCAGCAAAATTGTGATACAATACACATGAAGCACAAAGTTTGGTCGCAACACAAAAAGTGCCCCTGACATTGCTTCCAGACTTAGTAGGCACAGTGGCACCCTCACAAAGAGATGTGCTCACTGACTGCCTCCCCAGGGCCACTCATACTCTCCAAGCCCACATGACCACAGGGAATTTTGTCATGTGCTCCAGTTTTGCTGTGTCCTAACTCTACAGGCGGGATGCATCTCACCCAAACTTACCCATCAAAAAACCAAGAGTCTCACCTTTGCTACTAGCTTAGGATCCTGCTATAGTTCATGGAGAGAAAGATGTATCCAGAAGGTGACAATTCCACCTGTTTCAGGGCAGGCTGAACTGCTCTCAGGAAAGACAAAATCAAGTCCTTCCGGCATACAAAGCAGCATGAGGGATTGTGCTATACTTACGGGTAGGATAAGGTCCTTTGTTTTGAAAGGAATGCCTCCTACTGTCAAATTCAGCTGATACACTCCTTTGTCTAGTGTAAACAGATCCCCTGAGACAGCTATTTTCATAACTGCATCCCTGTTGACCTTTAAAATCAAATTTCTTTCGAGTTCTTCAACAGAGATCTGAAAAAATAAAATTCCAAATTGAATAATTCAGCATGAAAAGAACTTAATATCTGCAGCCTCAACTACAGGACCAGTGAAATCTCCAAGACAGAGAAATATTTCCTGTCCCCAAGCCTCTTTGTCTACCTTTTAAATTATACTCCACCTTGATATGTAAATCTTTACTCTAGAAAGCAACCTGCAGTTACCCTAACAGTGAAGACAGTCCAGCTAGTTCAAAACAGTTACAGAAAAACATGAGTGGAATGATTTCATGGCATATGTAGGTTGCTCTTTGCTAAATGTAAATGCAATAATGAGTTATTAATGATAAACTTCTTATTGCAGCTGCATGTGAAAAAAAAAAGCTGGAAAGATAGACAAGATGGCTTTCGTTGAACCAGTGAAATACAATGCAGAAGGCCTTCCAGACACAGCTTTTGAATACTGACTTCTGCAAAAAGAACAAGAGATGATGTGATTTCTGAGAGGGTAATAAAAATGTGCAGTAGGCAATTAGCTTTTCTCTCAAAAAAGCCTCTGCAAGTTTCCCCTTCATGTCTCCAAAGAGCTACCTCTAGGAAGATTCTATGACCAACGAAATTTCAACAAAATGTCATCATTTTAATTATGATCAGGCTGCACAGAAAAGCACAATAAAACATCCACTTCTGCAGAGGGAAAGAAGGAGGCAAAGCACAAAGATGATGCACCATGCTGCTGAACTGCAGCAGAGATTCTGCTGCCTTGGGACCTGGGTCCTGCTACCTGCTGGGTGTTCTGTGGCTGTAGCAGAAGAGAACCCAATCTTCTTGTAGAGAAGGAGAAAGGAGTGCACCTTCACTATTTCATAACCTTCCCACTCTGTGACAGATATCCCACCTACTCACTCTTCATCCATACAGCTCTGTTTCCTGGGACACCCAGATGCTGCCTCCACCTGTGAGCCACTGTATAGAACCAATTATCTATTTGTGAGGCTGTTTAGACTTGTTCTTCCCTCTCCCTGCTAGCAGGCCAGATCCTGAGCATCCTCCTCTTTGCATTTTGAGTAGCTGTCCCAAAACTGCTCTTATCAGCCATGCTGAGCTCTTGCTCTGTGGCTGTAACACAAACGACAACAGCGCTGAGCAGATTTATACCTGGACACTCCTCTTGGACCTCACTCTTCAGTAATGAAGATTTAGTGAATTTGATAGTTGAAAAGATTATTCGCAAAAGATTTTCTCTTCTGATCAACCTTTTTTCTTCTCTTGTGAATTCCAGCAGAGTCTGGTTTATACTGCTAGAACACTGGTGTGTTGCTCTGTGCCATATCTTACAGGACGTGAACTTGTTTGTCTGAAGCTTGCTTGTTTAAAGTGGCACCTACACCTTCTGACTGCATTCCATTCAGACACCCAAGCCAGTCTCAAACAGGTTTTTTTGGGTTTTGGCAGGCTGTAAAGTCCAATCAGTGGGAACATAAGCCCACAGGTCCTGGCAGCCACCCAACTGGTTGAGCTACACAGGCTATCTAGCTAAAAACTCACTCATATGCCTCTGCTCCATGTCATGGTCACCGCTGCCCTAATGCACCAGGAGTGCCACAGGAACTGGCACAGACTGTCTCCCTGTTCCTAGCACAGACACTGAGCAGCCACAGAGCAAATGGAAATGAGGAAAAACTGTCTGCAGTAGTGCCCATACTGTTCTCCCTCTGTGAAGAAATCCTGCTACTTGCAAGGCCACCAAAATTTAGCGCCTTCTAAAATTTTATTATGTTGTATAGCAAATAATAACATAGAAATAAAAAAAAAAATATTCTGAGTTCTTTGCTGCTTCTGATCATTAATACAAGTAAACCCAAATCAGTGAAAACTTCCATAGGAGGAGGGGTTAATCCCTGTCAAAACTCTTAATAAATTCCAGTTTGGGAAATTACATTCTGCCTACTTCACAATGCCCTCTGGCTGTTTAAGCTCTTGTTCCTTAAATTCAAAGCTTAATTGCTGGTGCACCACCATCACCTACAAACCAAAAGGGGAAGCAATTCAGTAGTTAGCATCCTGCTTCAATTCCCTCCTGTAGTTGCTGCCTGCTACAGGGTGCTCGGGGACATTCAGGCGGGCACTTCTCAAAGCAAAGGGTTCCCATATGGTTAGCCATAAGGGCAGTCAGCTTTGTGTTTTGGATTCGTGCCCTGGATAGCTCGTAGCACATAGCCAGTCTGTCTGCTCTTTGCTGAAAAGCAAGTGGACAGCACTGAAAAGGGACACAGCTACAGCCAGACACAGGGTTAAAGCCAAATAAGAATCTGCTTGCGATTGCTCAACCATCAGTCCTGACATTTAACAGTGTAGTTAAGTTATTATTTTTGCTAACCATACTGTGTCTTCAGAGCGGTACTAAACTGAACATTGAAAGGAAGACAAAATGATGACTGTTTTTGGAATGCAAAACAAACAGAAGGCGAGTGTGTCCTCTACTATCATCAGTTCATACGTGCCACTTCATCCAGATGGATTACACACAAATAACTACATTAGAAGTCTTTTCTGAGGCTTGCTTGTTTGTGTTTTCAATGCTGGTTCAATGCTCATTTAAAAATAGCTTAGAAGGGATCAACATCAGAGAAAATACCCAGGTAGAAATACTGGCCTAAAGTTTTGAAAATACCATCATATTTCCATGAAAGTATGGAGCATTTGCTCAACAGGCCAGAAGTCATATGCTGCTGGTGCTTTTTCATATGTTTTCCTTTTAAATATCCATTGTTTTTCCATCTGCTGAAAGCTGCATAGTAACATTACTATTTTCTTATAACCCCTATAAAGTTCTCCCAAATATTCAAACTCCTCTGTTTAAGGTCTAACCAAAACTAAGGGTTTGATTCTGTGCAAACTGAAGCCCAGACTAAAGCTCCCAAATTGTATTTGAGTCTGGACTGTGATCTTTGAACATTTTTGGGGTTGTGCTTTGCAGAAGATGAGGTTGAAAAGCACACACAAGTCCATACTTAAAATGAAAAGTGTGGCTACATGTTTTACAGAAGCAGACAGATGAAAAGGAATAATCCCTCCTAGACAGGATTTCCTAAATTAAAAACCATACCAAGGAGAAAAAGAGAGAGGGGATAAAATGGAGGAACATATTTATAGCTGTATCACTCAGCCATAGAGATTAAATCACATTTAGAGATGGGTGACATTGGATGTTAAGCAGAAGAAAACCAAGTACCTCTAGGTGAAGGCAAGGAATAAGCAAATAGGGCAGAGAAAGGAGAAATCAACAGCACTCCAACAGTGCAAGCAGGGTCCCAAGACTCAGAGGCGAGTCAATCATAAAGTTGAGACTAAAGGCTCCTTCCTCCTGCTGCTCTTTATCTGTGGGTGGATCCTTCTGCCTTTGGCCAGTATCAAACAGTTTCGCTTTGGGAGACAGTTGCCAGAACTGTGGCCATTGACCTGTTCCAGGCAAGCATTCCTGTGCCAGCAGTGCATGGTGCTCTCTCCTTCAATCATGCCATGCTGTGTCTCTGGCAGCTGCCTGGTCCTGCTCAACCCACGTGCAGGGCAGCACTGCTGGCTGCAAGGACACCCCTGACCCCTTCATCAGTGTGGGTCCTGTCCACCTGCACCACGTGGCACCCACAGGTAGGTCTGCACTGTCCCAAAAAGCCTTGGGGAAGGATATTGAGGGGATTTATACAACCTCTCAGAAAATGTGCAAAGAGTGTGTTGCTTTAGCAACTCAGCCAGGCAATTTCTTGGTTAGAATGATACCTTGGGATAAGAGCCCTGACTCTGGTGGCTGGCAGGAGGCAAATAATTCTTGCCTAAACATGATGCTTACTTTTCTCATACTGCCTTCTCTCCCTGAAGAAAGCAGATACATTTCAGTTGTGTCCCCTCAAACTCACACTGAATAGTTTGTAATTATTTCATGGCATATAACAAGTATGTTATGCTCTGGTGCTAAATGGATTAGCATGGTAACTGCTGATCTTTGTGACTCCCAAGTTATCCACTGGCATCCGCTCCGCTTTTCACATCTTCCATCACCATCCTCTCTTTGCAGAAAATTACAATTGTCGTATTTCAAATTAGCAGAACCATTAGAAATTTTACCATAAAATTCAGTAAAAACTGGCTAGAGGCTATTCCTACATGTAAAGATACAGCATGTCACACATTTTACCTACAACTTCACCAAACCGCTACAGCTCTTCATTTGGAATCTAAAATTGTTTCACTGACAGTAACGGAACTGTTGGAAACATTATCAAATGTCAATAGTTGACAGTGACTGCATGCAAGGTCTTCTTTATTTATGCATCAGAAACAAAAATTTTTCCCACCTTGCTTATTTCTTTAATGTATAATTTTTATATACTAAAAAATGTAAATCAGAAAATGATTCACAATTACCAGCATCTGCATTTGTCTCATACGCGCGTTAGCTGAGAACTTCCCTCCCACTCCCCAAGAGGCACACCAACTTAAAAGAACTAATTAAGCAAGAAAAAATGAGAGGAAAAGGCAGAAGTGAGAAAGCATATATAAACTGCTCATCTACTGTAGATCACACTATAAGATGTTTTTCATGATCATGTCGCAAATAGTAATGACCATAAGGCTTCCAAAATCAGCATCAAGAAGAACATGAATCCTTACAATCCTTACAAGCTCATGAGATTGCTGGGATTATGTTGTTAGTAAACACAGTATTTTAGGGGTTATAACGATTGCGCTGGGTTGATCATTGGACTTGATGATCTTAAAGGTCTCTTTCAACCTCAGTGATTCTATGATTCTCTAACAGACCCCAATATCTCTACAATGGAAATGGTCTATTTTGTATACGAACAAGCTTCAAGACTTTACAAAAAGAATACTGTAGCATAAGACATTTGTCAAGGCCTCAGACAGTCTGAGCCCTGTGACTAAACAAACGAATGAATGAACAAAAGCAACCACACACCCACCATACACTAAACGCACCTGGAAATTTCCTTGAAAGAACAGGCACAGTTCCTTCCCTCTTACTCCCTTCCAACCCTCACCCAGATGGCATCTTCTCAAACTGACATAAAGTCAGCTTATCACTGCTGTATTTCAAAGACACTCTTTGTGCAAATGGTTGCTCTGGTTACATAAATCAGTGATGCAGTTTGTATTAGAATGGATATAAAGTGTAATTCGATTTGTTAAGAAGAACATCCCTTTCTCACCTTAGAATGCATACTTGTATGCATTGAATGGATAGACAGGTTGGAAAACCATCTCAAGAATACACAAAGTCTGTCTGCACTTGACAGAGGCCATCCTGAACAAGCCAAGAAACAGCTGGACCTCAGCCGTGGTCTGGACTCACCGTTTGCCACATGCCGTGGTTGATAAGTGGTCCGGTGCTCGTCACACGCCCTATTCCATTGTATTTCAGCTGCAGCTCTAGCCGTCCTTTGCGCAATGCCAAGACTATCCATGTGCTGTCTTGATGGCCTCCGGCAAAGAAAAGGATACCTTCAGGATCAAAGGTTCTAAAGTCGAACTCAGCCACAAGTCTGACCACACAGGTGCCAAGAAATAAATTAGTTATGCAGAGTTCAAAAACCACAGAGTACTTTCCATACAGATAGCATAAATTTTAGCAGGTATAAAGCTCTGTTAAAACATATTAGCTTTTAATGTACTCCTGAAAGACTTAAGTAGTGAAGACAGGTTTTAAAATAGCATCAAGAATAAAGAATACAATACTGTACTTCAGCAATTACCCTAACAGCTCTGTGGTCAAGGCTGTCTTTCTCAATTACTGGTTTGGATAATGTTTTGCCTTACAAGACTCCATAATCCAAGCAAATAATAGCGAATGTAGGACTAATTGTAATTGTAACAACACCCTTGCACGCATCAAAGCCAATCAGAACATTTGACTGTCGTTCTAAATTGTCCTCACCTTGTCAGTTGTTTCCTTTTGAAGCGCAGCCTGATAACAGGAGTGCCGCTGAACATCCTTCCCAGGTACAAGGATTTAACACTTCTTCCAACAGCAAAAGGCACACATGGTACAATGTTCTATAATCAAAACACATTTTTTGAGTGCTTATTCTCCTCAGAGAGCAGAAAGACAATCTCACGTAGTTGCTATACATATAAAGACAGAACTATTGAAATTCATATTGACTGATGGATGAAGATGAAAATAATCTGGACAATAAAACCAGGGACTCAACATGATTATAAATGTGTTCAGAGATTTGTTGGACATTTGTACTTCTTGCTGCCTTTTACAAATATGCCAATTGAAATGCTGAAACTATAGTATGCTGCTATTTCTCAGAAACAGAATTTGTTTGGTTTTTTTCACTCTAAGAGGTGTTGTACAAACTTGCAATGAGGGCAGGTTATCGTTAATTAATACAATACATACAGCAGGTTAGTGCACTGTAACGTTTATTCTCTCAAAATACAGTTAACAGAGAACATTTCCTCTTTCCTTTCCTCCCCCCCTACTATCTGCCCTGGAGGAATGTTTTCCTGTTGCATGATGAAATCATATTCATAAGGTACAGCATAAGGTTTTCTCCTGCATTGTGCCTGCAACAAAAGATGTGCTAAGAACTTGCTGCTGGTTGGTTACCACAGAGGCAGCCTGTGCCACTGAAGCTCATCCACCTCAAATGCCTGGAGGACAAATGATGGTCCATAACTTATGCCACAGGCCCTTAGACCTTTGCACCAACCTAGTGGACCTAACTCAGAAAAGCTGGTGCAGCCAAGGTAACTCAGTCAAACAGAGGGCTGGCAGGGGTATCACTGGAACTGGGACAGGAGGAGCTGGAAAAGAGAGACTTTCAGGAGAAAATTTCTTTTCAGGAGAGCTAATGTCCCCAGCTCATGCAACTTTGCCAACAGGATTCCCTCCTGCTGTTCACTTGGCTCAAATTACTTCAGTCAAGAGCTTCATCAGTTATTCTTAACTGCAATGTAAAGAAAAGGTCTGTTCTGCAGTTACAGCAATGAACACTGACATACCTCACATGTATTCATATCCTGGGAAAGTTTCACTCCCCCTCTGCCATCACAATGACAGGTATAACTCCCTGGTGAGTTGACACAGGTCTGTTCACAGAGCTTTTCTTCACATTCATCTATATCTACACAAAACCAGCAAAGAAGGGAGGAGAAAACAGTGAGCTTGTGTAAACATGAATCACTAGGGGGGAGAGGCATTATTAGTGCTGTTTTGTAGCACCTTCCCCTTCAGCGTGTCCAAGCGCTCTGTGGCCAGTACGTATCCTATGCCACCTCTTTACAGGAGAGAGGAGTTAGAATGAGCATCTGCATAAGCTATTTTCATAGACAGATTCCAGCTGCCCTAATCAGTGGGAAGGCTGGAAGCAGCTGGAGCAGAGCCCTGGGCTTTAACTTCTAGACAACACTTCCTCCCTTCAGGCCCCTTCTGCTACGCCTGTGCTGACTGGCTCCTGCTCCTTCCACTGAGGGACTGCAAATAAGAGCTGAGTTTCTCATTGTTTTTTTCCTTTTCTTTTTTTTCCCCTTTGGCTTCTTTTTATCTACTTCACAAACAATTGCAGGAAAACAAATTCTGACAGTCCACAGGGATCTCTTCAGGCAGAGGTAAAGACTTAGAGCTCAGCAGGACTGGTTGCCGTGTGATTTGAGTCAGTATATTAACTTAGACAAAAGATAGGGAACAATGCTAGTTTTGGAATACTTTCAAAGCTTACTCCATTGAGAAAGCTTGCAGGCAGCGTAGCCAGCAGAACTGTGCATGGTTACAACACATATTAAGCTCATAGTTCTGAGTAGTAGCACAAGACAGGTTTTAAAAGTACAACAGCTACTGCTCTGTAACTTTTCTTCCTATGAAGAGAGACTGCAATATGCACAGATGCTTCTGAGCTTTCACCAGATCTTGCACTTGTCATGAATTCAAGAAATCTCAGTACTCTGGCTTGTATAGCTTGATTCAAGTCATCAAAGTTGACTGTAAACTCAGTGAACTCCAACACAACTGCAAACTCTATGAACTGAAAGATCACTGCAAGCTCGATGAACTCAGAGGTGACTGAAATCTGCAAACTCACTCCCAACTAGAGAAAGGGAACAGAAGTCCAGTATGTAAGAAAGATTAGGGGAAAAAAAGAAAAAAAAAAAAAGAGAAAAATGCTTTTACTGAAGCTTGATACTAAATTTTGGGGGAGTTAGAGCTTTAAATTATGTAATAAATGCTAACGTGATGTTATTTCATGAGCTTACCCTGACAAGTTTTTTTTACATCATCGTACTTGTAGCCTGCGTCACAGAGACATTCGTACGAGCTTACTAAATTCTTACAGTGAGCTTCTCCACAGATGTCTGCTGATGCTGCACATTCGTCTATGTCTGCAAAACAAGTAATTGAACAACACGACTTGAGAGGAGTATAACTGCTATTCATATACTGGAGTAGGCTTAGGGTCAAGAAATTATTTTGGAAACCAGTATCTTTAAGAATCTACCTTTAGGGGTAGCTAGCTATAAGAAGTGACTTCAGGCTTTCAAAACCAGTTGGTCTTTCTTTCTTAAAGCCATTAACCACTACTGGAAAAAAACAACACAAAGTGAGCCAGGAGAAAAACTGTAAAGCAAAACAACTCCCAGAAAACCAAAAAGCCACACTCTCTTCACTCAGGGGGGCTGAAATTACAGGTTAAAAAAAGCAACAGGCAGGAACTGTGAAACAGCAGCACGAATATTACCAAAACACTGAAGGGAGATGCAGCCTGTGGCACATCACAGACTTCCATTCTCTGTCCTCAGACAGGGAAACAATTTTTCACACATTTAGTAAATTAAGATCTATATCTGCTGATCTATAGTGGCAAAGGGGAATTGAATCAGCCCATTTTGTCACAGAGAACAAGTCATGTCTAAGAAATGTTCTGGGGTTTCATCATGAAGGCAGGCAATGAACTGGAGGTCCATAAAAACAAACAAGTGTTTTCCTAACATGTTAACTAATACCCAGCAAAATCCTGGTGTTGACAAAACATTTGCAGTATACTGAGAGTTTAATATTTATGTTTGCCTTCCAGTATGTGTTAAAACTACAATTACACATTACACTTGCTGATTTTCCCATGTATGAGTGAACTGGCCGAGGGTCTATCTAGTAGCCTAGTCTACAAATTAAGACAAAAGGTAACTTTTGTGTGTGGCACATGATGACAGGATCAAACATGAAAGAAAGCCAAAATGCAATGATAAATCTGAACTCGCAATAACCTCAGCAACTGCAGGGTCACACGCTGAAGCTAAGGAATGTTTTTTTACTACTGCTCACATGCCCTAAGCGATAGTACCAGGGTATGAACCAAATATGCATAAATATGAAAACAAATGTATATGTGAGCACCCTCACTCTTCATCTGTCCCTGCCAACTGCCACCAGACGACAATTCAGAAGTGCAGTTGGCTCTTCTAAGTGGCGGCTCCCATTAGAAAGGGATACTTATATAACCTATACAATCATCCTTAGAGTGGAAGTGACACGGAAATAAAATCCTGCTCTTTGTCTTTTTGTTGGTAGCATTAATACATTGTTCAGATCAGGTATGCAAGTTGTTTAGAAATACGCTGTCACATCCATCTCTAAGTGGTATATACACAGATTTACCCATTTTTTATGATACACATAACTTTAACAATCACTGTAATCGTTAATGAGTCTTTGTCTCAGCATGCAGTTTTCTTAACATTTCTGAAATCTCAGTTGCTTAAGTTTTGGTTATATAAATTCATTCTAAAGTTTCAATCAGATATTCCAGATCCTCACTTTCTACATGTATTAATATTCAGTTGCAGTGAATTTAGTCATCTGTGTCTGTCTGCATTCATTAGCTGCTGCACATATCCAAATTTAGAAAAATAAAATAAGAAACACACAAAAGAAAAACAAATGGCTCATATACTACAGCACCGTGAGACTGGAAAGAATCATAACAATGCATTTGGCCAGCACTTCCTCTTCTCAGTGTCAAGATATGAGGACTGATCGGATAAACCAATTTAGCACAATCCAAGCCACAAATCCTCTGTGAATCACGCCTGTGTTATGGTATTGACAGCACCATGGTCCAACTGCTGACAAGCCCAGGCGTGTAGGCTGGCTGGAGCACCCAGCACAATCCCAGTGGAGTACAGCCAACAGGAGCTACCAGCAAGTTTCTGCTGGGCTAGGGAGCAGACCAGGACTGCTCAGAGCAACCCAGCTCTCCAAAATGCAGACACAAGTCATTAAGCATCCCCTGAAGCAAACTGAGAGTCCCCGCAAAGCTTACCTTCACATATTTTGCTGTCTTTAAGAGTGTAACCACTGTTGCATGAGCAACGGTAGCTGCCTAGCTTGTTGAGACAGACCTGGCTACAGCCGCCGTTCTGCATTCTGCATTCGTCAATATCTACATCAAAATAAAGTGTTACAGTCAGCTTTTCACCTCTGTGAGTTATCTGGAGGGTGGGAGTGGAATAGGCATTGGGAAGGAGAAAGACCAAAGGAGAAACAGTATTACAACTGCAACACAATGATTACAAAAAGCACAAAGATTTCTTTTAAACACTTCAAGCACATTAGCTCATTTGTTTAATAAAACAAAAAGGCACTGTAACTATCTCCTTCACAGCTCTGAGAATGCGTAAGGGTATCTTCAATCCCTGTGAAGGTGAAGAAGTTCATTTGCAGAAGCAAACTAATTATAATGCACTTTATATCATAACTAACTTTTAAAATCATACTATGTCTAGTAATATCAGGATGAAAGCTTTAAATAAAAACAAGAACACTATATCCTTACTATTACAGAACTCATGAGAACACAAAAAGTTTTAAGTTTACAGCTACTGAGCACTGTGTGCCCCACTGAAGTTGGCGGAAAAAGGCGGTAAAACCCCAAAGCCTTGATTTCACCCTTGACTTGCCCTACCTGCTTATTATGTCCTGCTTATCTATGGGACTCTAGAGTTAGCTGATGAGTGGAACATCACACGTTATGGAATTTTATAGGAAAATAAGAGAATATGCTTCAGATTGATGATTGTCTGAGCCCTCAAAGCTGACTGGATACTGATTGGTCTGCTTTCTGAATTGCCTAAATATGCTCCTTGTGAGTGACCCTGCAATCTCACCACAATATTTACATGAGAAGGAAAGGTTTTGGATCTCTTGCTATCTTGGCTGCCACAATTCTGGATTGGCTGAATGTGACCATTCCTTACCTGACAGGAAGCCTTGCAGGCAGAAGGGCAAAAAAAAAAGAAACCAGAAAACAGGAGTAGGGAAGATAACTCGTAGAAAAAGCCCTGTGGGTACCTGGCACTCCTTGCACAAATAGATTCTGTGTGAATATTCTCTTTGGAGGTGATGGAAATATACCCTGCGATATGTGGGATTAAGTAGATGTGGAATAAGGTCCTACTAGCACGGAAGTTTTAACAGCTTACTTTCATCAGTTTCATCAGACTCAGACTCCAACTTGACAACTGAAGGTCATTTTTCCCACAGTAGGGGTGCTAGAGGGCAGGTGGGCCAGCTTCTCTGAGTCTGTGATCTGTTACACCAGAGCTCACAGCAGCACCTGCTGCAGTTCTGCTTGAAAAGCCACAACAACTCTATTTCTGCTGCCCCTTTCAGAGGGGTGGGACAGAAAGTCAGAGCATAACTTCTTAGATTACCTTGCCAAGACCAAGCTGAGCACCATTAAAGTCACATAAAAATCCTGATGTGAAAAAATTACTTGATTCAAAGGGTAAAACCACGAGTGGTGTGTAATCCAGGTTCAGTTCTGTGACTTTTGAATTGTGCAGTAGAGTATCAATGACCATTTGAGAATACAGCAAAATCCAGAACATCTTTGTTACAAATATAAAAGATAATGAAACCCAATTACCTTTTTCACATGTTTTTCCCTGCCAGCCACGCTTGCATTCACAATAGAAGTTCCCCTTGAGGTCCTCACATTTGACGGTCCCCTCTTTGTAACAAGGATCGGGAGAACACTGGTTTGGCAAATCTGATTTACATAAGGAATAAAAAAGCCAAAATAAAACAGAACTATACATTGAAGTCACTGACAAGCAGGTATTTCACTCTCATTGGAAGATGGGAAGCTTAAACAGTAATGGGGAATCACTCAGAAATACTCACACCTGGCAAAACTGGAAGCTAATTCTTAGTGCTCACATGCCAAACAAGCTGTGCCAGGACTTTTGCAGAGCATATCCAGTGGAATTAATTTTGTTGCAAAAGAGAGTGAGCTACCACTCCCCTTATCTGAAGGGCACATCTGAAAGAAACAACTCAAAGTAGCTCATTTTTCAGAAAGTTAATTCTACTCTACCTAGTTTTAGAGAAAACAAAAAGCAGTATCAACAAAGTACTCAGGATGGGTACTCTTTTCAAGTACTTTTGGTAGTTCAATTGATGATCTTACCAGAGCTGATAGATTTGCAGCTAGCAAATGTTTACATCTGAATTTTTTGTTAGAGCTTTTCTATTTTGTGGAATGAGAATAAAAAAGGAATATCCATGAGTTAACAGCAAAGGAATAGAAAACCACTCAGTTTACAGAGAGCACACTGATCCTATGGGGATTTTTAAGCCAAGTTCCAATACGTGGCAATGAGTCTTCTCATTAGAAAGCAGCAAGAGAGCAGTCACCACTCTTTGGGGAGGATTGGAGGAAAAAATCTCAAACTATTATCTAACTACTCAACAAACAGAAATCACCTGTCTAAATTCACCTGCCCTCCTATCTGCAAAACACACAGGGACAGTGCTTCACAGAGGTAACTAAAGGAAGGATGAAAGAATACCCTTGTTCCCACAAAAAAAATGAGTTGGTAGCTATCATTTAGTTATCAGCAGTGCTGCCATTGGAAGACAGGCATTTATCCTGAGCCTGAGTAAGGTGTTCCTTGTGGGCAAGGGAGGAGAGAGCCAGAGGACTGATAGGGAAAGGACTGTGACTTGGTCAAAGAAATGCCCATTTTCAGTACTTCACCTTGATGCTCAGAAGCTGGTGCCTGGGAAAACTATACTGGAAAAGCATGGGCATACAATCCCAAAAGCCTCACAGAAATAACCATCCTCTCACTATAAACAAGGCCGAATTATCTTTATTCCTCTCCACTCCAGATGTGCAGAGTGAGGGCAAAGCCACAGCCGAAGCAGAGGTTATGCCATGCAAAAGAAAACACAGCGACATGGGCTGTCTTAACATCCACCTGCCAGAACACCTCTCATGAATCACTGCCCAGCTGACACACCCCTGGAGGAGTGGTGTGGAGGAGCTGGGGAAGGAAAGGCCATGTTTAGGCAGCAGTGAGCTATGACAGAGCAGGTCTGACCAGGATGTTTCTTTTCCTAGACAGACCAGAATGCGTGTAGAGTAAACAGAATGGTTTAGGTACAGTAAGCCATCTCTTTTTGTTTTAAAGCTGCACAAACCAAGCCTCTCAGACATGGCAGTGTTTTCAAAGTCTCTTGATAAGCCAAACAAGTCCATAGGGTTATGCACAACTTATCTGGTGTATTCACAAGTTTCTGATTCTTTCCCTCAAACTGGAATCTGATGTGCCTTGCAGAGCCAGATAGTAATAACACTGCTCAGCAGAATACTAAGCTATTGCAATCCATGGTAAATGGCAGAAACAACCACGGATGTTTCTATCCCATCAACACGGTGCTGATAATTTGCTCCCTCTTATCATGAGAGGTTGAGAACACAAGACACAGTATGACACTCCTCTGATAGGTTCATAGCTGTATAATTCTGCCAACTTCCTGATTTAAGCAATTGCAAAAGAAAATGGAGCTTTTGTTTCCATTCATTTACACAACAGATTTAGTAAAGCTGTTCAAAGTAATGACGAGCATGACCTTTTTGTGTGCTTTGAGCTATGTCTGATAGCACATAGGTAGCTCATAAGTGCAGACAGGGAATAGAACTACCAGTTCCATTTTTGAAGTCTTGTATGGAAACAAGCCTTTACTTATGACTGCTGACTGCCACTTCCAGTTCATTACTCCATGCTATGAACTTATTTTTTTATATTCACAAAATGGTGCATAGTAAAACTTCATAAGGGAAATGTTAGGTTGTGAAGATTATGACAGTCACTATTGGAAAAGAGGCACACGTGATATTAAAAAAATCTCATTCTGTTTTTTAAGGCCACATGAAACCTTATTTCAAAAAAATCCTGTATAATTTTCCACAGTTGTGCAGACCCAAATCCTTAATTCCTAGCTGGCCTGCAGGATCTTTTTTAGAAAAAGATCCAGATCTGCAGACCAAAGTACAGGTATCTGTGTGTAAAGTAAATATCAATCTGCAAAGCAATTGTAAATACTCATTGCAGTCACTGGAGATAGTAAATAAACAGTCCATACATGGATTCAGGTCTCTTCAGAGCTGACACACTTTGGTTGGTGGAATCCCGCTATAACTAGAGGAGATTAACTCTCCACTGACTATGATGGGAATGCTGCTCATGTGCTGTGCTGGAAACATCTGCATCTAACTCTGAATCCAGAGCTGAATCCTGTAAACCTGATCTAAAGAGATTATGAAACTAGGAATCCTCACATAGTTAAAATTTCTACCTTATTGCTAGTATAAACTAGTGTAGTTAATCACCCTCAAGCCCTTAGGCTGTGCGATGTCTTGGCACACGAGGTTAAAAGAGCCTTCCACTAAAAGAGCTTTGTTTTGAGGGGAGAAGGCTGTTAAGAAAATTTAAAAGCATCTTGCAGGCACAAACCCATAGAGCTACACAGTCTTTTGGCAATATCTGTGAAAAATTAAGAGGCACACTGGAACTAGCTAAGCACAAAGCCTGTCATTCTTCCAAGTGCGTTCCAGGCTCCTTTCTGTTACTTCTCCTGTGAATCGACAATGGCTAGCCAAAACTCAGCCATTTAAGAATCTTTTAATATTTTAATGGGGGAAAAATATTATCGTTTTCTTTCCAAACCACTGCATATGCAATGGGCAGAAAGTCCTAAAAACAATGATTCAGCTCTTATTTTTTCAGATTTTTTCATTGCCAACCTTTAGATTTGTATTTCTAAAACACTGCTTAGATGTTTGGAACAAATGCTCCCAGTTGATACAATCATTTTCATCAAAAACTCCTGCCTCTGCCATGCCACACACACAGGTAAAAGTAAGCATTCGGCCTTATACCCTGCTTTGAACTAGTTGGCACACTGCAGCTGACACAGGTACCACAGGTCCAAGAGTTCCCAGTTCAGAGGACTCTTAACATCTCCAAGTGATACTGCTAATATCCATAAGTGATATGAGGGCAATTCTTCACATACCGCTTACCAACCTTGGAATTCACTCTTAAAAAAGGTTCTTGTAATGTAGTTCATAAATGTGAAAGATCGACCAAATCCCGATCCTGCTTTGATAGCACTGGTACAAACACATGACTAATCAAACTTGATCACAATAAAACACTGAAACACGGGGGTAAAAAGAAAATTAATACACATACATATGATTTTTCTCCCCATTTCTGCTGCTCCCAGGACATATGTAGAATACTTATGCAGTCTTATACCTTTAGCACTGCTAAGCTTCAAGAGGCAACTAGAAATGTATTAGAAGAATTCCCTTCACCCTCTACAAAGTTAACATTTTGACTTTCAAACTGATTTGAGTTTTTAAAGGTTGAAATATTTAAAGCACAGTCACATGATACGTGAAACTGACCTCCTTAATGTAAGGAAGGCTGTCACGAGCCTGAGTTTGCCCTTAAGCTTTTCTTAATGTTCCTTGATCAAGTGAGCCAAAGTTAGCATTCAAGAGAATAGAAAATGAAAGACCAAGCATAGTGTAGAACCTTACATACATCCTACTTCTTGTCCCTCTTGCTTCTCAGTTTATTCAGACCTTGGGAAACTGGTGGGAAAGAAACTTGCATCATAAAATACCAAAGCACTAAAGCATGACAGCAAAATGGCATTAGGTTATAAATGGAAAAGATTTTGTTGGTGGTATGGAGTCTCAAGCCTAGAGAACAGAAAGACCAGTACTGAAATACTATCAAAAATGGAGATGGTTGAGCTAGTCCCAGACCTTCAGAGAGAATGAGAGGACATTTAACTACAATATACAAACCAAAAATGCTTACTATGAACGCATGTAAGGAAATCTGGACTTCTTGTATACGGCGACCCATATTTCTGAATACAAGCTGAAGAACAGAAAATGAAATTATTTTTATAATGATGACAGGACAGAGCTTCAAAGCATGTAAAATGATACATGGACTGCAAGGATTTGGAAAGTGGATGTAAAATCTATGCAACATTACAATCTCCCAGATGCCTTAATGTTCTTGGGTTCATTGATTTTTTTTAGCTTTGATGTACAGCAGTTATAAACCATTTGAAGAGGATGATCACTTAACCAGATGCTACTATGATTCTAAAACTATGATAGTAGCTACTCAAATTTGACCAACTAAATCTCTTAAAATACCTAAATAGCACAAAGATTTTTTTCACACTATGACTATGATACAGTCAATAAAATAAGCCAATGGTTCAGTCAGTAAAGGCACTTTTTTTTTAAATACAGAGATTAGTTAATAATTAGGTTAATTAAAAAAGGGAAAAGATAGAAAACTATAAATTACTTAACAACACTGCAAACCACAGATATATATACAACATCAAGGTTTTAACATGCAGAAAACATACAGAACATCTCTGTATGCAACTGTTCATGTAAATAAAAAAACACACCTCAAAGTACTATAAGGAACATACACTCTAAAGTTAGTAATGCATGTTTATTGCAATCAGATTTCCATCACGTTTCTTAGCAGAGACTTCAGCTGTGACAAGCTCCAGCGTTAGGCATCACATACCAGCACTGCCACAAAGTAAAAGTAAAAGCTGCAACTCACCCAAGTATTTCGGGTAAAAATATTCCTGTAGAAAGGGGAAAAAAAAGCAAAGATTAATTGAATAACATTTGCTTCTATTGTCATACTATTTAAGAACTGCTGTCAGTCTGGTGGTCTTGCGTGGCAGTAGTTTAACAAGTTCCAAACACCAACATCCTAATCTCTTTTTATTCAGAACCAGAAGCAGCACAGTATCATACATATATTTTGTCAGCTCCAGTCTCAAGGTAATTTTTGATGGCAGCTGACCTAGTCAGTGGCAGTGACTAAGCATGAAGCCACTTTCACCCACCAAGAGCTAAAGGTGCTAATGATGACATGAGATAGGGGCAAAACCTTAGAGGGAAAGTACAGGATTATTTAGTCACCCAGTACGTCCTCCAAGGCACTCTGTTGATGCAGAACATGGCCAGCACACTAACACCACAGCCACCAAAATGAAAGGGTACCATTTGCTCTTACAACAAGCACCCTACAACTCTAACACCACCCACTGCCGTACCATCCACTCCATCATGGACATGGTCTGCTCAAAGAAGGGAATAGTGACAATTTGCAACTGAGGGGAAAACGGACATTTGTTAATCTAAAGCCAGACTGAAAAGGGCATTCCCACTGCATCTGTGGAACGCGGTCGTGTGTTACTGTTTCCTGCTTTGCACCAACAAAGTGCAGCCATACAGAGAGAGCAGCCATTTGCTGATGGGATGTGGATCTACCCTTGCATGTCAGAAAACTATTCAGCCTGGTGAGGCCTTGCCAGCCACGGGTGCTTGCACCAACACAGAGAAACAACAGGAAAATACAACTGTGCTGCATGGAAAGATGGGAAATTGGCTGAAGTTGATCATTGTATCACATTTTTTTAAAAAATACAAAAATTCATGGCTAAGAAAAAGTATTTCTTTCCACCTTTATACTAGTTTTCGTAATGTATAAGTCACCTGTTCAAGCACTGTTAAAACTGTGACTGGGGCATGCAATGAGGAAAAAACTTATGGATTGTACTGGTGCTTAATTTTTTTGGTTAAAATAGACCACTTCTCAGCTAATTATGAAAGCATATGAACAGTATAATTCTCTTTCATACCATGAGCAATTTTAATATAACACTATCCTCAGTGAGATTGGGACAGTAAATACCCTGCATTCTACAAAATTAAATTGGTCTATACAAGATAAGAAACTATTTTATCTTCTCCTCTTATTACAGATGTTTGGATAAGCTCATGCATCCTTGCAGGCATGTATAAACAACAGAGACAGGCACATGCCGTGATTCAGTTTGACCTGCACTGTCCAATGCAATCAATTGCATTGCTGCCATTTACCAGAAAAATCAATTGCTTCTGGCAAATGCTCTAGTAATTGAAATGCATCATGTAAATATTCAGCCTAAATTACAAGAGCATCAACAAAGAAGTAGAAGCAGCAGCTTATACTTATGTTCATATTCAATTCTGACATGAGCATAATGGGCTTGGCATCTTTTGGCGTTGAAGCTTTGAACTCTTTGGGTTAACGTAGTGGTGAGCTCAGAACTCACTACAGTCCCTGCTCCCTTTTTTTTTTTATTTTTTGGGTTTTTTTAAGGTTTAGTTTTGGAAAAGACAAGTCAAAAAATGCAGTCAAAATAAGAGTAAATCCAAGTAGTATAAGTATTCAGATGAGTGCCCAGTTGTGCTATTAACCACAAGCTGAACTTCAGCCAACACTTGAGGAGAAAAAGATAGTGGCACGTAATAAAATATTCAAAACATTTCTTACATTATTTCTCCTTTTTCAATATACTTCACAAGAATGTGCAGATGTGTATAACCACCAACAGGATAATCCAGACTCTGGCAGGAACAACTGGACATTCACAGAACAATAAATAGGAGCTTTCATATTCATGGCCATCAGCCTAATTGCTCCAAGTCAGTGGTGGCAAAGGCATAAAACTTCATTTTCTTCTTGACCTCTGATGAATGAGCTGAGTGCTAGAAAAGTGGTACAGAGTTTACTTTTGTACAAATAACCCTCTAAATGCAAACTGACTGTATATTGATTCAATGCCAGATGAACAGCAGATGAGTGAAATTCTAAGACACGGTACCACAACAAGCTTCATTTCACAAGGTACATAACCAAGGTAAGTGATTTAAACAGGGGGCTATTAATAGAAATTTAACCCTTCTTTCCCCATCTTCCTTATTTACTTATACAAAAGCACTCGCTGATCAGTAGCACTTCTCCAGGTTTACAGGACCTGCTGATACTACCATTCTAAAATAAAGCAATGTGATGACATGTCCTAACATTACTCATTCTTGTACGATTAACTTTTCATATTTCTCCATAATCAATTTTTCTTACAAAAGGCTTCTGGAAATACAATGACAACACATTTCGATTCGGCCAAAAGATTAATCAAGAATGAAGGACAAATGACCTCACACCTTGAGAAAAGGAACTTGCTCAAACTGAAAGCAGCAATCCCTTTTCAAAAAATATCAAGAAGTTTTATTAGTTAAAAATTCAAGCTGTGCCTAACTCCACAATGCCTTTTCAATCTTCTGTGCTGTACTAAGCCTTAATAACTCCCAGATGTCAGGGAAGATAAAGATCCTATACAGGGTCAAGTCCCTATCAAAAGCATGAGACTTATCTTCTCCCCACCAGAAGTGTTAAACTGTATTTTCATGATCCAACAAAAATGCCAAGAGAAATGCTTTGAGGCTTGCTAAGAAAGAGTTGGCAAACATTCTCTGTTACTATTTTGCTGATTTCTCAGCTATCCATCTTCAATTTCAGGCTTACCAAATATATCACCATCCAGAAAGCATATATGATTCACAGGATCAAAACACAAGAAGTTATTTAACTGTTACCGCTGGGGTGGCAAAAATCATGACAGAATTATGCATTAAATTCTCAACTTGGACGCTGGTATAAAAAGTCAACTTCTAAGTGTTGTCAGCCCTTCCCCTTTGGATTTGCTTTCCTAATTATCGCTGAAAGTAAAAGCAGGAGAAATGGACTTTTAAAATAGAAAGCTATAAACAAATATGTTGGACATAAACATCCTGTGGATAGGCTGCTGTACAGACACTGGCCTCACCAAGCTCTCTAACCAATCTGTCCAGTAGTAAAGTCCCACTGCAGGCAAGAAGAAGACAATACCTTGCAGAAGCACCAACCCAACAGTCACGAATGCAGTTTCAACAACTCCAACCTCTGGGACCGCTCCTACCAAGGAAACCTTAACATGTTTGCACCCCTCTTCCTTGTGACCCAACACACCCTCTGTCTGACTGGTTCCCACCTGTCAACCAGTAGGGCTGGGATGCCAGAAGCTACAACAGTCAAGGGCCTGGCAGCAGGACACCAGCAGCCTGTGGTGTCCCAGGAACATGAACAGTCCTTTTGTAAACTACATCTTTTACCTGCTGTAACTACAGCTCAAACACAGTATGAGCTACACACCAGAGCTGTCACCCAATCATGAGTTCCATGTCATGTGCCATCCAAAGTGCAGCTCAGCAGAGATCTTGGGTAAAGAGGGAGAAATAGGAGAGACTGTGAAGTGCCTAACATCCGCAAGTCTCCACCCTTTCAGTGAGGTGGAAAGCAGAGCGTGAGGCCAGTCTCTCCAGGCAAGTCCTGGCTTGCTTATTTCAACTCAGTTCAAGAGTCCTTTCCCTTGCTGTGTGGGAGACAGTTTTAACAGAAAAGATTTAAGCTCTACTGTCCCCATCCCTTTCACAAGAACACATGTAGGAGCAAGCCTTACGATGCATTAAACACAATTATTAGCTTCCATGGCAGTATTGCAAGACCTAAGAACGCATGCTTTTATTCCAAGGTAGAGTGACACCAAACATTTTTCAAGGGGCTAAGATGTTCCTCTCTCACCTACAGCCAGAGCTTACTACTACCCTGATACAACAGCCACTACAACACTTAGCCTGGATATCTAAAATGGAAAGAAAGCATAATTCTAAAAATGTCCTCAAAAAAAACCTAACCCAAGCAAACAACCCCCAAAAATTCCAGGTTAATTTTTTTGGTTTTGTTTTTTTTTTTTAACTTTCAAATGTTAAGAACAGTTTTTCTTGGCCATCCCCACAACACCCTGCATTGAAACAACTGAGAACAGCAACATGAAGGAAAGAATTCATAGCACAGCTGTGGAGTTCAAGGAGTAGAGTTACCTATGTCAGCTTTCCTGCCAGAGGAAACCTACATTGTAACTGGTCACCATCTATTTTCAACTCTATGGCCAAACTCTACCCTGGTGGTAAAATCCAAAAGTTAGCGAAATTATAAAGAGTTTGCATTAGCCCTGCTGCATTTTTGGAGAAGATGGAAAAACACCAAATCAGAACAGGCGTTAACATGAGTCACGATATAAAAATAGCCCTTCTGAAAACATAACAATGACCCTGTCGACACCAGGAAAATGTTCTCACTGTTGCTTTAAAGTAACTGGTAACTCTGGAGACCTCAGACAAAAGGGCCTGCCTACTGCTTGTTTGTTTTGCTTGAGTACTAGGTCAGGTAAGACTGATCAGCAGAGAATCTAACCCAAATCATGTTTGAGCTCTGGAGGCAGCAGGTAGAAGGCGTAGTTTACAGGAGGCCTGCTCATGTTCCTGGGCATCTGGCTCTTGGTGGTCTTGCCTGTGCAAGTGGGGTGGACCAAAAGGCTTCCAGAGGTGCCTGCAACCTCAAACATCCTGTGATCTAGTGACTGCAGCACCACTAACACTGGAGCATCTCAATGACTTGTGTTAGCAACAGTGATTTCTAAAAACTACTTTTTTAGTTACCTAGTTACGTCTTAGAGAGTAGCAACAACTCCCACTTCAAGTCCTTTTCTCATTTCCATATAATGACTCTCCCTTTTCCTCTTTCCTTCATGACTGAATGTTTGTCTTGGGCATAGCCAGACCTCATTTATAAATGTACTTCGTGTTTCCACACTGTGGGCCTGCTTAGAAAGATACTCTTCGGAAAGAAATGACTGCTACCAACCATAACAGCCTGTAACTTAGCGTCTGGCAGTTTTTCAACAATTACAACCTGAGAATGCAAATCTCACTAATGCTGGAGAGCTCTCTCCATTTTTTAAAACTCAGCCCTGGACTTCTGATACATAGCAAATCTCACACTGCGTGAGTGGGCCCTTCCTCCTATATAATAGAATTAAGCGGTTCTGCAATTCAGAATTTTAAATATGTAGAAACCACAGTTAAAGAATCATAGAATCATAGAATCATAGAATAGATTGGGTTGGAAAAGACCTCCAAGATCATCAAGTCCAACCCCTGAT
>JAWMRA010000001.1:89383516-89398686 GCA_035584735.1 Pseudotriccus pelzelni | reverse complement strand
ACCAACCCCCACCTGGCTACAACCTCCCTTCAGGTAGTTGAAGAGAGTGATGAGGTCACCTCTAAGTCTTCTCTTCTCCAGACTAAACAACCCCAGCTCCCTCAGCCTCTCTTCATAGGACTTGTGCTCAAGAAGTTCTGATCAAATGAATGCCACGTTGCTTGCACAAGCCTTCCTTCTCATGAGGGACCCATCACTCAGCCAGGTCACTTTGCTTCCCATTTTGCTTTGAGGCGATCTCTATTCTCCATGCAAAGAGCAAACAGAACTTCTCTCCACAGTTTGGCATGTGAGGCTTTGGAGTAGCAAGCAGGTCACATTACAATCCAAAAGCAGTCTCCAAGTCTCATCTCCTACCACCTAAGTTACAGCTGCTTAGGGTAGATTTTAGATTTTGTGTCCATTTACCAAGTAGCCGCTTCACACTGTCCAGCTATTCTGGTGTGCAAAGACTGTGACTGCCCATTCCACTGAATTGTTGAACTTTCCAAACAAGAAGCTTTCAAGACTACATGCATCACCCCTCCCATAGAGACTAGGTATCTCTGCAGAATCCTCAAGTTTGGAAATAAAACCCATCTACTGTCATAGCTTCCCTCGCCCTTTTCTGAGAAGCAAGACCATTTCCCAAATCGCTTCCTGAGGTGCCACTTCAGCAAAAGGTATTCCTCTGCAATAAGGAAAAAGTCACTGATGATTAAAATGCACAATTACAGGGGGTAAAAAAGTAATGAAAGGAAAGAAAAGAAGAAAAAAATTACTGTATGTCACAGATATGTTAGATTTTGTGAAGATGCAGGGGACACAGAGAGTTAATTTCTATAGATGGCCCAAGGCAGGGTTTGATTAGACAGTAATGGTGTGAAATAGATGCAACTGCTGCCAAATACTCTAACAAAAATCATTTGTAGAGTGATTCCAATAAGTTGGTTGCATGTGCTTTTAAATTATTCTGACTGCAATCCAACCACAAACACCTTGAGTTTTCCTCCACTGCTTTAGGACTGAAAGGCTACTTTCCCTCCAGCTGTAATACTGTGCAATTTCAAAAGATCTCAATTTGATGACAGATCTTCCCTCAGTGTTGCTTGTTTGAATCCTTACTTTTTGCAATAGTTACACTATTTGTACGTGTGGTTAAACTAACACTGGCTCAGAAACTTCAGTCAAACTGAGGAAACCAGTGTCTGACAAAACACCTAGCATAGATAAAAGGCTGTGTCCCTTCAGCATCATCACAGTGTCATCACTCTGCAATTATTTCAGCCATATTCAAAACAGAACAGGTCTTATATCCCATCAAACACGATTTAAATATCTATGATCTCTCTTATAGGTTCTGTGACATTTTATCCAATGAAGTATTTCCCCTTCTTGTAATCCAATGATTTGTTTCTTAAGATTTTGCTTATCTGCAGAGGTTGCAACTCATACTAATGGCATTGAGCCACTTTAATACATTGCTGTATTTGGCCTCAGAGAGGACAGGCTAGCAAGGAATAGGGAAGTGACATCTGAGACGACACCAGGCCCTTGTGATACAATCTGACTCCATACTTCCCTGTTCATTATTTTAATAGCTAAGTAATTGTTGGTTTTCTGTTCTTGTCCTATATATTTTCTGGAACTGAACTAGGACTCCCTGTTTGAGGAATCAGCCAAATATGGTAGCTCTCCAGATGCATGTGATTCCATACAGTGCAAGCATGACCTATTCTCCTTCTACCTCTTCATTTATTCACCCTTTTGTCCTGGCAGATGTGCAGACTGAAGACAACAGCACTTGTTACCCTCCCTGGATATCCTTATTTTTCATCTTTGCTCTTCCTCTGGGTCCCACCGTTGATGCCGAAAGAAACAGGGATAAAACCTAAAACCATCAGTTAGGAAACTTCCCTGCAGACGTGCATGTGTGGAGAGCTTACAGAACAGCAAGTCATAACAAAACTGTGATGAAAGCAGAGATACAGGAGAGAGACCTGCTGAAAAACTTCAATCAGATTCTCCAAGCCTTGGTTGTCCATTCGTTTCTTTGGCAGCCTGAGCTGTGCCAACAGTTTCTGCTTCTCACCTGGCCTTCCCTTCCTAACCTCAGGCTGTCTTCCCACTGCGTCAAGTGAAGCTGCATGATGAACTGGACTGGGGAACTGATCCAGCCACAAAATGATAATTTTTCTCTGCAGACAACTTTCCTTTAGTCAGTTACTTAAATTGGTCCATGCAGTTGCCCAAATTGCTGTGCAGGAAGGGTGAAGAGGATAGACATTTGCTTACCTCTACTAGATCAGCTGAGCTTCTCAATGTGAAACCAAGGCCTGAAAAGTAATGTGAGGGGAGAAGTAAACCTTGCTGCTATGTTCCTTATCAGTTTCTGTGATAGTGGTTCCATCCTGATTCTTCATACTTAAATGGAAAGGGACTGCTTGTAATTCATTAAGCTCAATCAGAGTTTGGAGCACACATGAACCACAACTGCCAATTTATCCAGATTCAATGTTTCTTTCACCTGATTCTTATGCAGCTGAACTAACAAACTGTATTAATCCCCAGGAGGCTGCTTATTTTTTCTTTTTTTATTTAAAAAGAAAATGAGAGCTCATGGCCACAAAACTGTTTTCTTCATTTTTAATTGGCTTTTCCCCCACTCACATATTTATTAAAACCTATTATATCCCTCTAAAAAAACTGACTTACCCTAATTTTATCTGTTTTTTCCATTATTATCCTTCTTGACCCAAACCTGTATAATCCCCCTGCTTCAATATGCCATTCTTAGTGGCATTCTTTTTCCATCCTGTCTCAAAATAGCCCCTCAGTGTAATATTAAACACGTTTATTATCTCTTGTTTCTTCCCTACTCCTGCACAGGAGGTTTAGCATGTGGTACTTTTGTGATGCAGTGTATCACTGTTTCCATGTTTATTCTGAATTTCTGGGCTACACTGACATGAGTGGCAACAGATAAAGATCAGGTAAGCAAAAGTCCAGCAGAGCTGACCGAGCTGTGTCTGCTTCCACCAACAGCAAACTCTGCTCACCCTTCTCAGTAACTTTTGATAAAGCAGCATTTAGCCAATAAATGTATAACCTGCTCTCTAAGGCAGGCAGGAGTATTTTTGTCACCCTCCTGCTGCTGCACAGCACCACCACAAACAAATGCTGTGGCTGTTCGACAAAGTAGACAGACGCATCCTGGTCCACAGTCCCAATCTTTTTGCCTTCCAGATCAGTTAGACTCACTGAATTTTGGTACAAAGCTCCCTTGTCCTTTACAAGAAACTACATGGAGAAGGAAGAAAGGGAAGGGAGAACACCTGATGGGACACTGAGATCTCATTCCAGCAGAGTTGGAATGCCACTGTGGCATATACCTGGCTCTCAAATTTTTCTTCTTCCTTCTTCTCTCCATTAAGCCATTCCTGGACAGAAGTCTAAATCTCCCTATATTTTTTTTTCTCAAAATCTACTAAGTGGGTATCACTGTGCCTGGTAATCCATTCTTCCATGCACTGAGTCCAAACAGGTTAAAACATCAGCAGGTTAAAAATCAGAGTTTTCCAGTAACTCTTTCCCTCTCTCTGCATCAACAAGAAGAGATAAATACATTTATACCAGCTATAAATCTAGCCCATTCTCAATTCTCTGCCACAATGTCAGAACAAATCAGTATATTGAGAACAACAGTCACAGCAAATAAATCCAGATTTTTGCCTGGATCTAGAAGGGAATATTCTATACAGGGATGATGACATCTGTATCTAAAGATGATATCAGTATTTTTCATGTCTAGACTATACAACATGCACTAAATTACTCAAAGAAATATTACACTGCTTTACTCTCCCAATAACTCCTCTCATCTCCTCCCCCTACATGCCTTCATACTTTTCTGATTCGTGTTTACAAATGTGTACCTACCTTGTTGTTTTTAGAAATAATACCTAAAAATTGCCTGACAGGCTACCTGCCTAAAAGATCAGAGTAATGTTTGGATCATCCTAGTCCATGCATGCAGCTCATCTGTGTCGTCACGACCATGTCATGCCATGGAATACATAAAGAAATAAAACTAAGTGAGCTAGCAACATAGTGAAAATCAACCAAACTGACCATTATCATATGCTATACATTGCTTCATCTGCATTTCACCTTCTCAATAAACCCAGCCTAGCAGAAAGAATGCTGACATTTTTGGATGTTCTGTTAGGATCAGTAATTTTCAAGACAGGATTGCAAAAAGCCCCCAAAAGCCTGATCTGGTGTTAGTGCTGCCCTTGCCACGAGTGAGAGAGCGGACTAGATACCTCTTCAGTCTCAAGTTACCTGTGATTCTCTGCCAGTGTTTTGTGTATCTGACAAGCTGTAGGTTTTAATAGCATTTTGGACGCAAGTCCCTCAAAAAACAGGAGAACTTTTCAAGTGCCTGCCTAGGAATCAGATGTCCGTTCTGCACGCACATGAAAACCAGCTGGCTTTCCACAGTAATCTACTGAGGACCAAACCCATAAACAGTAAGCACAGGCGGCCAGGCTGACCTACATCAGTGTTTCCGGTGTGACTAACACCTTCTAATGTGTTCAGCATGGCCATTTCTATGGTGAGATGCAGAAGGACCACTAATTCGTCAGCAGTAACAACAACTAGCAAGATGTGCAGGGACAGACGCTGTACAGATAAACTATGGTACCAAATGATAAGAGCCTGCATTCAACCACCTTTCCCGTGCTGAGCCTTTCAAAACAAAGAAACTCCTTTCACAAGGACACTTTTTTGCTGTATTTTTTCTTTAGTGAAATCAAATGTTTCCAACAACACCAGGAGATACGGTCCCTTCTGCCCTTTGTTTTACGTGCTTGGATGACCAGATTTTTAGAACAGGTCAAACAAATTCCAGAGTAGCTTATCAGTCACTTAAAAAGCTATAATACCTTGACTGCATACCAAGGTCAAATATTTCTGCAGTACTGCTTTTCATAAGGCCTCATCAACATGCTAAGTAAGATAACATTCTTATCTCTGTATCCAAGATATTTTGCAACTTCGTCCCATCTATCACACCTAGCATATCTTAATAGATCACGTTTAGAAACAGTCCTCATACCTCCCATGAACATGTTTTTCATCCTTTTTTTTTCTCACTGTATTATTTTTTAATTTTTCTGTTTGGCACCTCTAGCACAAATGAAATAATAAAACAGGAACCATCCCAGAATTATGCAGTAATATTTAAGGATGTTATAATCAGCTTCATGAAAAAAGTAGGCTGCAAGACTCATTAACCCAGGCGCATACTTGTTTTTACCATGTATAGTCATACAAATGGCAAAGACTGAGTTTTGTTCTGCCTCCTTAAAAAAAAAAAAAAAATCTAAAAATATTTCAATTGATCTTCCTTCCTCCAGTCTGAGTGAGCTGATATTTATATTTTCCGTAACATAAAAGACAAAAGCTGCACTGGCCTGCAAGTGAATGGCTATTTAGACCCGCCTAATACACTATTCTTAGCAGTTGATGTAAGTAACTGCACATGTGGCAACCCTCGCATTTAGGTTTCAGTGAATGTGCATCTTCTGCTGACTAGGCCTGCAGGTGTTGTTTGGAAAACTGATTGCTGAAACAGTGGAAGGCACAGGAAAAGGGTGCTCCGATATAGGTATACGACATTTCATTTCTGTGTACTGGTCTGTCCAGGAAATAGGTATCTTTCCGTATAACGTTATTCTTGGCTAGATATTATAATTGACTGTATCAAGATATAATTTTACCTGGGAAGCATCATGCAAGCTATGCTACAGCCTTACCTCTACTTCTGGGGCTGTTTGGTTGAATCAGTTAATGGAGTTTTCTATCATATCTTTAGGTCACAGGTCTTGAAGTTAGACCTTGAAATTCTCTTCACACAACATAGGATAGTTAAGAATGGTAGGTTTATGAGGAAGACTCACACATTTCATTAGCATCTAATGCAGAGGAAAAGGGAAGAGGGACAACATTTTTGGTCTAACATCACAAGCATTTCTTGAGGTTGAACAGAGATGCTATAAACTACATCAAAGTAACCTTTAGTTGTCAAGGCTGCACGACCATTTCTCCCATGTGATAACAAACAGCCAAATGCCAACACTGATGGTCATCTGGTGCTTTAAAGCATAAAACCTGGGAGATGCAACAACATAGATGAGCAATGCACTGATGTGTTCCCCATGGCTTGCCTGCTACGAGGTTAAGCCACAGCGCTTAGCATGGGGTAAAAAGGGCTGTGGCTGTTTCTGCTACAACCTAAGCAGTTAAACCCAGTGACCAGGTTCAGCAGGCAGATGCAAAAATTCCAGCCTTTCTAACTACAGAGAATCATCTTCTGTCAACAGCAATCTGTACAGCTCCCTGGTCAATAAAAACTCACTTTACCAGCATGGATCAGCTGCAGCTTGACAATACACCGAACCATGACTGCAGTTATTGTAATTCTTCAAAATGCCTGGTGTTGTTTGCAGCAATTTTGGTCTTTCCTGAGTCAAGTCTGTCTCAGCTAACTTCCTTCTTCTGTCAGTCATCAGGATTGGCCGTACAACACGGCATCAGTGAAATGACAGCACAATAACTCCCTACGGTTTAACAAACACTTCCATTGTGTATTAATACTCTGTCCATCAAATCCACAGATACTGCTGGAGGAGCAGTCACCTATGCTTTACAAAGCACTGAAGGTTTCCCATGCAGAGTAGTAACCGCCCACATACATGACCTCTTCCACCTTGCATTAGAAAACTGCTACTGAACAGCAGCTGCTTTCTTTACGTCACATACTGATTGCAAAATGGATAGGAAGGGTCATAAATCCTCCTGATACGTGGTGGCACACTTGCTTCTCAATCAAATTAAAGCAAAGTTATGGCAAGGAGTAGGACATACTGCATGTAACAACTTCACAGCTCTTGGGAGGTCTGTGTCTCAGAAAAGGTAGGATCTTATGTCACTGAAGACATAAGAGTCCTGATCTAGAAGGACATGTCAAATATGCAAGGGTGCACAGACAATAGAAGCACATCTAGCCGTTCGTCAGTGGTTTTAAGAACTGAGTGAAACCAAGCAGCAATAATGAAGGAAATGCACCAAAAAAATCAAACTCATTTGCAATGACAGAAAGTTGGCCTTGTCCTAAAAAACATGCTTAAGTGGCATGACTGTATCTTAAAGAATTTATATTATACATGAATATATTGTAAACCAAAATGATTTCACTATTGTCATTACAGTAGGACAACGGTATTTTTTTTTCAATTTACAAAATAATTACGAAATATTGTTAAAAACATATTTACACAACATACCACCCTCTAAACTGATCTATCAATGCATCACCTTCAGCTACTTTCTTGGCCAGAAGCCAGTTAGTAAAACCAGTGACCTCAGGTCACCTTTGTTCCAGAATGCTACAAAATCACACTTACAGTTTTCCCTGCATTCCTTGCTATGCGGTGAATATTTATACTGAGCTTAAAGTTGTATTACTCAACATGAATATGGAAACAGTTGTGCCAGCCACACTCACCGCATTACAGTTATCCACTTTAGCTCATTTTTTGCAGAACAAAGCAAATGCTGCTGCGCGCAGATGCGACTGTAACATTAAACACTGCCGGGGCAAGTGCTCCACATTAATCTCTAAAATAAAGATTGTAAAAAATCCATCATAATGTTTTCGCTGCACTTACTACTGCCTTGTGACAAAAAGCTACTGCGCTGTATATCTAGTGCTGAGACTGCTAATGAAGCGCACATGTCAAGACTTGTCTGACTGAAGCATAAAACATCTCCTCAGTTGAGTCCCTCCCTTGCCTGTGGTTTGTGTGTCTCTGCATACACACACACACACGTGCTCTCTCTCTGTCCTGTCTTCTCCCTAGAGCATCATACCATTTAACAGGAACATGCTGTGCAGTATCAAGCTTCAGTCTGAACACCAAGAAAATCCACTTCCCACTGCTAAATCAATTCCAGATAATCTTTGCAACGAGAAGAACCTACCCAAAACAGTGTTGAGAGAAGGTGTAAAGTGATTGGAAGAGTAAGCCAAGCTTCCACAAAGCATCCACATGCTGCTCAAAGTGAGACGACTGAAGTGAAAGCCAGCCTTGATAAGACTGGAAAAGACAGCTCTGTGTGTCGTGTGCATTCTGTATCCGTGTGAATCCACACCTGTTAGTGCAGCAATACCACGTTCCCATATACGTGCTCTCCTCCTGTTGTAGTGACGAGTCCTGAATCTACTGATTCCAAGATGCTGACCAAGCTGAATATGGCCCCAAAGGATTTACAAATGGTTAGGACATACTTCTTCTGAGGAACCCCTGTTGTGACATATGCTGCAACATTAAGGAGATTTTAAATACAGCTGGGATGGGAAGTAGAAGTTAAGAGGAGCAATGGTAACGCGCCCAGACAGAGCCGTATCATTATGTTGTGCTGGTCTTGCTTCATGGATTCATACCATGACTGAACAGGTGCCAGGCCGGGCCGCTCACCCAAACCACGCTCACCGAGGCACTCCTAACTGGACAGCCCTGACTGCCCTTGTGCAGCCTGAGTACTAGGGTGTCTTCCTAATTGCCTTTCATTCACCTAATGGTCCTGAGTCCTCCTCCTCCCGACGGCTTACCCAGCTGTGCCGGCAGCTGGCAGCCAGCCGCGGATGGATAGAGGGTGGGCGGGAGCGCAGGGCCGGATAACCCACCCAAATCTCCGCGGCGGCTCTGCTCCCTTACCGTCTCCGGGTCGTTCTCAAACACCTCCCGGGCCTCCTCCTTGGTGCAGTGCTCCTCCACGCACTCCCTCTCCAGGTGCCCTTGCTTGGTCTCCTCGAAGATCTGGTAGGCTCGCCGCTGCCTCTGCCGCAGGAACTGGGCAGCCTCCGGGGCGCGCAGCAGCACGGCTGGGCAGCCGAGCGCCGGGGCGGCGCGGGGGAGGCGAGGAGGACGACGAGGAGGACGAGGAGGACGAGGAGGACGAGGAGGACGAGGAGAACGAGAGGAGCAGGAGGAAGGAGCAACGGTGAACAACTGAGCCCGCCTGGCCGCCCCGAACCCTCCGATCCCCCACCCCGCACACCCAAGCGCCCCGCCGAGGGGCACCGACCCTCCTTCCTGGGCGCACCGAGCGCCCTCCCTGCCCGGCGCTTTCCCCGCGGGTCGCCGCGGCCTCGGCGCGGCCCCTCACCCGCATCTCCCGCTGCCAGCCGCGGTCCTTACCGCGGCCGCGAAGCTGCGCATCCCCCCGCACCCACCCCTGCCCCAGCCGCACACCCGCCGCTCGCACACACACACGAGGCGGCGGGGGATGCTCGGCGGCGTGTGCGGGGGGGACGGGCCCTCCGCGGTACTCACTCTGCGAGGAGTCCGCCGCCAGCAGAACGAGCAGCAGGGCGGCCCCGAGGGGCGCCGCGGGATGCGGCATGATGCGGCGCGGCGGCTGCGGCCGGGCCGGGCCGGGGCGGGCCGTGGTGGCGGAGCGGAGCGGAGCGGAGCGGGGCGGGCAGCGGCGGCGCGGGCGGGGAGCGCGCTGCTACTGCGGGAGCGCGGCGGCGGGAGCCCAGCGGGGGAGCCGCGGAGCTGCTCGCCCGCCCGCCCGCCCTGCCCAATCGCTCGCCAAGGCACCGCCGAGACGCCGCACAGGGACACACCTCGCGGCGGAGCGGCCGCCCGGCCCGGCCCCGCGTACCTGCCCCGCGTACCTGCCCCGCGTACCCGCCCGGGAACGGCAGTCACGGGGAGTCGGGCCGATGGGCAGCCCGCAAGGACCCGGGGAGCGGGCGTGGAGGCTGCGCCCTCACCTCCAGGCACATCTCTTTAATGGCTCCAGGGCTTACATTAGGAAGGGAGAAGCTGGCACGAAACCCAACCCAGTCTTGCTGTAAATTAGAAACTTGGCTTTTCCCCACACACCAACGCAGGTTTTCTTCAGTAATACATTTTCAGTTTATTTCAGTATTTTAGGATAGCCTCCTCAGGAAAGAGATGAATGTTGTTTATACCGATATGTTGCAAGCCATCCTTTACTGTCCCTTGTCCATCCATACTTACACAGAACATGTTCAGTGTGGGAAACCCTACCAGTTGTAACTCAGAGCTATAGGGTCAGAGCTCACAGCTGCACTTAGCTTGCCTTTTTGCCACCGTTTTAAAGTCACCCCTTTTATCTGTAGTGCCCTGCAGAAGGGTCAGTGTGACAGAGGACTCGAGTAACACCCAATCTACACATTCTTCAAGAAAACTTCAGTGGCATAACCTGTTTGAAAAGAAGAACTTGACAAGTTTAATTTTATTATTTAGCTAAATCTAATACAGACTTTGTGTATCCACAATAAGTTACTACAAATATAATACATGTAAACAATGTATTTATAACACATGTAGTTGAAGTAACATACATGAAAACATAAGAGCATACGCATTCAAAGCAACATCCCTAGGCTGGCATGTTCTGTCTTGACAATGGCTAATAGTAGACATATAGGTAACAGGTATAAGAGCATATAGACCAGCATGGTTTCTTTCTGTTTTCAGCTCCAAAAGTACAGAGGAAGAGCTCTCAGTTAGTGTCCACTGCAACACTAACAGCCACAGATGTACCTCTTGTCTATGAATTTGTCAAACAGCTTTTTTGATCTGCTGGTACTCCTGGTCTTCAGGTGCGTCAGGAAGGTTCCAAATGTGCACAAAGGCTAGACAGGAACTTTTTCTCACCAGTTTTAAGTCCAGTGCTTAATAATTTTACAGGGTACTTGCATTTTTTTCATCTAGTGAATGATCATGCCCTATTTGTTTTCACCATATTGTTTTATAGACCTCTTTCATATGATTTCGGAACCGTCCCTTTTCCTAAGCTATAAAGCTTTGTTCTGTTATTTGTTTCCCAACCCCTCTGAGCTGGCACTGCTCAAAGAAGCAGTCCCACCGGTCCCCATTGCTTTTTTCCTGTCCTTTGGCTACATCCTCATCTTGTGCTAGAATGCAGCAAACCTGATCAGAGTAACCCAACAAAAATTATTGATGTTATTTCAGATCGGTTCCCCCCTGAGTTGCTGCACAGCTGCACAAACACCAAAAGGGAGAGGCTTTCAGGAGTGACAGCGAGTAGCTGCAGGCAAAGGAGTGTGGGCCTAATTTCAGCAGAAAAGCTGGCCAAAATGGCTTGTGAAGCTACAGCTGCAGGCATAGGTTTCCTAGGACTGGCTGCCACTTTCCTCCCTATGTCTTGTGTCCCCCTGCCCACATCCAGAGATGTGGTTATGCTGTTTTAGCTCAGTCACCTGGCAGGAAACTCTTCCCTTTTTTAGTGTATGTGTAGTGTTTTCTACCAGGTTGCTGTGCTGAAAAAACTCAATGACAGCACGAAGTGTGGAGTGGCATTGAAGCACTAAATCCATAGTCTGCTTTGGGATTTCAGTCTGGGCGCCCAAACAGAAACCATTCCTGATCTTTGTTTTCATCCTGTTCTGTATCTTTTCCATTTAGACCTCTTTTCAGACAAAGTGGACAAAACTACATGCGATATTCAAGATGTGGTTTTTACAGCAGCACTGTCCTGCTTCTTTCTTACTTCTGTTTTTTTCTTACTATTTCCAAATGTTACGTGGGTTCCTTTTTAATTCCTGACTTATTCTTTCCAAAGAGCCATGAACAAGAGGTCTGAGACCTCTTTCCTGAGTGGAATTGATGTTTTACCAGTGAATACAGAAGGTAAGGGTTGTCTTTCATGGGTGTATCACTTTGTGTGTCTGCATATTAAATTTCACTTGTTGTTTATTATCCTGTCACATTAAAAGTGCTACCAAGCTATACAGCCGAGTGAATCAAACTGCTTGTTGCTACCAAAACAGGTCGTCCCACTTTTCCTTCCCTCCATGCTTTCACCTTTTCCCTAGATGCACAACCTTTGTATGCTTTTGTCACTGATGTGACCTCTCAGCAAGTCAATTCAACTTACTAAGCAAAGATAAAAGTATTTTTTTGTTTTTCTAAATGTCTTGTGATATTCTCAATTACCAGTTTAAGATTTGTCTCTTTAGATGAATTTTGTATTATTTGCCAAGTGACCTCATGGCATTAAACTTCTCCATAAAATTTCTGAAGATGTTGAACAGCAGAGATTTTTGTGGGTTCTGGAAACTGCATTATATTGTGTAATCTAATGATGAGTTTTCTTTCTTTTAGATGATTTTTTTATCCATTTCTGTTTATTCCATATGATCACATTTTGAAGCATATGGTGAAAGACTAGCTAAAAAATTTTTAAAATCTAGGTATATAATGTTATCGGAACCATCTAAATAAATATCAGTCCTTGAACTTCAAATGGGTTTGCAAAACATGACATCCTTCTTGGTATGCAATGCTGATTCTTCTCCAACATATCATTCAGTTTACCAATTCTATTCTTTATTATATTTTCCATTAAGTTATTTGGAACAGAAATCAAGCACTGATTTCGGTGAGCTCAGAAGTCCTTTCAGTAGTCCTATTTTCCACCTTCCATTCTTCTGGCATGGTAGCGTTTAAGGCAGATTTAAGCAATGAGTTGCATAAAGCAACAGGTTCATTTTCTTCAGAATTTATGTGTTTATTCCATCTGATCTCAGACATCCCAGTGAAAGATCAGTTAGGGAACATGAAAAACAGGATAGAAAAATAATGAAGGGAATCTTAAAACAATGTTATAGGAAATGCCTGTACTCTCAGCATGTCTCATTTTAGACTCTCTTTTAATTTTAGAGTAATCTAGTCACTGAGGTTTCCAGATGTAAACCTGAACTGTAGGATTAGTTTCCACTGGGTTTTAGACACTCATCAGAAATATGCACCAAATTTAACATATGTTGAGAGAAGTGACTAAAAATACTAGTAGAAAGTGTTCATTAAAGACCAAAAATCAAAAAAATCACAGAATCACAGAATACGCGAGTTGGGAGGACCCACAAGGACGAATGAGTTCAACACTCAGGCCTGCACAGGACCATCCCCAAGAGTCACACCATGTGTCTGAGAGCACCGTTCAAACACCTCTTGAACTCTGTCAGGCTTGGTGTTGTGACGACTTCCCTGAGGAGCCTGTTCCAGTGTCCAACCACCCTCTGGGTGAAGAACCTCCTTCAAATATCCAACCTAAACCTCCCCCGACACACCTACAGGCCATTCCTTCAGGTCCTGTCACTGGTCACCACAGAGGAGTGATCAGTGTCTGCCTCTCCTCTTCTTCTCATGGGGAAACTGTAGGCTGCAATGAGGTCTCCCCTCAGTCTCCTCCAGGCTGAACAGACCAAGTGCCCTCAGCTGCTCCTCATATGGCTTCCCCTCCAGGCCCTTCACCATCTTCATTGCCCTCCTTTGGACACTCTCCGATACCTTACTATCTTTCTTATCTTGCAGTGACCAAAACTGCCACAATATTCAAGGTGAGGAGGGCAGAGAGGGACAATCCCCTCCCTTGACTGGTTGATGATGCTGTGCCTGATGCCCCCCAGGACACGGTTGGCCCTCCTGGCTGCCAGGGCACTGCTGACTCATATTTAAATTGCCACTGACCAGGACCCCCAGGTCCCTTTCCATGGCACTGCTTTCCAGCCTCTCATTCTGCAGTTTGTCTGTATATCTGGGGTTGCCCCATCCCAGGTGCAGAATCTGGCACTCTCCTTTGTTAACTTCATATGATTTGTCAGTTACCATAACTTAAATCAGTCATTCCAAATTCTGATGAGTGTCCATTGGTTTTTCTTCGTTACTTAATCCCAAACCAAAAACCAAGGTAGCATTTGCATTTCAGGGCAAACCAGTGCATAGTATGTAGCCAAGCTGCATAGATGTAGTGGAAGAAGGTTTAACTGAGCAAAGTTCCTTTAGGTTCCTGCAACTAATTACATTTGTGGGCACCAATAGTCAAATGAAACTAAAATGTCCTGAGAAGAGTATATAAGCCTCACAACCTTAGAACTAAAGAAGGAGGGCAATGAAGCTGGTGAAGAGTCTGGAGCAAAAGTCTTACGAGGAGTGGCTGAGTGAGCTGGGGTTGTTTAACCTGGAGAAAAGGAGGCTCAGGTGGAGATGTTACAACTCTCTACAACTACCTGAAAGAAGGTTGTATCAAAGTGGGGGTCAATCCCTTCTCCCAGATAACAAGTGATAGACAAGAGGAAATGGCCCCAAGTTGTGCCAGGGGAGGTTTGGATTGGATACTGGGAAAAATTTCTTCACTGTAAGAGTGGTTAGGCATTGCAACAGGCTGCCCAGGGAAGTAGTAGAATCACCATTCCTGAAAGTGCTTTAAAAACATGTGGAGGAGGCACTTGGGAACATAGTTTCGTGATGGTCCTCGCAGTGCTGGGTTAACAATTGGACTCAGTGATCTTAGAAGTTTTTCCCAACCTAAATGATTCCATGATTTGATATTATGGAGAAGAGGAGGGGATTCCCAAGCATGCCCTTCCTTCCTTCCGTCAATCCTCCAGCCAGGGATACAGTGGGGTGCATGCTTCTTGACTTCTGAAGGACCATCTTTTCAATGTAAAGTACTTCTTTGACCTCAAGGAAAAATGAATGTTGTTGTCCCATGCTGTTGTCCCCTATGAGTTGTCCCACACTGTCAAAGTATCTCAGATTTTAGAGACAAGTTTCACATACTCATTCCACATTAATTTTCTGTTATTTTTCTTCTGAAAGTGCTCCAAAGGTGGTATTTCTATTTTTCTTCTGTTCTATGAATAGGGAGGAGTAAAAGGATGTGAGATTACATCAGAATATTAAAAAAATTAAATTATTGTGGAAGGCAACATACTTAAACAGAAAATCCCTGTGAGAGTAAGAGAGCTGATTCCATGATCCTTGACCTGAATGCACTACAGGCTGGGTGATTGCCAAATATGCTCAGCACATTAAGATCTGGAACTTGCTGCTTAGTTGTGTGAACTATGATCACAGCCTGATGCCAGGAAATAAACTGGAGGTTTCAAGGACAGGAAGCTCTGAACTGTTGTCTTGTCCCCTCTGTGCCTGTCTTGGTTCCAGGTGAATTGGATTTCTGTTGGGGATAGGGTCAGGACTGCAGAAGAATTCAGAGAGTGGAAGGAAACCAAAGACATCATCCTTGAATCTTCTGCCTGAAGGATGGTGTTGTGACCT
>JAWMRA010000001.1:89331398-89383416 GCA_035584735.1 Pseudotriccus pelzelni | reverse complement strand
TTCACCCTGCACGTTGTGTCTGTGTCTTGTTCCTCTGGGACTAAACACGTGGAGCTGCAACTCAAGAAAAGGACCCCCGCTGGTCTCGGGACTTTCACCCTCTCCCATAACCTTTCATTAGAGGTCAAAATGATGACTGAAAAGAACTTAGGCACCAGCAAACCCAAATTTCTTATCTGGTCAATGGCACTCCCTCTGTGGCAAGCAAGACAATGAGCAAACCCCTGGGCAGAACATGCCACCATCATCTACAGGTGAATTCTCAGACTAAATGGCACTGATCAAAAGCATCAGACCTCATGCCAGTCTCATGCCACAAGACATCACAGCTCCCTGTTCTTTAAGTACCTCTGCAGATCATAGAAGGGTTGAGGTGGGGATGCAGGACCGTAGGGTCGGTTTTCTGTGCAATCTGAGCCATCACAATGCAGTTAGCTCTGAGCACCTGGGAGGTGAAGAGCCCAGTGGGGCTGTTGTATGTGTCATGACAAGAAGATTTTGTGGAGCAAAAGGAGAAATTGGATGAGGTCCTTCCGCAACTGACTTTGCTTTTTACTTCTTACTCTCCTTGTAAAGAATAGTTTTGCTGTCTTCCATTTTGGGAAAGACTTCTGGATCCCTGCGATCCAAGCATTATATTGAGGAGTTAGCTGCACTGTGGAGGAAACCCAGTTCCTCTGCCACACACGTGCCTTTGCAGGTGTATTATCCAGCTATTAAGTTGTAATAGATTTCTTGCTTGAGGATAAAGCGCCCATTGTACCATCACTAAATGCTTCTATAGTATCTCCTTATGTTGCCATTTGGCATTACAATTCTGTGGAGTTTGACAGGTATCTTGATTTTCACCCACATGTGAGAAGGCGAAGAATGGAGCTCACACACTGGAACTGCTGTGGGCAGACAGATTATAAATAGCTTTAGGATGTCCCCAACAGGTAATTTCCATCAAAAAAGCAGCACCATAAATATCCTACTGTCTTCACACACACACAAATCTTGACTGTATGGAAATATTACACAAAAATTCCTTACTGAAGCAGAGTCATTTTGAAGAGTTGAAGATTTGTAATTCTGCTTCACCCAAAGATGAAAGAGCTCCTGTAGTAGTGTGTGGAGCTTCTCCAGCCAGACCTAAATTAATGAGGAAAAGTATGTGTTCCCACGCTAAAAATTGAAGATTTCTTCTTGTCATCAGCAGGAATTGAACTCAGAGCACAACAGAGGAACATTTAATGGAGAGAAAGCAATTCCTGCTGCTTGGAAAACCCATGTGATAGCTCCACCTGGATCTTGTCCTAAAGTGCCATGGACACAGATGAATTGGAGCTTTTTGCACAGTCTGCACTGTCCTTTTTAAAAACAAAAGAGTTTAAAACACTTCACCTAATGTCTGGCTGTAAAGTGAACCAGAATAAATTAAAATTGTGAAGTGCTTGTACTAGTGAGAAGTGGGAGTTGAAAGGTAACAAGAATAGGATGCGAGTCTTCTAAGAAGATTTCAAAGCACTTACCATAATGCTGGATAGTCGTGCAGCTCCATTGAAAGATGTTACTAATGCAGGTGTGGAACCATATTCAAAGATACAGATTGATGTAGAATGAGAGTGGTGATGTAAAAGGATGTCAGAAGGATGAGAAAATGCAACTAAAAGCCATTAGAGGCCATGCTTTGATTCAGGCTATTTTCAGATTCCTGGATAAAAGTGAAAATTTACTCTCACCTCTTCCAAATATAAATCCTTCATGGAGCCACACAAACATGTCTTTGTTTAGATCGGGCCAATGTTTCTGTGAGAGAATGTGAAATTTCATCAAGAGGTTTCTAATAATGCTAATGGCACAGAATTCCTCTTACCTGGTACCTTCAGATTAAACATTTTCTAATAAAAACAAGCACACGAAAGGTCTCCTTATACTGCTTATCTCTTTGAATGATCAGCATATATTGACTCAAGAAGAAAAGGGTTAACTTTCAAAATACACCTCAATTTAATGAGAATGAAATGAATGAGAAGAGTAAGTAAATTTAGACTAGAGAAAGAAAAAAAGACATGGATAAAAAAAAAAAAGCTGAGTGCATGGAGGGAGTTGTAGAACAAAGGTTTTTTGTCTTTCACATGTCATTTACTCAAAAAGAAATTTCATAAAAGACTTCCTAATGACTATCTTCAATAAGGGATCCAACCCCTGTTTTCTGACAGTGATGCATTATACTGAACGGAGAAGGAAAAAAAGCTTCTTTTCCTATAGGTGCTAGTCATGCCCATGTCCATATGCTGAACTGAATGACCACAGGAATAACCTTTGCATGGGACCAATTTCTCTTCAGGGCCATCAGCTTTGCTGCTGAATGCTCCTCCACAGTCAAGACAACTGAATCTTGCATTGAAGCATTGCACCAACATGGAACAATCTGTTTCTTCTTCTGTCTTCTCTGATGTCCTCATCCCAGTGGAATTGGGCTGAGTTAAAACAAGGGGCATCCCGGAGAGGAGGAAATTATGGTGACCTGCACAATTGTCAGGAGACAGTTAAGAGAAAAGGCAGTGTCAGCAGATGGAGCGCAGTTCTGACTTACATTGAGGACTAGAGTGCAACAAGCCTAATCCCAAACCAGATTCTCTGAATATGAATGAACTTTTAAGTGATGTAGGGTGTTTCATAAATATTGTTAGTGGATGTGATTTGATTTGTGCTTTATTAGGCCAGCAGTATTTCTATATATTATGAGGTCATCCTGGTTTCTATTCCTATACCTTCCACATGTACTCGTTTTCTAGGGCATTTTTAGTTGCTTGAATAAAGCCTCAAATAAATATAAATAAACTCAAGGATGACATGAGCAGGAAAAGAATATTGCAGCAAAACAGTAAGAACAAATATAAGACCATACAGTTTGTTATGCCTTACAAAACCACACCAGGGCTAACAGAAATACTAAGCTGGCGACTGGACTTGCTGAGACATTGTGTGAGTTGGAGCTGTCTCTCAAAGGCAGGAGGAAGGGTACTGATACCCATTTGAAAGGGGTATCTTAGCAGAAGAGCATGATATATTCTTTATTGTACTCATTAACTCAAGGCAATAAAACCCATAACTGAAGAATTGCTTACAAATAGAAAAAACCTGGCTTATTGGAAGCCAGTGGCTAAACTCCCAGCTTTATAACACAGTGTAATGCGGCGGTGAGAGACAAAACCATAGTTCTCAAGAGATGGAGCTCTTGCCAATGCTTTGATCTCCTAGAGGGGACCCTACGCTGAAGCAGCCTCAATGCATCAATCTGGGTTTGGAAGAAGGGAGAAGAGCTGTCACTGCTTAGCAGCTTCCAAACCCTGGTCCCTGGGGCAGCTTCTGGTGGTTGGGAAGAATTGCCTGGTAACGAGGAGCTGCCACCTTCTCATTTTCAGCTGTTAAACTGCATTTGAAGGAGCTGAAATAATACCAGAATAAAAACTTAGCTTACAATTTGTCAGGTTTAATATAACAAAATAGGAGGTATTTAATGGCATCTCTAAATTGCTTAGCAGATGAGTCTTTGCAGCAGAGCTCTAGCAGGGCCACGTTACAAAATGAAAACAGAGTTTTCTGTAATCTTTTATTGATCACCTCTTCATTCCAACAAAGTTTGTCAGCAGAATGCTATAACCTCTGGGGAGCGTGAAGGATGGGGAGAAGGTAACAGCAGAAGAAATTGTACTAGAGCAGGACAAGAAACAGACATAACCAAGAAAACAAGAAGTCTTTTCTTTTTTTTTCCTTTTTGGAAGTGTATGCAAATATATGTATTAAAATATCAACATTTAGATTTAATTTTTGAATGGAAAATAGAATATTTGATGTGCTGATTTCTCCATCCAAATGGAAATGTGTATATTTATCTATTTGTTGCTGCTGCTTATAATAATAATAACTATTATTATTGTTATTATTATTTTTAATAATAATTTAATTCTAAAACAGAAGATGTTCTGGGTTTTTTCTGGAAAGGAAATTTTAACTGTCCAGTCAGAGAGGAACTGAGAAGTGAATGAGGCTTGTTAATGTCTTTGTGGGAGACAAAGAAAAAGGGGGATCAGGCCAGAGCAGATGGTCATCCCACTATAAGCTTGTCATCATTGAGGGAAGGAGTTTCCAGCTGTCATGTTGTTGAGCATCCTCTGATGGACTGCTGTGAAGTTTCCATCTCCAAAAGTTGGAGGAAAGGAGACACCTGCAAAAACCAAAAGCAGCAGCCCAAAAGGAGGTGTGAGATACAGAGGGTGGCTCACAAGTCCTGGTGGCTTTTGCTTTCCCCATTAAACTGTCTCAACCCATGAGTTTTCTCACTTTTATCCTTCCATTTCTCTCCCCCCATCTCAGTGGGGTAGAGTGAGCAAGTGGCTGCGTAGGGGTCAGCTGCTGGCTAGGGTTAAACCAGGACATTCAGCAACATGTTATTTTAACCGGAAATATTAGGGAGGGAGAGGGATATCTAGGTGAAGTATCACTTTCCTTTTCAATTACAAATTGCTCTGAAAGATAGGGTAAAGTCACAATATATTACCAGTGAGAGCTGGTTTTGAGCCTGTCCTGTGCTAATTATATCAAATACCAAAACTTTCTAACATTAGTACTTAAAAGGGGCAAGAAGTATGTCAAGAAAATACATTTCATTCATGTGCAAGCTGATCTTCAGGTAAATGTATCAACGTTCTCTTTTTCTGCAAGAAATCTTTTGTGGTTTAGGTAGGTAGTGATATTATGAAAAGAAAAAGCAGGAGGCTTTATAAACATAAAGATAAAATGAGTCTGTACCTCCATCCACAGATGCACACAAATATAAACATATATGTATCTTGATATCCACAGATGTATCACCATGTCCCAGCATCCTACAAACACGGATCAGTTAAGCTACTTACAACACTCCTCTGAGACAGGAAGGTATTATTCCTGTTTACAGATTAGAAAGCTGAAGCCGCGAGGTGAGGAAGTTCAAATGTAAAACCCAGGAAGAGCTGGAGTTGACTTTAGTTTTTTAAGTCCAAGGTGGGGGTTTAGTATCCAAGGTTTACAATACCATCTTTTCGCTGCTTGACTTGATTTCAAAATTTCTATGGCCAAGAGAGAAAAATCATGGGATAGAATATCATTCAAATAAAAGAAGAAAATTATTGTTTCCTTCTAAGTTGAGAGACAGAAAATCTTACCCCTATCTTAGCTTGTATCAGATCAGTAATTTAAAAATTAAAGACTGATTCTTCAAAAAGCAATGTATTATTGCTATCATTGATGCCAGCTGGGTCTGCAAGTTCTACCACAGGAAGAGGTGAATAAGCAGTTGAGAAAACCTGAATTACACTCAATCTGCAATAATTAAAGCCTTTCTTGAGTCTTAAGGGCTGGAACCAGAAAAGCAATGGTCCAAAAGACCCAGTTCAGGAGCATGGTATTTTGTCATGGGCAGACCCCAGCGCACCATACAAAATACAGCAGCAACCCCCATTTTAAAGGAATAAACAGGGCAAAGCAGGTCTGGAGGGGCAGCAGCAACCCCTTTTACAGGCTGGTGTAAGCTGCAGGTTAGTAAATCCCCACTACAGGACACAGAGAGGGGCTTTCTTCAGCCTGTGGAGCTGACTCCTTGTCCCTGAGGAGCACACACTCACTTCCTATAAGCAACACTATGAAGCAGTGGAGGTGACAGAGGAGGGAACTTTGATACTGTGGTGCATGGAGAGGTCATTCAGAAGGGAACATGGTGTCTCCTACATTAACCCTTTTCAGAATTGTAATGATTATTTATACAGTATATTGTATACATTATACAGAGACTGTGTATTGTATACAAGACTCATCCTAGCACTGGATACTGGCCTCTGCTGCAGATTCTTTGCTAGGTTTACTCAGAAATTACTTGTATTGACCCTTTTCAAAGGAAACCCAGTTACCCAGTGGTTGCCCTTTGTCTGTAATCACTTTGCTTTCATCTCTGGTTTGGCACCAGCTGCACCAGAAAAAATGCACATAATTACAGTTTGCTTCTAAGTTATTTAACCAGAAATCCAAATTTTAAGTCCCAGAAATTATATATTGGTTATAACTAGGAAAAAAAAATCAATTATCCCTTTAAGGAGCTGGTGTTAAGCAAAACACTCCTACATCAAATCTGTTGCAAGGAAAGCACATTAATATTTGGGAAAAAAAAAAACAACTAACAGAAACTTCAGTCATTATCTGGCTATAAAATAAAGTTCAGCTGTTTTCTTACTAAAGTTTTCCAGTTCTTATTTTTATTGTGTGGATTGTTTATACGCTGTGCTCTAGAAACATTTCTTTGCATAAATGTTTGTATTAAGGGAGGGAGGAAAGGGTGGAGAAAAAACCCAACGAATAATCCACCGTATTTAAGGCTTTCAGTGTGTACATATGCTGCAAGGAAGATTCCCACAGCGTGGCTTACTCTATGCCAGGTGCATCTGCTGCCTGGAAACAGAGCACAGCTTTCCATAGCACTGGCAACTGTTGAAACTAGAAATCTTCAATGTGCCCATCACTTGTGCTGACACCAGCTCTTAGGGCAGGTGCAGTAACTGTACAGCAAATCACATTTTGGGGGTGAAGCCCCCTAAACCCCACGTGCCATATCCTGAAAGCAGGGGACTTGCTGTGTGTGGACTGCATGAGGTACACACCATGAGCAGAGGAGCTGCCCTTCTGTGCAGTGTGGTGGGGATGCAGCAAGGCCAGCCAGTACTTTTCAAGGCATTTGGTGGGAGATGAGGAAAGATGCTGTACCTGCTGCACTGCTGCTGCCAAGTGTCTCTCATGGGCAGTGCCACACTTAGGCAGAAAAGGGCACATGAGGCCAAAGCTTTGTGTTAGGTGCCAAACATAAAGTTAAGAGCCCGTGGCAATGCCACTGATGTGACTCCTGCACGTCTGCTAACCCATAACACACATGAGCTCCTGTATGGTCCCATGTGCATCCTACATGGCTATACATGCTCATTGCACGTGGTGAAGATGACAGCCCTCTGTGCTGTTTGTTTCAGGTTTCTCGACTCAAAGCTGTGGCTGCATCATGTAGGGTGTAATAAAACCTGACCCCAGAACCACGCCAAGCACCAGCACACACTTACCTGTGGGGCACAGGCATACAGCCTCCAGCAGCCCTGTCCTTCCCATTCTCCTCGCGTGCCGAGGTATTTCCAGAGTGACCCTGGAGCCTGAAACCCACTGATAGGAGCCAGAGAGTCCCTGCACTGCAAGCCGTTCCCATGGGATGTTCCCCGCACCCCGATCCTCTCTCCCCGTCTGTTGCTGCACCAGGGGTGCAGCTCCGTGTTCCAATCCCTGCGGGTGAATGAGGGGGCTCCTCTGTCGCCCATCAGTTGCACGGGTGACACTCGGCTCCTCCTCCTGCGCCTGGAAATGCTGCCTCCACCCCAGGAGGACTCCCTCCAGGCGTACTGCCTTTTTCCTTCCCTGTGCTTAACTTTAAATATGCATCCCTATAGCATTGTGCAGTTTCCGATGGGGGCTGATAAGCAGATTGCAAAGGCTCATTTTTTTCTGAAAAGGCAGAAAACTAATGCAAATGACATTCACTGTGGTTTTTGATGTGTGTGGCTTGATGCTTATCAGCCCAATTATACAGCAGGGAAAAATATGGCAGGATTGTTCTGCTTGGCCTACATGGAGTTTAGCAAGAAAAACTGTGAAACTCTTTGTGTTACACTCAAGGGTAACTGGGGCCTTTACATTTCCAGAAGTAAAGTGGGTTCTCTGGCCAAATTAAAGAAAGTGGAGAATTGCCAAAGAAAACATTTTTGTCCAGCATAGCTTATCTGATGTTACCAGCATGTAGTGATACTTTATCACAGCAAGTTATTTCCTCTGTTAAACATAGAAGCAAGAGCAAGTATGGATAAACAATGCATGCAACCAAACCCCAAGTGTTTAATTATTTTAGCTTACTGTGGCAGGAAGCAGGGGTGGAGGGTGAAAGAGATAAAATTAAGCATTCCTCAAAGAGCCCAGCTACTGCTTTCTATGTTGGAAGTTCCATCAGAGAAGGAACCCTGAAGCACAGAGCAAGTGACTGTCTGGTAGCCAAAACTCTCACAGAGCCGCACTGTTGCAAAAGGTAGGCATTCTGTGCGAGGTTGGGATGGGTGACTTGGGGTGACCCGGATCTCATGGCTTGGGAAATGCACAGGAGGAATCAAACATCTTACCTGCCTTTGGACACATCTGGAGCAGATGTTTGCGTCTGATCCACTCACCCAGGCGTTCCTTATGGCAAGTAGAGGGATGTAGACACTGTTAAGGGTATGTCCATTCGACACTATTTCGGGTATCTGGTTTGGGATTAAACGATTCACACCTGAATACACACTTACTGGTTAAAAAGACATTACTCCATAGTGGATGTCTGTGTTATAAACATTGATATTTCTTCAAAAGAGCCCATAGGTCAGCACAAGGCAGTTGTGGTAGTTGCCATCAGCCATCATCTTTGACCACTGGGAGCTGTATGGCTTTGCTCGCCTGACTAGACACGGGAGAAACGGGAAACCAGAAACCTTCCTTCCTATGAATAAAATCCTAACCCTTCAAAACAAATGTGTAAAGCTGCACTGTGACAAGGAAGAGTGCAAAGGATTATCTTCCCAAATAATGCAGTTTCACAGTTAGTTATCCCTCTACTCTTGAATCCTATAGTTGAAGTATTTAGGAAATTCCAGTGCATTCTAGACCAGAAGCTTCTGAACAAAGCACCTAGAGAAAAAATTAGAAAAGAAACTATATGGTACAGTAGATGTTGACAATTACCACTACAAACCACCCTTAGTACAGCAGTTTTGCTGCAGAGCTGTATCTTAGGAGCATAAAATTTTATGTGCCAAGGTAATATACAAAGGACCAAACAGATTTTCCAGGATGAAGGGCTGAAATAAGTTTGTGTGGCTGAGACAAGGGGTTTGTGTGGTAGCATCCCAATATCTCCATGCCTGGAAGATGAGGACCAGACCTTTGGCTGAATGTCCAGAGCAAGTTCTAGGTTGTGAAAGCTCTATGTGATGGAGCAATGACATCTCAGCCAATCTTCAGGGCTGGCTCGGGTAAGGCTGTGTCAGCACCCTGGCTCCCTTCCCGTTGCCTGGAGAGTTAGCTGTGAACAGGGATGTCATTTTCTCACTGATAATCTGCATACCACTGGCCCTTTTTTGCACATAAACATGTACTTTGACATGCTAAAATCCAGCTCCAGCCTATACCTTTTCAGTTATGTTGGGCAGGGTGAGGCACAGTCTCTTCCAACAGCATAGACTGATTCACAAGCTAGGGCATTCATTGGCACAGCAGCAAAATGTGTTTGCTCACCCTTGTGTACAACAGACAGGTGCTAATGGCAAAAACATGTTCAGGTCCCAAGGCTAAACAGAGTGCTAAAGAGTTGTCTGCCAGCAATCCTTGGATGTCATCCAAAATTACCTGTGGCTTCTTGAGTTGAGTTCAGTTGGAACAGAGAATTAGCAAGAAAAGAAGAAAGGAGAAAAATTGACATACAGAGGAGTGTGTCTTGGTAGCCTGTGTGTAAGTCTAGGGGAACACTACAGAGAATATATGTATTTAAACATTTACATATTTTTCAGTTGCCACTCAGGAGCCATGGTTTAAATCCATGATGCTGAAAGTATTGATTCAGAGCAAGATCAGTACACACCGAGTCTCTGTCAGGAGCTGGTGCTTTGCCTTTCATTACATTGTCACGCAGTGGTGTGGAGCTGTATCTTATGGGGCTTTCTGAACCAGACCCAGTCCAGACAAGCCATCAAGTGTGTGTTACTTTGGGCATGCAAAAAAGTCTTTTGTACATCTGTGATTTGAGGCAGGCTCAAATTCTTCTGTGGTGTGGAGCTGTACATCTAGATTCATTAGCAGGATCCAGATCCTAAAGAAGAATTGAGAACATCAGTGCCTTTGCAAAATTAAACCTCTCAGTCAAGTCCTGGATATTTTCCTCTAGATAATCCTCAAAACTAAACATTAGAAAGAAATAAACCAAGAAAATCTTGAATCTAGCTGAGATTTGAGTCTGCTGCACCCAGCAGCTTGACTGTTTTCATCCAACAGTGACACATAATAGCAGAAAGCCCAAATTGAGTCAGTCTTTGCTTTAGTGTCTTCATCTGCAGGAAGTGTACAGAGGACCCAGATTGGAATGCAAGGGTCTGCAGTGAGGAAAATAAAAAAGCCTAAAGAACAGCCACTGGTTTGGAAGACTTCAGATTTGTTTACATCTACTCCTTTTTCCTTATTCTCTGGTACTTTGGGAGTACTGTAGCACGGAAACCTCTTGAAGTGGAAAGGCTAGGCCAATCATGGAAAGGTATACACTGAATGAGGTCCTGACATCAAATAAATGTCTTCCTACAACCAGCAGTTGTAGGAAGGATTACCTTCATGTGTGGGATTTCCTTATGCAGCCTATCTTGAGTCAAAGGACCTTGTGGTTCCCTGCAATTATAAATGGAACTGACTGAATTTTTCATCAGTCATGTTTATATTTACACATTCTTGTCTGGTTAAAATTTGGGGGGTTTGTGGGTAATTTGTGTTTTGTGTGTGGGACTGCTGCATATTTAGAAAAAAAACCAAACTTGAAATGTCAACTATATCAAGAGGAGACAACAGTGACTGTTTGGGATTACTCTAAGCACTTTCTTCCCTACGAAAGTAAAATAATAGATTTATATCTGGTTTTATACATAGGATAATTTATGAAGTCTTCCAGGAATTCTGTACTGTTCCGATAATTTTCATTGTCATTGGAGGAAACAGCAAAGTTTGGTACATTGCTAAGGGATGCTTGTGTCTTCAAAGTCTGCTGAAGACTCGTGCAGTAACTGTTGTCCCCACTCCTTCTTCCATCATGGCCTCGTGCTCCTTCACTACAAGGCTTTACTTTGGGTCACATGTCAGTGCAGTGGTCATGCAGTGAAGTTTTGAGGATACTCTATTTTTCAGACAGGGTATCAAAAGTCTCCCTCTTCTGTTGCCTCTGTGGTAGAGACCAGGGATATACTTGATTGTATATGGCTTTCAAACTGCAGCCTGTGGTAGGAAGAGTCAGAGAGTACACCATATGGGAAGGATTTCAAAGTCCTGCAGTATTTGCATCCCTCTGCTCCAATTAAATCAGTGGCAAAACTCTTGCTGACGTCGGTGAAAGCAAAGTTGGATGATCTCTCCGTGTGTTTGAGAGCTGTTTTGTATTTGGTGCACTCAGATAATTGGCTGAACAAGATATACATTAAGTTAGAACGTTCTGGACAGCTCTTCCCGCTCACATATCAAAGCTGATTTGCTGGGGGATGTATTGTACACCACAGTGTCCCGTTCTGCAGGTCACTTCAAGCCTAGTTCTGATTTTAATGGGACTGATGGAGTACTCAATACTCCCTTTTATAGCAAGTAAGTAAGACCCATTCATCTGAGTTAACAAAAGCAAGGTAAACATAATATTTTCCTTCTGAAAATAAATGGAAATAATATCTTAAAAAAGGAACCTAAAATAGATATTTGAGTAATGAAAAAGACCTTTCCTTATGTTCTTTCAATTTATATTCATTTTGGCTCCTTCAACAGCTATCGGTGATGAAGTAATTGAAAAAGAGCATAAATCACTGAATCAGAGCTAAGTCATGTAATATCATGACCTATATATTCCTATTAGGTGACTTGATACACTTGCACAGTTCCAAGTTGAAAAGAATGTGTGTTTCTCTAGGAACACATACCTTGGAAAAAGTATATACATTACAATAATAAAAAAAGCATGCAGCTGAACATAAAAAACATGTCTGTGAGTTACTGCTGTTGTACTACTTTTTCTCAAAAGCCATCTGTTTATCATAATTTTTCATGTCTGTGCAAGCATATTAAGAGATATTGAGTGATGTGGTAGTTATTGGAATCATTACAAAACCAACACATCTGAGGAGAAAGCCAGTTTTTCAACATTTTATTTACTATGCAGGACAAGCAATAGAACACACAGCTAAAATTTTGAAACTTCACAGTTACAGTGAGTAAGCACTCCATAAGAAAAACCTGGTTTTGCAGGAGGTTTCAATTACATCCATAGAGGATTTCAGGGCAGTCCTTCTATGCTGGGTAAGTCAAAAGGCTGATTAGCATGGAGGAATCGTGCAAATAGGTAGCTTGTGGTTCTTCTCGGAGTTATTTCACCTCCATTTTCTTCTGTGAACACGCAGATTTCTCAGGGAGAAGTCAGTGTTTTCAAAATAGCCCTGTAATGAACTGTAGGCAGGATTTTGCCTGTTCAGGAATCAGGCTGCTGATGAAATTACCTTCCCTGAGAATCCAGGGGTCTGTGATCATGTTGGCTGTATATTTAGGTTCAGAATTATGTTAAATTTTTGCCTTACACAGGCATAATTTCTATTCCACTATTCAACAGAAGAAAATATTAGCAACACAAACTTTTTCCCAGTTTAATCACTAAGAAGCAAACTGTGGTGTTTGGAAAGTATGTTTTAAATGCGAAGAGGGGAAGACTTCACAGAAGATTAATTATGTGTAATTTGGTGATATTTTAAAGGCAAACTGAGCATTGGAAAAAAACATCTATAGGATAAATATGGCCTCTATGAGCTGTTAAAAACCCTGTTATAGAGTCCTGCAGGCCTTTACAACTGTAAAATCAGCAAGTCAAATACCATGATCAATTGCTTGTGTAGACAAAATCCTCTGACCTCCTTTCCAACCCTCCTTTGTCTCCATAGCAATTCCTAAAAAACCTCAGCAGTGACTGCCTGCACATCCTTGCAGACAAGAAAGGAAACCCCCTGTGATGGCACGAACATCCCAGTCATCTATTTCAGTCCTGCCATTTGACTCAGGGAGCAAGTTTCCTCTGAGGCAAAAGGAAAGTGAGGAGGAAGTGTAGCTCCAAAATGATGTGCTGATGGTAGGAAAAGGCGAATGCAGTGCAGGAGGCGTTTTAAGCAGATCTGAGGAGACCAGTGTGTGTGTGTGGCTGTAGTGGAGGGTGCCGGTGCGGATGGTGAGGTTGTCAAGCTGTCCAAGTTGGGAATCATTGTTGCCTTCACCAGTGCTACCCACAGAGCTACCAAAGGGGAGCATGCTGAAAGGGCTTCAGTTGACTGAAGATTACAGAGATCTGTCAAAAAACAGGACAAACTCCTGTCCTGTCATTGCGTGGTTGGCCAGTGACTAAAGAAAAATTCTATGCAATTTTCCTTCCAAAAGATGTTGTTTTGAAGTAAGCCTGTGCATTTCACAGATGTGCCAATATACTGGCTGACACAGCTCCTATTCCAGAAGAAGAATATATTATTTCTTCTTGATAGGAGGTCAGTTCAAGAAAGGAATGGATTGAAATCACATTCCAGTATATTTGTTATTTCCAAGCTCCTAACTGAAAAAAACAGTGTTGCACAACATTTTTTGCAATTTAATCCGTGATTGTTCTCTGAGGGATCAAACATTACAAGAGACACTCATGTGGACAGCCTGGGCAAATATCTTCTTAAAAATTCCATCAGGATGAAGAACAAGATTTTCTGGAAACTCAGTGCAAAACACTGTCCAAATTCCATTTGAGGAAAAAGACACGTACACAAATGAAACACATAGAGAAACTTTCAGACCTCAATGGCAAATCCTGTTCAGCTTTAACCTCTGCTCTCAGGTGGGAAGACTCATGCTCTTAAAAACACTATAGGCACCAATGCCTCTTCCTCCCTTCCACGCCTCCCCTCACCTCCAACAGGATCTTGTGGTTTTAGCTCTTCCCTTTTTAAATGTTCAGCATAACATCTCTCCTCAAGAGAAAAGGGCTGGGCGGTCAGCTAGAGCCCTGGACTGTCTGCACAAGTTGTGTTTAGCTGTGCCCTAGACTGCTCTGCACAACTTTCTGTGGCATGAGCCTGACCCAGAGAGCCTTAAGCAGCACAAATGTGACATGAGTTCTTCAGTGATCCTTGACCATGGTACAAGGCCCTTGTTAGTTTAGCTGTGAAGAACCATCCTGCAAGTCTTGCTTTTGTGAAAGGGAAAAGAGAGAACTCCACCCTTACCAGCCTATTTTGCAGCATCCAGGGTGTGTGTGTGGTGTCAGGCAGCACAGCTGGCAGGGTTACACAAACAGGTAGAGGTGACACATGGTGAAACTGAGAAGAGTTTGGCAGTCTTGGGAAAGACACAGTGATGTTCCTTTGGCTGTTTTAGAGTTCTAGTTCTCTTCCCTCTTTTTGGGTTTTCTGGAAGGGTTTTTTTGTGGTTTTGTTTTTTTTTTTAATGACATATGAATTCCTCTGTACATGGGGTAGGCAATAAGCACAGCCATAAAAATAAAACAAAGTGAAAGAAAATCAAGTGCAGAAGCTGAAACAGTACGTAGGGTTATTGTGGTAGGATGCAGAAGGTCACCAAACAAAAAAAACTCACATGAAAACGGACTTCGTTGACTCTTCTGCTCCCAGAACCAGCTTGAGCTCTTTCTGGGACTTCTTTCTCCCCTATTACTTTCCAGGCTGGCTAAATTTCTTAGTAATTCCTCAAATTCAAAACCAAACTGTGACTACAGGAGCACATCTGTCTCAACAGTCACAGAATTGCACGTTGTTTTTCCTTTCCAGCGCCACCAAGCAGTCCTAAGCCACAAAGTTCAGGTCATTGCTTGAAGTTTTGCACAGCTTGGCCTATACACACCTGGGACTTTTCAAGATGTGGGTGCCAGCTGCTAACACCCATGAAAACCAAAATGGCTTGAGGCATCATTGTCATGCACTGCCGGTAGCCACGTGTGTCACACAGGTCAAGAGTAAAAATGTTACCAAACCAGAACCTTATCCCTAGCCCCAGGTGATGGGTAGGTTGGCAGCCTCACATGGTGTGAGAAGCAACCTACAGAGAGCCTGGAGCAGTATCTGTACCTCTGCTGAGTAACAGTTCTCTACAGTAGTCACTGTAGAGCTGTCCTGAATTAATCAACTTGTAAACCTGCCATAAAAATTATCCTTAAACAGCAGTGTTTAATGGGGCAGTGTTTACAGGGAGCATTCACAAAATTTCAGAGCAGCAATATCTAAAGGAAAATTTAGGTTTGCTTTTGCTCCCAGGTGGCAGCTGCCAGCTATGCACAGCTGAATTGCAGGGGTTGAGCTCCAGCCTGCTTTCTCCTGAGGTTCCCAACCCTTATATTTTTGTCACCGAGCAAAAAGCATGTTCAGCTTTACCTCAGGCTACCTCATTGTGGAATCTCAGACAACTTTATTCCCTCCAGCACAGCCCAGTGCAGCAGACCCAATTGAGAGGAACTATCCCCTCGTGTGCTGGAGCTGCATCGTGCTGAGCGTTTGGTCCCCACGGTTCCACCCCTGCTAATGTTGCTGATATTCCTGTTTGTGCAATACCACTGGTGGGGGGAAGCCCAGATGTGCACCCCTTGATCTGTAGTTGTGACAGCTGGGCTGCCACTCCCCACTCCTCTGTGTCACACCAAGATCAAGTTTGTCTCATCCCAGCAAGCAGGAGGGACAGTTCTTTCTGTCCAAAACTATACTGAAAGACTCCTAATTCACAGTTAGCCTCAATAAAGGGAAAAGATTGAAAAATTGCAAGATCTTGTATTTCATCACAGGATGACTTCATGTTTGCCAGTTTCTCCTGGGAGTCCATCCTGACTGCTTTGGTAGCTGGCTTTCATTCTAGATGCAAATGTGGTCTCATTTACCAAAACAAGAATCAACACTGTAAACATTTACTGCGCAGTTAAGCCTAACAAGCCCTCTATTTCTCAGTATTTTTAAGGTGATAAGTAGGCAAAAGGCACCACTGACCAGCTGCTCCTACACACCAGACTGCTCAGTGATAAGCAAAAATCAGTGATTTCTGCTTCTTAGCAGCAAAAAGAATGATTATTGTTTCTGACTCAGCTCAGAATATTTTGTCATGTCTGATTCTGCTGGAGGCTCCTGGCCTTCACGCCAAGTTATGTTATCACACAGCAAGAACAGCTAAACAGCCCCAGATGGACTGGTTGGTTCACATTAGCCTCCTAGGTTTTTAGCAGCACTGTCATATACTCTGTTACTCTTGGACATTATAGAGGTTGCTTTTTCAAGCCAGGTTTGTCAACAGTCTAGGTGGATTCTCCAGGGCTCCACTCCGGGACTCGGCGCGCTTTAGCTTGGCACATGTTTAAAGTACAAAGTGGTTTGAATAAATCATATCCCCGTATACTACCGTAAAGGAATGTGGACGAGGCTCTTGCGGTTATCCACAACATCTTTGCGGAGATTTTGGGAAGAAAAACAAATAGCACCCTTCCAGATATTTTCAAATGCTACCTCTGACTGTGAAGGAGAAAAAGTTTAAAGAGAAATTAAGCTGTCATGAGTTGTTTGGACTAATAACCATCAGGAGAAGAATAAGTTAGCTTCTAAAAATATTGTTTAGCTGAAACTTCTGTGGCTGGTGTGTGTGGTTTTTTGTTTTGGTTTTGTTTGGTTTTTTTGTTGGTTTTTTTACTGATCTATGCAGCAATACACACTTAAGTGAAGGCTAAACATTTAGTGACTTGATAAGCACTGTTTAGCTCTAAAATATAGTTTCATCACACAGATGTTGCCCTGCATAAACTGATAGACATGGCAAAGTTGGTACTGAATATTGTGGAGAAGCATTATCATCCATCACCTTTTTTAAGGTGGCTCATTTGATTGTTAACAACTCCAGCTGTGGTCGCAGTCAAGAGGTCTGCAAAAGCTGAATTGAAAGGATCTGCAGAGATGTTTCGGTGTGGTATAGGATAACAAATTTGCTAGATTTATTGAAGTGTTAGGTTTGGAATTTGCTATTCAAGCATTCCTTCAGTGGGATGCAACAGATAGTTTAACAACTTGTCCAAAAGAAAAATCTGGTGTCCATTATGAGCAAGTGCTATGTCATATTAAGCTGAAATAGGAAGACACTATTCTTTTAGCTCAGTTTGGGTCATTATGACTATATCCTGCCATTGATCTATATCTGGGTCTTCACGTTATGTCCATTAAGAGGCCTGAAAATGTATCAATAGCAGGATATAGCCCTTTGTTCTTTCATGTTACAATCACAAGAAATTAGAGTGGGATCTGGCTCACAGGACTCTGAGCTGGCTGCAGCTATTAGCTTTATGAGAATGGCTTGAATCCCTCAATGAGAAAAGCCTTTGGAAAAACAGGCTGTCATCTGATAGCTTCCAAGCTCTGACATTGCCAAGTAGAATCTACTTTCTCATCGTATGAGCATACTAGCCATTGTAGAGCTTTGGAGGTGGTTTGTAGTTGCTAAAAATGTGTTCTCAGATCCTTCTGGCAACACTTCTTTACCCACCTCCCTTTATTATATTTTGATCCATCATCAAACAGATGTTTGATTTCCCCAAATGTTCTTATACTCTACATTAGTCCCATATATGCATGCTTGGCTGGAGGGCAACAAGGAGGGAGAGGAGAGCTCGGAGCAAGTTCATCTGTGAGTTCCAGAGCTGCTTGGCTGCTTAGGGCACCTCAGAGTCTTTAAATTCCCAATATCCTTGCCACATACCCCATAACCTTGCATATTCTGCGGTTATATGTCATGCAAAGAGCGCTGGTGGATATGCTCTTGGTGATTCCAAGGAAAACTCTTTCTCTCCAATGTTAGGTGCAGCATCTTCCAGTAGCGGGAAATGATAGAGCTAGAAACATTTCAAACCACAAATACATTTGTTATAGCTTGAAAGCACAGTGTCAGCTCAGCGGAGCAAGATTTGATCTGCTGTCATAAAAGTCTCTGTAGAAGTAAATCTTGCTAATAATGAGTCAAAGAAACGTATCAGTCTTGCAGTCAATGATCAGAATCTGTTCTATCCACTTCCACTCACAACCCATTTGATTTTTTTGCATTTAATGCTGACCAGAAACCCATCAAAGCTCTCAAAGTACTTGACTAGAAATACTATTTTGGAATTTAAGCTAAGTAAGTCAGACAAATTAATATCTCTAAATATTTTCCTTGCAAAAGTTTATTTTCATCCAGAATCCTCTTGTGAAAATTATTTAGGCACTGATTTGGTACCGAAAAGAAGATCTTCTCTATAATTTTGCAGTCTTTGGGGGTAATTGAATACTATTAATAGATCTGGTTAAAAGTAAGTTCCCTTTTTAAAACTAGCTCCTGCTACTAATAACAGGAATTTAAATGAGCAGTTTATTCATACAGGACACATGCAAGGGCTCAAGATTGTATTTTTATGCATACTATTTTATTTAAAAATTCATAATATCCTTCTGAGCCATTCCAGAAGTCAGTTTTAAAATGAGATACATGTTAATGAAAGGAGGATAATTTTGATGGTGACTTTGTGGACAAATATTTTCTAATCACAGAAAAATTGCAACTTATTTCTGAACCCTTTTTCCCCCCCATTTTTGTATGACATTAACAGCTGTGAAGAACATTGCAGTATAGAAGTATTCAGAGCAAAGTCTTTAAGCATAAAATTATGTGGTGCTCCAAACGATTTATAGGAGAAAATTTTTATTGTACTGCTCTAATGATTTCTCACGTGGGCTTTGATTCCAGAGGATGTATGACTGAGTGGCCTACCAACTCCTGATTAACCAATACTAATATATTGGTCATATCCAATTGTTAATGTGCCTTTTTTTAAACATTTTGTAGTCTAAAACAATATTAAAAGTCAAAAGATCTTGGTGTGACCCTTTAAAAATATAGGGTTCTATTTCACTGTCAGTGGCAGCCTTTGCATATCATAGTCACTGTCAGGCTGACAGCAGTAATGTGCTGTAAAACATTGGAAGTCATTTTAGAGCTGGCTCCTTTGTCAGGTGCAAGGCCCAAAATCACTGGAAAGGGCAATGAGCGGGGCACACCTGGAGCTCAGGGGGGTTGACCCCTGGCCTTGTCTCTTGACTTTTGCATGTTCATTCCTGCCATCTCCAGGTCCCTAATTACTATATAGTTCATGGGGTTTCCTTTTGCTCCTTCTGTCAGTTGGAAAGAAGAACGTGCTGCCCCCAAGAGCTGAAGGCATCAAGCAGCACGAGTGCAGAGCGGTAGGTTGGCTGGGAGCTGAAAACCAATGGTACATCTTTCACTTCTGTCCCCTTTCAGGGCTTTACCTTCTGGCTCATTGAAGGAGCCTGTGAGGAGAGCAGGATCACTTTGAAATTTGAACAGAGAGACACAATTAAGGAGTTCAGGAGACGATACAAGCTTGATCAGTAAAACACCATCACACTGAGCTACTTCCCTTTGCAAATTTCCTTACATAAGTGAAGATGCAAAATGATGCCTCCTGACAGCTCCAGCTATCCCTGCGTAGGAGTATAGCTCTGAATTCAGCTTCCACTAGAGAAATTCCTTTCTCTTTTACTTGGATAGTGGTTAAAAACAATATTTAGGTTTTATGTTGCTTCCTGCCTGAAGCAACACCTCCCCTGCATGTCCCAGATTGCTGCTGCTCAGTGATGGAGAGGCAAAACACAGGCTTTTGTTTTGGACTGCTTACTGGTTTGGAGGCATTTCATGCCTCATCATAAGCCAATGCTGAGACTCAAAGCTCTCCTATGTTGCACACACTATTAACCAGCCAGCAATTTTGAAAATATTTTTATTGCTGCTAATTACCCTTCAGGGAGACTGTAAAACAGTCTTTATGGCAATCTCTGGGCTGTCTATGCCTGGAGGAAAAATATGTGAATGATTAGCCACGTTTGCTAACCAGAGCATCACAGCTATATCCCTGTGCCTGGGTTGTGCCAGGCTGCTTGGGGGATATTTACAGCCCCCCTTCTCACAGCTGTTCTGAACAGTGATACTCGCCTGGGAGGGAAAAGAATCATAATTCATCAAATATCTTTCTGTTTCTGAAATTAGCACTTCATCCAACCTTCCACCAGTGGACTTCAATGGACTGAAGACATTCCGGTTTAAAGTAACTACACCCTCACTGCAGTGGTTTGGTCTAAGGCAGCCGAGGGTTTTGGCATGGTGCTGTGGGGAGAGGCTGTCCATGCAGCACTGAGGCTACAGCCAGATTTACTGGGGTCAGTCTCCACTGTATCACCCATGCCATCCATTTTAGCAGGGTTTTGGGGAAATAGCTCCTGTGGCTATCTGGGGCACTGCAGAGCTCTAGCTTTGTCCCGACAGGGCTGCCTTAGGCCTGCCTAAGTCCGCATTCAGCCAAAAGACAGCTCTCCCCCTACTCTTTACCTCTGACCACATGGAATTTCCCCCTTTCTTTGGTGCCAGCAACAATGTTTTTAACTCCACTGCTGGCATGTGGTGGGAGATGAGTGAAAGAAGGGTGTTCAAATGGCTGGGGACTAGAGAGGGCATTCAGGCACCTCCTTTTGTCACCAGAGAGAGAGAGAATGAGAGAGAGGGAGTGAAGTTATAGTTGAAGTGCATCATGAAGTTGCACCTGGGTATCCTTGAGCCACATGCCTGGCCCTACATCTGCATCACCTGTCACTGAAGTGTAGCAAAGAGCCAGCACTGAATCCTGCTGCAGCAAAGAGAGGGTTTATTTGTGGTCAAGAGGAGAGGAAAGGAAGAGGAAAGAAAGAACTGCACTCAAAAAACGAAAGACAAGTGGATAAAGACTGTAGCACAACTCCTTCTAAGTGACTAAGAAAAGGAGGGGTGAAAAGTAAAGCTGATGGGAGAAAGTAACCAGGTCTCAACAGCCTTGAAGAGCCTTGCAGAGGAAGAGCTGCCCAATGTTATTGAAAAGAAGTCAGTAGGCATCACAAGGCTGAGGAATATGCCTTTTCCATGCCACATTGCCACCCCATCCTTCTCAGTAAGGTGCCCAGCTCCTCACTGCCCTCAGCATCCTTCAAATGGGGATGCAACTGCAGATTGTTCCCTTCACACTTCCTCTTGGCCTCCACACAGACACTGAAGAAACAATATGCTGGTCCCTGCCTCCACCCATGGAAACCTGGATCTGCTTCTGGCCCTGACCCACAAGAGTCATGCTGGGCTGGTGGTGTGAATAGCACCTCGTTTTGTGGGTTTGAATGTTGAAGGGCAAATTAAGGATAAAACATTTTTTTAAGCTTAAAATGACACGCTTTTGCAGGATCTGAGTCACACTTGAGCTATTTTAAAACTCTCTCATAATGCTTTATTTTATTTTTCAAGAATAATAAGTAAGATTGGACAAATTAAAAGCTGTGGGTGGGGGTCAATAAAAGACTACATCACCATTTTCCAGTTTGGATCATCCTCCTGTAGAAGAGTTTTGGAAACTATCTGATACTTGAATGCTCCTTGTGCTCGAGGTTTTCCTTCCACAGCTTCACTTCTTTATCACTCATCAAAGTGCAATTTGAGTGAGTATTTGCTTGATTGTGGTGAGCTTGATTTTTAAAGGAACAAGGCTTGAAAGGCCCAAGATCTGGCAGATCCCTGTCAGGCTGAACTGCAAAGTGGAGTGAAAAGGAGCACTTTTAATTCTAAGTCCCAGATATAAAAACCTTTCTGTCCCGGGGGACCTTGTACCCAATCAATTTTCTCTCTTTCAGGAGCCAAAAGTTTCAGCATGAAACCCTTCCTGGAAAGACTTGCATGCATGAGCTGATGTGATCATGCAAAGAAACTTTGTCTGTAACCATAGAAACTGAAAATCAGAATACATCCGCTGAGCCTGAGATCTGTTTCTGTCAGGAAACATCCTCTTTTGCTAGGTCTGGATGCCTGCTCCTTCTCCACCTGTGCCATGGTTGATGCCGTGAGCGCTGGTACACCAGGAAAAGGTACCCAGCAAGTGCCTGTGTTGTCCACACCAATTAGTGATTGATGTCCGCCTCATTCTTATATTACCCACTCCTTCTTGATGTCTGGTGCTTCTTGGGATTGGGGGCAGCAACCTTGAGGCCCTAAGCAATGAGCAGCAGTGTTTACAAATAACAAAGTCAAACCAGTGGCATTCCTAAAGTACACTTGGGTATGTGGGTGAGTAACAATGTTTCCCGTGAGTGCTGACATTGCTGCCAGCTGGAAATGGATGGGAGGTGCTGGGTTGGTGGTATGCCTCCAGGGTGTGCATGCTGTTGGGATGGATACCGAACCCAGCTACCGGGATCCCAGGCAGCGAGGTGGTAAGTGGGGCTGGTGCCAGTGCAGCACAGGAGACAGGGCTGGGCACACAGAGACAAAACAAGTGCAAACTGAAGCTCTTGCTGAGCTTGGAAGGACATGTGCACACAACATACACACGTGCGCACACATACTGCTGCTGCCCACACCACACTGAAAGGCACTGGACCTTCAGGGGTGCAGCTGCTCCAGGAGATTTCGTGGGCCAGAGGCAGAAGAGCTGGGGGTCAGGTGAGGAAAATACAGCCTGATGCCCTTGGCATAGTCACTTCAACCCCTGTTCCCCTGTGGCCTTCTCTCAGCATAGGAATCTCACAAATAACCCACCCAGAGGGTTATCTTTCTCTTGACAGGCCTTAGCTTTGAAGCCACAAAATGCTTCCAAGCAATGTCAAACACAAGGGAAGCAGGTATCTGCTGCTGGCACTCGCCTTTTTGTGGAAAGCTTTCTCAGCACACAGGGTAACACTAGGTGTGAAGTTGTTGAAAGTGGCACCTTCTTCTGTTCACATGCATTTTTCTGGACTCTGTAAAGAGCAATGACAGAAGTGTTAAAAGAAATTAATTTAGAAGTTGCCAGGAGGCAATTGCAGACAAGCCTCTCTCATGACAAGTCTCAACTTAGATTATTGATTTATCTTTTGTGCACTACACACCTTCACATTTCAAAGGCCAGGATGGTTTTTGCAGCAGTGCCAAAACATGAGCAAATAAACTAAATATCCACAAGTAGAAGTGCTGTACGGGAGGTTCAGTCTCGGGAGCAGCTCTGCATTTGGGTCCTGCCCAGCATGGGCCACTAGCCCAGGATGCCCCGTGGGATAACCTTATTCAGATAAAATGATGGATCTCTACACAGCCTTTCCAAGGAAGTTACATGCTTGCTAGGAGCCTTTGTCAAAGTGAAATCCTACTGAATCATCCCACTGAGGGTTTTGAATCAGGCCCTTCAGTGTCCGAGGTTAAAGGAGCATGGATGAGATAATTTTCAGCAAGAGCACAGGAGAGGAGTAAATGCTTGCATCTCATTTTCCATGACATTTTTCTGTATAGAAATTGGAAGCCCTGGACATGAGCACCCCCAGCTCATTATGCTTCACTTCTGGAAAAGAGCGAAGATGAGAAAAATGCCAAACTCCAAAGTCAGGTCACAAATCAGTCGGGTACCTTCCCTATGAGTAGCATCTTTCCCACGTTGTTCCCACTTTGATATCAGCCAGTTGATATCCGGGTTGAGATGGTTATACACAAATCTCTGCTTTCCGTGTTAATTGAGTATACAAGGTCCAGGCTGGTAAAGTCTTAAACAGTAAGACTTGAATATATGAAAGAGATGTCAGGCTAGAATTTCAAAAACCTACCAGTTCTATAATAAATAGAATAGAAAATATGTTTGCTGTCATTCAGGTAATGAACTCCTTACGGACATGGTAAATTCAGTCCCAGACTGATGCAGTAATTTAGACAATAATTCATAACAGCCAGCAAAATCAGACAAAGTTCCCATTGACTTCAACAAAGGCAGGATCAGTCCCAGAGGACACTGTAGCTTGCTTTGGCCAAAGGCTTACAGATTTAACCTCACGTTTTCCAGTGGAGTGAGCCACATAAGCACTCACGTCACTGTGTCTCAGGGCTCTGAGGCTGCTGTAAGTAAACATCTGCTGAAGAAAGCATGGGAGGAAAGGATGGGACAAAGTGGGCCTGATTTCAGTACCAAGCTCACACATGAGTTTCAGGTACCCCATTAAAGCCATTCTCCAGCAGTGAGCACCAAAGTGTCCCATACAGTTAAAGATGACTTTGGAGGTGAGTCCACACAGAGGACCTGCCAGGCAAGGACCATGGGTGTGTGAAGTGAAGCCATGGGTGTTGGCCCTATCCTCCAGCTGCAGTGATGGTTAATCATCACCTGGTCCTGGTCTTGGTCCTGATCCTGGGCAGTCCCCCATTCCTAAATAATGTCTTTTGTGATAAAACCCCAGACTATTTACTGCATAAGGTGAAGTTTCCTGATTGCTTTAAATTGATCTAAACGTGGACTGCTGCTGATGGGAGCCATCTCATTCTCCCCTTTGCTTCTGGGACAGTTTCTGCCCTACACTGTCCTGCTGGGACTACTCAACTTTTTGTGGTTTTGCTAGGCACAGTTTTCAGACAGAGCAAGTCCCCTGCCTTACCTCAGTATTCAGCCTCACAAGCTTCAAGTCCAAGAGAGAAAAACCTGTTTGGGAGCAGTCACAAGTAAGGGTGAAATCCTGACTTTTGTAGTAAAGGGGAAAAAATCAGGAACAGACAAGATGTCTGGAGCCACACAACACCAGGATAAACAGGAGAGAAAAATATAACTGCTGTCATTTGAAGCTGGGACAATAAACTTTATGGATATGGTAGATGCAGTCCCAGTTTACCACAGTAATTGAATGATTTATGCCTTCAGCAGCCATGCAAACTTGCTTATGCTGATCACTAAACTGTATCCTACAGTTTGTGAACAGCTATAGTCTTACCAAAAGTACTAAAATAGCAGAGTAGAAACAGTATCAGCTCTTCCAAACTGTCTGATTTGTGTTCACACAAACTGTTCCGGGTGAAGGTCTGGGATGCTGAAGACTTGGGTATCATGTACCCCACTGGGAAGTGTACCCAAGCAGCTCTGGCCAAAATCTGACTTTCCGCAGACCTGAGCATTTATAGCCCAGCTCCCGGGGATGCACAGCAGGTCAGGGCTGCTGGTTGAGGCTCAACACTGTCCCAAGGTTTACAAGCCTTAGTTAAACCAGACTCCCAAACACAAGAAGGACTAAAGGGTTTGGCAGGCGGGAGCATGTTGAGATTATGAGGAGATGCAAAAAAGCAATTTAGGGAGCAAATCTCTGTAGATGCACCCTTCTGACCACACATGGAGCCAGGCAGACCAAAAACACGAGCAGGCTGATTTGCAGGATTGGCCCCATGTCCTGGTTCAGCAGCTCCATGAGGGCACAGCCAGCTGGTGGGGCCCAGGGGTGTTGCATCCCTTCAGCACCAGCTGAAACAGGTACAGGTGCCCTCCTCCCAGCCTGAGGGAAGGAAGGCAAGGTTTTGCATTGCAAGCATCACTTTTGGTATAATCAATTAGGGACAAAGACAAAAAAAAAGCAGTAGCTGTGGGTTTAAACAGCAGAGCAGTCTTGCCCTGGAGTGGCCACCAGACCTCTTCTCCTTTTATTTTGAGGCTGTGTGGAGGCAGCAGCTGAGAGGTGTTTCTGTGGGTTCCTGGTTCAGCATGAAGGCAAGCAGCTAAAGGGGCCAGTGAAGATATTTAGTTTCCCAGGCCCTCCCAGAGTGAAATTCTGGTCATAGTGAAGCTGGCAGGAATGCTGACATTGCCTTCCATGGAATCATGATTTCAGCCCATAGGTATTAGTTTCTCCTCTCCTTCCAATACCAGTGCAGATATCAGAAAACCACAGTTATCAGGGTGCTGCAAATACACACTGCACGGCACAAACCTGTTCTCTTTGTCAGGAGGGACACAATGAACTTAAGAGGGTAGGCTGTAAAGAAACAAGGATGCAACACAACAAAGTGCAAACAACACAATGTGGAAAAGACCAGGAAAAACAGATTCGGTCCTTGGTAGGAAATAATGTGATGTTCTGCAAAAATAATCAGCTGACACATGCAGTTTAAAGCACGCTATGAACTTTGTTTTTCTGCAGTTGTTAACAGTGTCTTCCAGTGGTACACTGCACACAGCTCTCAGCTGCCTCTCTGCCCAAGAAGCAGGTAAATCAGGTAAGATGATTTATGACCAGCATGACGGACAGAAAGGCCTTTCCTGACAAAAGATCATTTTCTTGCTGAATTAAGTCTAAGCTTAAACCAGTCTCAGGTGATATAAGGAGAGAGATGGTGATGTGTGGGATGGGACCAGGGAGACAGAGATGCTTCTTTTACTTTGGGCTTTCTCCAGCCTAGGACAGAAGATGCACCAGGTCCAGCTGGGAGAAGGAGAGCACTTCCATTGACTAAAACTTCTTTTTCTTGTTTTTTACATCCATGTGGCACCAATTCACCTGGTCACTGAGAGGGACCCAGTGTTGGTGCCACATAAATGACATACGTGATCACAAAAGCGCTTTCCAATGGGTGACCCTTGCCGGCTGATGCCTTGGGCTTTATCTGATAATGAACTGTGTGATTTAAGGCAGAACAGTTATGAATGTCTGATGCTGAGGAAATGCTGCACAGTTAATGTGGCTTCTTTCTAAGAGCATCTCATTGCAACATGGAGTGCTGCCTGTTTCTGTTGGACATGATAAGGAAGAAAAGATGCTGTAGTGAGTATAAATGAAGCCAAACAGGAAAACAAAACTGATGTTGACATCAAAAATATGGATTTGAAAGGACAGGGTTTTTTAGACACTTCTCTTATTGCAGCCCAGAGGAAATCAGCTGTCTTGCATGTTTTTTTAAAGAAGGGTTCAGACTTGAGGCCTGACAAAGGACCCAAAAACCATGAGAATGGAGCAGAACATAGTCCACTACAGCTGCCAACCCACAGGTATGAAGGGAATTTGGCTCAGTATCTCATCTGGTAACTTGACCTGGGGAAAGAAAACCAAAATTTTTCACAGAAGACAGCTTGCTCCTGATAAAATCTACTGAAGATTAATGACCTCTCTCAAGACAACTGCATTTACTTGCTGCAGTCAAACATCCCCTATTTATTTTCAGTGTTTCTTTCATACTTGATGTGCATGTGAAGATATGCAGGTACGCTGAGGGCTCCCACCTGACCAGCCTTCAGGACCTTGCACGGACAAAAGCTCAGCACTGAGCCCCTGGCAGAGCTGCAGCTTCCTGCACTGACCCTGAAGTAAATCATCTGAGCCAGTCAGTGGGATGTGGACAGTGTGGAGTCCTTGCTCCCATCACCACTAACTTTCTAATTCAGAGGGAAGTTCCTCTGTGTGGAAAGTATTAGGCTCTTTGAACTGGTTTGAATCTGCATTTTCCACCGACGTATTATCTCTACTTGGAACAAGATGATCTCATGGAAAGCCTTGGGAAACTTTCCTTCTCCCCTTCAGTAGAACAGAGAGTTTGAAAAAGAGGGAAAATGGTCAAAGCTTTGATTAAGTGGCTTAAATTTCAATGTCTACCCACACTGAAGCCAGGGCAGCTGTCACCTCCAGTATAGGGAAACCCAGCTGCTTTCACGAAAGGGGCTGAAGTTGAGAACCAGCTCTGCTAAGGGGTGTCCAAGGTTGCTCTGAAGACCTCCCAGGAGAGGAGACCAAAACAGAAGCATTTCCATAGTCAGACCTTCTCAAGCCTGGGTGGAATTCTCATGCACACCAGGAACCAGAGGACTGAAGAGAAACAGAAGGGAGAGATGTGATGTGTCTTAACAGTCTTAGCAGTGAGGATCCTGGCACAAGGAGAAAGAGGAGGGATTTGTGTGAAGCATTTTTTCCTCTCAGACCTGCAGGTTTTGAGTTTTCTCTATGACTGAGGTGTCTCTGGTTCAGAAACTCTTCTGAATCATCTGCATTCCCTTAACTGTCACAGTAATTCAAATAATGAGTGGAGTAATAGCTTTCAAACTGAGCGGTAGTTTGAAAATATGCCAATAAAAAGTACCCAAAGAAGTAGTTCAGAACTACAGGATGATTGCTCACATGAGAGCTGACAGAAGTCCCTGTCAATGGCAGCTACTTTCACAAGGAGAGGGAAGCCGAAGGAATTACTGACCCAGGGAAGACCTCATACTGGGTTTCCAGGAAAGACATACCAGAATTAGTGTGCAAACAAGTAGGGGCTGGATATCCAAACTGTTCTTGGGCACAGAAAGGTCAGAAAGGTAGAAACATGTCAAAGCAAGGTCCATCGAGCCTAACATTGTTTTTGAGCCAGTCAACAGCAGAAAAACCACCCTGTCTGTCTCAAACCTACTTCTTGCCTTAGGTGCTCCTGGTTTACACAAACACAGGAGCAAGAGCCAAGGGCCATCGAGGTCCTGGACAGCTGCCCAGGGTCATGACAAGGTGCTGTGCTAGCAGCAGTGGAGGTAAGACCCTGAACCTCTGGAAGCTTGAAAACAGATGTGATGCACAGGTGGAATGGAGATTCACCAGGGGAGTGCAAGGAGGTGACTCACAATACTGTAAGGAGGAAAGTATGCACTGAACATCTGGTAAAAGGATAAAAATATAAAGCAGTGGTAGATGATAAATAGAAGTAGAGTGAAAAAAAACACTTGCCACTGCAGCTGCCATGGATAGAAGCTGTTCCATCAGCAGGTTTTTCACTTTACACTCCCCAAACCACAGTCCTCTTCAACTATAACCTGTCTTGGGTACTGTAGTGTGCTTTTGATTAAGGCTAACTGATGTGTTTTCCTTACATTCTGTATGTTATTTAATGTGCCAGTCCCTTTCACTTTTTGTGGGTTTTGTGGCTGAAGCAACTCTGAATGTTCAATTTTTTAATCGATATGTAGATCCCTTAATCTTTGCTTTATTTTCTCTTTATTTACTGACAGGACAAGAGGAAATGGCCTCAAGTTCACAATGAGAGGTTTAGATTAGATGTCAGGAGAAGCTTTCCAAAGACATAGGTGCAAAGATTAGAAGGATAATTAAGGAGTTAATGTCAGAGTAGTAGCTGATGGGAGGGCAGCATTTCAGAGAGTGAAGCTGTGAAATCTGCTCTGATTTTTGATACTTACAATGAAGAAGGGATGTGAGCCATGAGCTGAGGAAAACATCTCAGGCTGACCATCATGTACATGAAGCACAGTGTCCAGGGGAAGAGGGTCACACTGTGCAGCATTTCATATCTGATACTAGGAGGAACATGTCTCAGTTGTAGCTAATGTGGTGTCCCTTGCAGAGCAAGCTGGAGGCTCTCAGGAGTTTTCCTCATGCAAAATTGGGGGAGAGGGGGGAAGAGGGGAGTGGTGCAGCTCTGCAGAGAGTTGTCCTAGCATCATCAGCTTGGAGAGGGACTTTTGCTCATGTAAAGGCCCAAACGAGAAAAGTATGACTGTCACGCACTGGTCCTCACCCAAAACACCAAAAGCCCACTGGTCCAGCACAAGGTAGCGTTGCATTGTGAGAAAACACATGGCCACAGCACCATGGGCTTGCACAAGTTGGGACCATTGAGAGCTGTCCCAGGGCAGCATCACACACAGACTCGTCACAGCAGGGACAGGGAGAAGTGTCTGCAATCTCTGGGGACTCACTCTTTCAACCTGGCTCCACTAGCCATGCCCTTAAGCTAGGACCCCATCTTTTTCTGATTTCCAAAATCAGAAAAATCCAGGAGAAATATTTAAAAGCTGTTTGCTTTCCTCTCAGAAGGTTGTTGGTACATATTTAAACTGGAATACTTTTGAAAAATCAGATTTCTGGCTCGCATGGGTGAAATACTTATTCTGCAGCACTACTTGATCATGCTGTGCTGTGGGTCACAACAGGTTCTTTCTAGAGGGTGATGGTTAGGAGAGGATGACTGCCTTTAAAGGGTTCCTGAAAGACACTAAGAAAAGGCAGGTTATTTTTCATGGAAATAAATAAATACAGGGAACCCTCACTGATATAGGGAAAGGCGTAGGAGTCAGAGACACATGAACCGTGGGCAAGCAGCACTGGAGAACACACAGTTTGTATTTCTGGCTGCTTATGCTTTGTGGTTTGTCCTGAGGGCTTTTCCTTTTTTTTTTTTTTAATGGATTACCACACCTAGTTTATTTTGATTGCCAGTTGGAATAGGTATGCCGTTGGCAAACACTGGGATAGAGAGTGATATCTGCATATCCAAACAACTTGTTTTCACACACAGAGTCATGGTAAATGCTCTGTGTGGTAGTTCTTCAGTCAGAGCTCCTCAAAGACACAGATTTATGGCAAAGTGTGGTGATACTGGAGAAACATCCTAAAAGCCAATTGATCTACACTTAATTCTGCAGTTAATCAGCTTTAGGATTCCTTGTTCTCTCCATTGTTTCGGTACCTATGAGCACATAAAAGCAGATAAATTGGAGAAAATGTGAAAGTGCTGCTTTCAACTTTAATATCTTAAGAATTTGTTTAATACCAAGAACAACTGGATCATATTTTGCAAGTTAAACCTTAGCATTTTGTTTTCTTAAGCTGAGGCTGCCAGAATTTCGCACTTATGCACAAGCAGGGCAATTACCATGCCTCTCTGCATCAACACCACAGAAAAGAAGTCAAGCTAATGTTAAACCCATCCTCTCCAAAGACTGAAGCTTTCTACACGACATCAGTCAAGAGCTCCCACAGGAGCAATACTGAGCCTCTTCCATGGGGCTTTCTAGTGAATTGAGCTTGTCAGTTCAAATTTCTATTTCTCAATGTTTTTTAAAAGAAAAACATGCCAAAAAAAGTACTCTGGCTGGGCTCCTCCGTCCCACTGGCTGAGTGAATGTGCAGAGCCAGCACCTCTTCTGCCAGGCAGCAGTTCGGTGCCTCTCACATGAGCTCAGGGGATTCTTGGAAACTCTGTGTCCCCACGGCCAGGAAGCAAGCAGTGCTGGGACATTGTGTAAATCTTCCTGTAAGTCACTGAATGCTTCTTCGAGGTCCCAAAACAGAGAGGGGAGGAGTCTTACTCAGCTGACTAAGCCTTCATTCATGTTCAGCTGAGAGGCAATCCTTCCTTAGCCCTCAAAGAGCCTCCCTTCCAGTGATGCTGCTTCAGCAGACCCCAGCTTGGGTAAAACATCTCCAGGGCTTTCTGGTGCTTTTAGGATACACCACAAAGCTCCCATCAAGCAGAAGTGCTCACTTATAAATTGCCAAAAGCAACAAATTTCAACCAAGTTGGAGCCCTGTCCCCAGACCTGTTTCCATGTATACCATCTCCTGCCCAGTGCCTCTGCTGGGAAGGAAGCTCAGGAAGACAGAGTGCTCTTAGTGCTGGTGACAGGCATGAAATTGTGCATATTTTTCAGGTAAGCCAAAGATTGATCTATATTAAAATCAAAGTCTGCCTGAGGAGGACAATTCTTCACATCGTCTCCAAAGATGGTGGTAGTGCTGACACACAGTTGAAGCTCCTCCACCTAGCTCCTGTATGGTGGTAAACAAAACTTTAAGAAAAATAAAGAGTGTCAAACACTTTGCTATAAAAACTTGGCTCTGGCTCTCAGTAGGGCTGCACTCCAGGTCAGTTCAGCTAACAAGGTGTGTGTACCACATCTCCACAGGAAAGCAGCAGGAAAACACCACTTACAGTGGTCTAAATTCAGCCTTTCCCCAGAGGGAATGAGGAGTTTTCAGGCCAGATCAATTTTCCAAATCATGAGTCCCCTCTAGTATGATTTGGTGTATGGTCTTTTTCCAGACAATCTTGAAAGGAAGAGAAAACAGGCTGCAAACAGTTAGGGAAAGAACAAAATAATCCTGTTTCCACTGTTTCTTTATTGCTTACTCTTAACTTTATCTTCCCCAAGATAAGGCACAGTGTTTGTAAGGACCAGCTGCAATGCCAGCCAGCTGTGGTGGCTGCACCACTGCGGCCTCCTCTGCAGGGAGCTGCTCAACAGAGTTCAGAAACTGTCCCTGTGCCAAAGAGCTTGTGTCTGAGATGAGTACAACACTGTGCCAGGTAACAGGAGAAAGACAAACAGAAACTTCATATTCAACAAGAGTACCATGTGAACCCTGCCACTTTTAAGTTTTTATCATCTCCTCAAAAAAAAAAAAAAAAAAAAAAAAAAAAAAAAAAAAAAAAAAAAAAAAATCGTGGTTTATGCAGCTGGATACTTGGATGTACTTGGAATATTCGTCCAGCAGCAAGAGACTTCTGTAGAAAGTCTGTCACTTACAGAATGAACTAAAAATTAAAAAGGAAATAGGAGGGCAAAGTAGTTTTCTGTTTGGCCATGAGGTAGCACCATTGAGCTATTCACATCAAACCCCAAAACTAATCTGCCTCAATTTTACAAGCAGTGCTTCTGCAGGCACAAGCTGCCTGTCGTTTTACATTGACCATCTCAGGACATCAGGTTAGCCACTGTGCTAATTTAGCTTTGGTGATGAGTCAGGCCATGCCTACCTGTCTTGGCCATTTACCCACCTCTATGATCTTTCCAATTGCTTGCATGAAAATCAGCATTTTATTGACTAGGCCCATATCATGCCCTTTACCACAGTGTCCCTGGGCCCCTGGGGAGTGCAGACTTTACCGAGCAGACCAGTGCTACCTGCAGCCAGCCCCACCACGCCAAGGATGAGCAGAGAGAGTAGGACAGGCTCAGATGGCAAAGTGGAAAGCAGGAGTTTAAAAAATACTTACAGGTTTTACTGGGGAACCGAATTTGAGCTCCTAGTGGTGAGTTTTGTGTTAAGTGCATGAAAAAATAGATAGTAACAGATAGGAACTAGCAAATCTGTTGTTGGACACCCAGGTTTTACTGGATATTATCCACCTCTTGAAGACACTGAAGAATTGAAGAAGAGTGCAGTTTGCTGCCAGACAGAGACATTGTCTGGAAAACATCAAATCATGGCCTACAGGATGTCCACTTTCATCCCAGCCAGCTATCTGTGTTGTTTTTGTGTACTGTTGCCAAGAAAATCTGTTGGTCAGAACAGGGTGAAGAAATCCAGCTTGCAGAGATGCCTTCCTGGCCCCCTGCAAACACATTGCTGTAAGTGACATATTTCCTCCAAGAAAAATGATCTCAGAGAAAAGAGTAGAAAAAGGAAGACTGTCTGATGAAAAGCTGTTTCCATCTGCAGCTGCAAGGTCGATGAGACCTACTCAAAGGCAACACTGCTCCTAGCGTTTCAAGGAGGTTGCAAGAACATGAGATGAAGTTCTTCAGCCCCAAAAGACATTTATTTACATTAGGAAAATAAAATTGTGTGTTCCAGAGCTTCTAGGGACACAAGCTGTGCTGAGATCCAATGATATTTACTTCCCTGTGCAGCACTGCCAGGGGCACTACAAGCATTACCCAATATTTGCTGATGTTGTATCTGATACACACTTCTTTTTTTTTTTTTTTCTTTTCAGTGACATATTTGATTTCAGCAAGAGATAGTGTTGTGCTTTTGAGGAATACAGCAGGACTTTCCATAAGCATGGAAAGCTGCTGGCAGGTGAACACCGGTAACTTGGAAGAAAACATGTCAGTCCCATTGGTGGAGGCAGGGCAGAGAGGGGAAAATGTTACTAGAGAAACATGGAGTAAGTGGGAGATTTTACCCAGCCTACAGACTATTCCACAGCAAACCTCATGCTTTATAAGGCGGAAAATGATCTGTAGTTCCAACAAACGCCACAGGGCTGATGACGTGGAGGCAAGCCCGTATGGAAAGGAAAGCTACAGTGACCTTGGAATATATTTTGGATGCCTTAGTCTGAGGTAGAGCAGCTGTGCTGCAGACAGCCCTACACCACTGAGGACTAAGTGGCAGCCCTCAAGGGTCAGCACTGCTCAGACTCTTTAGCCCTCTGGCTGTATGAATATTTGCTGTGAGGTTTTGAAGGAAGGAAGATTTCTCATTTCTTTCATAATTCTTACACTCAACAGACATGATGTCTTCAGACCCCCCTCACTGAAGGGTCAGCTGACAGACAGAAAGCTCACAGTCTAGTTTCTGCTAATCCTGTGAATATTTCAGTGAAAACCAGACCTCTAGTTAAGCTACAGCTCCATTCAGTGCTGTTGATGTGTACCAAGCACAGACAGCAGTGGCAGTGAGTGAGCATTAATTGAATGCTCATGTGTGATAGAGGTACATAAATGTCCCCCATCATGCAATTCTCCTGCATCTGTCTCTACTGAATTTAAGTTAACAGTGTCAGCAATGGAGTCTGTGGCTGTTTTTGCACCTTCCACCTCAGAGATTTACAGATGTCAGCTCATCTCAGTCCAGAGGGCTTGTAAGGCCAGTGGGTCTCAGCAAGAAATGAAGTAGGCAACAGAGAAATTTGGGAACTGCTGTCCTGTGCCAAGCAGGGCTCTGAGGTGTTATTTTTTAAGATTCCAATCCAGATTAAGATTCCAACCCTTAGTTTTGGCAGGACTTGAAAGGGTCTGAAACCACACAGACCTTCCTCTCTTTAAGGAAATCTGAGAAGGATGCTCCACAGGTCCTCAGGGCTCTGAAGTCATGTTCCCTGGACTTGCTCCAGAAGCAGCTCCTTGGGGTCAGGAGCTCTATAGGCAGTGACAGATCATCTCTACTTCTCCACTTCCACAGCAGAAACACATCATGCTTAGGAGCAAGCGCTTGGGGCTTGCTCAGGGCTCAGTCAGGGAGACACCAGCAGCAGCTCTCAGGGCTTGTGTGAGGTGGAATCCCTCGTATGCAGTGAAGAGGATGTATGTACATTTCCCTTGTGCCTCCCAAATTCTTCAGTCCAGAGAGAGGCTTAGGGGAGAGGAGACAGTGGGATACTGGAGCTCTTAGTGGGAGTGAAGGATAATCCATCATGCCCCATAACTGAATCCATGTCTTGTTTTGTTTGCTGATAGTATAAAAGCCCAAGGGTAAAGCTTTTTAAATGGATTAAACAAGAGAAGTGTTTGTGACTCTTGGACTGATATAAGTATTTCATATACTCACTGTACCAAAAAAAGTCTCCCAGAGCAACTTTCAGATCCCTGCTCCCGAGTGAGATGGTAACAGTCCTCTGTTATTGAGTGCTAGACTTCTGGACAGCCTAGCTATCCTAGAGCAGGCTAAAATATATCTGGATGGTGAGGTTTTGGGTGTGGGGCTCTCACTGCATTGGGAAGAGGTGGTTTGTCTAGAGCATTATGCTGAGTGTTTAAAGCAAAAGTTTATCCACTCGTAGAGCGTGCAACTCTACTCTCACTCCCCCACAAAAGCAGCCTGCTCTAAAGAGCAGCAAAGGCAAATTTAACCTCCAGCAGGTTTCTCACAGCTGAATATGCTCCCACCTTTTTCTTCATTTTCAGTTGCCAATCTCAGGGAGATTCTCAGTCATGGAAAATGTTTTAGCATTAAGTTTTAGCAGAGTAGTGCCTTCACCAGCCTTTGGACACAGGCATGGTAACACACAGCCCTCACTGGTGGGAAATGGCCACATCACTTTCTGTTGAATATAAATCTTCCAGCGTCATCTACCTGTGTCTATCATATAAGAAACAAAATGTATGGCAGAGGAATGAATATTGTATTTAACACTGTTTCTTCTTCTCTCATAGACTTTTGCATTTGCAACAGGGTCATTTTGAGAAGAGTAGTCTAAGCACTGGTGCAAGATGAACTTAATTTTCTGCTTTGCTCCCAGCCCTTCCCACCAAAACTGTTGCTTTGTATTACAAAAGCAATGACCCCAGTGAAAGAATATAGAAAATAGATGAGAGATAGACCAGTAGCAAATAGGGTGAGAGCAGATCCTCATCTAAACACAAAGCTACACATGAAGGAAAAGGAGCTTGGCTTCAGCATAGCTCTTTAGAAATAAGCATTAGAGATCCCAGACTCTCCCTGCATCAGCCACAGCACCATATAATGAGTACTAGTCCTCTGTATAAGGCACCCTGCACATATGGGAAACCAGGCTGAAGCTCTGTTTTTCTGTTTTAATTAGCATCTGCTTCTCAGCTGGTCCTTGTCAGCCCTCACAGCCAAGAATGAGATGCTCCAGCATCTGGAGACAGACATCTGAGCAAGCCAGTGCCTAAAACATCCAGTCTCTGGCAATGCAGCTGAAAGTAGCCTGTGCCACAAGCACACAGCTCCTGCCAGCCTGCCTCTCGCCAGCCCTGACCCAGTGTCTACCCAGGAGAAAGGCACAAACGGCTGCCATTTAGTGGTGTTGCAGAGGAGGAGCTGGCTGAGAAATGCTCTGTTCCCAGGTCCAAACGTTGGCTCAAAACTCAGGCAAACATTTCTGAAGAAGAAATGCAGATTAAGCGTCATGTGCCTTCCAGGGAAAAAACACACACTGCAAACAAAAAAGGATCAGCTGATCTGCACAGAGCGGGGTGGGGGGAAAGCCACACAGCCAGCATGATTTATACTTCCTCTTCCAGGATGTGTCCTGGAGAGGTGCTCCATAGCCACATGTTACAGCCTTGTCAGTGCCAGCCACTCTGGCAAACTCCCTGGGCTCACACAGCCCTGCAAGTGGTGGCTGGTACCTATGGTGAGCGGGATCCGTGTCTTCTAGGATTGCTGCCAGCAGCCACCCCCAATGCCACAGGAGGATGGTGACAGCAGAAGGGACTAGGGAAGTTCAGGTCTGGGTTAAGGCATGCCAGAGAAGAGGTCTGAATGCATGATGCCAGGAAGGGGACATGAAAGAAAGATGGTGGAGAATATTTCTCCCCTGTCCACCTGAGGTCCAGATCCCTCCTCAGAGCAGGTCTGAGTGTCTCCCAAGACATGGTTGCCCATTTAGCACTGTTCCTTGTCTCTCCTGTCTCATCCTGCCTGGGAGGCAGCCCAGCTTCTCTGGTGCCTTGATGTCAGGACAGAGGCAGAGATGGTTTGCCGGGAGCTCTCTGCTAAGGACACTGTACTGCTGATAACCCCATCTGATCCCTGCAAACAAAACAATAAGGTACAAAGGATGCTTACTGTGTTGAGGCAGTTCTTGGTCAGACAGCTGAGGGCCTCTAAAGAATAATTCACTGGGCTCATAAGATGGATCAAATATAGTATCCTTGTTTTGCTAGAGCTTTCAAACACAATAGGAGGACATCCCCACTCTCAAATTTAGGAATGCCAGTATCCTTCATACTTTTTAGAAATCTTTTTTTCAGAACAGAAATCCTTTGGGCCAGCTCTAACATGGATGCAATGGTTACTGTATTAATGCTTTAAGGCCCCGTGGCCTTGGGTTTTCTTCCCAGCCATCTCAGAAATGACCACAGGGCCAGCTGTAGCTCTGTGTTTCCCAAGCTGTGATCCATACCGCTGGAACTGCTTGTGGCACTGGGGACTTAAATATACAATCACTTCCTAGTGTGAGTTTAACAACTAGACTGTGCAGTTCTCCTACTCAAACATGTTTCCCTCCCCACTTTGAAAAACAGGACAAAACAGGCAAATCATTAGAGCAGAAATTCTTAGAATAAGATCACTATCCTACCAGTGCAATACAACAATAAGTGTGAAGTAAATTGAAAGCAATAACCAGGAAATTCATTGCTGCTTGGATGCTCTAGATTGAAGTGATATCACATGAGAATTGCCATCCTCCTCATTTTGATCTATTTGACAGTGCTGAGACAGCGAGGAATTTACTTTCTTGTCTGGCTGCCCTCTGCCAAAAAGGAATATCCTTCTATTTGGCTCAAGTACGCAATTGAAAGCACTGTGAATGCACCACGCAAGGCTTGAACCTCTTTACACAAACTCACTCTGCCAGTTCAAGCTTGTTTGGGAGGGGGCACTTTGTCCTGGCAGCCTTAATGGTGCATCAGGTGCTGTTGGAGCAGCCCCAGCTCTGTACCTGACCAGGGGTGTCCTGTCCCGCCACGGCAGGCAGAAGAAAAACAACACAGTTGGAGCCTGCAGAGCATGTTCTGGCAAGAAGCAGGAACACACAGTGGGCTCACACCCCGCCTGGGTCAGTCATGTGTCACCAGCTGAGCCGGCAGTGCACGGAGTCGGGGCTGGTGCTCACAGAAAAGTGCTCCTGAACTTCTCCTGTTTGGGATAGCTGCTGAACAGCAGCTGAGCAGGGCCTCGAGGCTGTGGGACGGATCCTGCATGAGATCCTGCACCCCCATCTAGCGGCCTCAGCCATCCCTGTGGCACCAAAGGCAGGAGGGGAAAACCCTGTGAGATCATGCTGGCAAGAAAATCACTGGTTGCTCAAGAAGGATGAGTAAAGAGGAGTGAAGAGTGAAAATGCAGATTACAGCAGCTGGGCTTCCCTTCTGTCACCCTGGGTACAGTTCATCTCACCAGCTTCAGATGGCTTTATTGTAAGTCATCATGGCAGGTTCTTTCTGTCAACAGAATGGAACTGAAAATTTGTAGGGTTTGATTAATTTCATCCTAAAGCAAACATTCTAAAGTGTATTGTGAATCACACTTTAAAGGGGTTTCTCTTTTCCCCTGACTACCAGAGGATGAGTAACTAACTGAAATGTCAGCATCTACGTGCTGGACATCTACGTTTGGAGAGACAGATGGCATCTTCTTTGTCTTATGGCTGTTATTCAATTAATTTAGAATACAAATCTTGTTTCTCATGAATGTCAACAAGACATCAGAGATCATCTGTTTAAGTAACAGTCTGACAGTACTGAACATATTCAGAAGAACACCATTCCCCATCTGCTACAAAAGAAAACCCACTTCTGGTTAAAGCAGTTGCAAAGCCCCTAATGTCCATTTTTGAACACTCAGCCTCTGCCACATACAAATACTCAGCTGAGTGAAATTTTACAGGCAAGGCTGCTGGCGTAATTGTCTATGGTATGAAAATACCTTTGAACTCACCTCCAAGCAGCACTGAAATTATTCGATTTGTAAGGGAATTAAAAATAACTCCACAGAGAGGTCGTCCGCTTCCTTTCACCTCCACTGCAGTGTTGAGGTCCAAGTGACCTCCTTGACCAAGTGAAGACAGTGGTGCTGTCTCACAGACAGAGGAACTACCAGGAGCAGTCAGAAGATATGAGCTGAGGGACAGGTGGGATGGGGGGTAGCCCAGAGGTCCCTTCCACACTGAGTCTTTCAGTGATTCTCTAATTAGTGGTGGCAACCAGGACTCAGTCAGTAGTGAACATGAGGTCTGAGAAATTAGGAGGGGTAGATGGCTGGGCCTGGCACTTTGGAGAAGAGGAAGGTGCTGGTAAGCAGGGTCTGTCTCCATCTACTCTCCCCAGAAACCAGGTGAGGAGAAGAGATGGGGATAGTTTTGGAGGGGGCAAAGCCAAAGAAGGAAGACAAATAAGTTGTGCTGGACAGAGAACCCTTGCCTACAGAGCCCAGAGGGACTCCCAGCAGCCCTGCTCTGCAGCACCCACCTGCAGGGAGCCAGGAAAGTGCCCCACTGCCCTCCTTGCTGACCCCAGGCAGCTGCAGGTGGTCCATGCACACACGTCCGTGTGGTGGCTCATAAGGTTTTCAGCCAGGTGTTGCTCTGAGGAATGCAACAGAAACCAACAGCTATCCCTCACAACAGGAATTAATTAAGAAGAAGAAAAAGATAGAGAAGATTAATTACTGAGCAGCTTAATTAAGGGAGCATCATTCAGCTTTTGGAACCCCGTGGGCAAAACCAGTTCCAATTCTTGTGCTTGAACCTGCACAAAGCCCTTGGCTCTTGCTTTGTGTTGATTGTGTCAGGTCCCACCCTAGGAGTTTAACAGGCTCTCAAACACCAGAACATTTGGCCCTTTCCAACCTAGGAAGACGGATCCTGCCTCCCTCCAATCCCCTGGAGTATTTCCATACCTTCCTCCTCTTAATGTGACTGACACTGTCTGCCCAGGACTGCCAGATTCTTCATCCCCTCCCTTCTACACTCACAACTTCTAAATAAAGCATCGGCCATGTCTGACACCAATATAACTTGGGCATCAGCTGCTCTCTGGTGAGAACCAGTGCCAAGTCCCCTCAGAGGGTTCACCAAACTACAAGGGAGTTTGTTTGCCATTCCTTCTTCCCGCTACCTTTGGCAGTAATCGTACCAGGGTGACTTCTCCATAAAGAAGAATGACCATTTTCAGACAAAGAAAGTTCAGGCCAGATGTTGAGTGGGAAACCTGCCTTTGAACCTCTGGCAATCTTCACCAGGGAAATTCAAGGCAGCAAAGGGCTGGTGAGGAGGGTGCCAGAGCAACTACCACAGGTCCAGCTTTTTGGTAAACCCTGAGGAAACATGGTACTGTGCCAGCAGGAAGAACCGTATCTTGTAGCTGAATTTCTCTCTGAATTTGCCCAGTTCTCAGACTAGAACAAGAGCAGGATCCTTGGGCAGCTGCCAGCCTGTACACATAGACAATACAAAAAACGAAAATGAGAAAGGTAGTCACCTAAACAACAGCACAGATTTGGGGGGAGGGGATATGTATGCCAGCAATACAGGCTTCAGGAGAAGGTCCTATAACAGACAGTGCTGCATGTTGCTGATTCCAATAGGGAGCGTGAGCTGGGATGGTGTTAGAAGCAAATGGATTTGGAGCACAGCTGGGAGATACATTCCTTCTGGTGGCAAAGCTGTCCGGGTGGCTTGTTCCCAACTCATCAGGTGTGTTGATGCAAGTGTTTGTGAGACTGCTGTAAACCTGGTCAGGCAGATGGTCCAGGTTTTTCCAAAATCTCCTCTTTTTTTAACAACTCCCAGCTATTTCACTGATTCAGTTGCATCAGTGCTATTAATGGGATGCTGAACCACAGCCAGGGCAGGGAGCAGGAATCTCTTTAAGGAGCCCTTACCACAAGAGAAAACATACCATGGAGTTGTTCTCAGAACACTGTGGCACAGCAGGAGGCAAACCCTTTGCATCTCCAGACATCACAGATGAGTCTGTCTATTTTTAAAGTAGTTTTTCTCAGCTGTGAGCCTCTCCAGTCATTTCCATCACACGCATAGAATGTCACGGGTGCCAAAAGATAGCTTGTGTAGAGGACGAGAAGCAGGAATTACAGCAGAGCTGAAAGACAGAAAAACTTTACAAAGGAAGCAAAACACAAGGTAGCCCCTCCTTTTTTTTTTGTATGCACAATTTCTGTTTTCATCAAGTAACTGTTTTCCTTTTTTTTCCTCTATAATTCATAAAATTAACTTATTTTATTCCCATCATCAGATTTCTCTACAGCAACATGATGACTACAATATTAGTTTCCACCCCCAGAGAAATACATGGCTACATTTATACAAAGTGCCTTTCTTAATTAAATAAATTTACAAATTTACACCTTTGGTACACGATGACAATCCCACGCACTGCTGTCACCTCTATCAAAACTTACTTGTTTGCATGTAAGAGTCCATATCTAGGCAGTATTTTTGTTGTGGCCTCAAGTGAATAAATAATAAAAACCATATTTTCTTTTGACAGCTTTAGAACAGAACAATGCAACTGTGACAGAGGTTAAACATTATGAGTCAATTTCATAAAATAAGACAGTCACTGCTGAGGCCTCACACTTGAGAAAATTTTTAAGTGGTCTTGGGAATCAGGCAAGGTCCCAGCTGACTAGAAGCTGGCCAATGCTATCCCAATTTTTGGGAAGGAGGACCCGAGAAACTACAGGCTTGTCAGTCTCACTTCAGTGCCTGGTAAAGTTATAGAGAAGATTATTCTGGCAGGTATTGAAAAACACCTGAAAGACAACACAGACATTGGTCACAGCCAGCACAGCTTCATGAGAGGAAAGTCCTGCTTATCAAACCTGATTTCCTTCTATGACAAGATAACCCACCTAGCTGATCAAGGGAAGCCAGTTGATGTATTTTTGGATTTCAGTAAAGCTATTAGTACTGTCTCTCACAGGTTTCTTCTGGACAAAACATCCAGCACAGATAGACAGACACACCATGTGATGGGTGAGCAATTGGCTCATGGGTCAAGCACAGAGGGTAACAGTGAATGGGGTGACATCAGACTGGTGACCTGTCACTAGTGGGGTCCCACAGGGCTCCATCTTGGGCCCTGTGCTCTTCAATATCTTCATAAATGACTTGGATGCAGGAATGGAAGGGATACTGAACAAGTCTGCAGATGATACAAAACTGTGAGGAGCTGTTGACTCCCTCAAAGGCAGGGAGGCCCTGCAGAGAGACCTGAACAAATTTGAGGACTGGGCAATCACCAACCATATGAAGTTCAACAAGGAGAAGTGCCAAATTCTGCACCTGGGATGGGGCAACCCTGGACATATGTACAGACTGGGGAATGAGATGCTGGAAAGCAGTGCCACAGCAAGGAACCTGGGGGTCCTGGTCAATGGCAAGTTGGATGAGTCTGCCATGCCCTGGTAGCCAGGAGGGCAAACTGTGTCCTGGGGAGCATCAGGCAAAGCAACACCAGCCAGTCAAGGGAGGGGATTGTCCTGCTCTGCCTCGCATTGCTGTAGCTTCACCTCGAGCACTGAGTGCAGTTTTGAGTGCCCCAATATAAGAAAGATATTAAGCTATTTGAAAGATATGAAGCTATTGTCCAAAGGAGGGCAGCAAAGATGGTGAAGGGTCTTGAGGGAAAGCTGTATGAGGAGCAGCTGTTCAGCCTCGAGAAGAGGAGACTGACGGGAGACCTCACTGCAGTCTACAACTTCCTTGTGAGGGGAAAAAGAGGGGCAGGCACTGATCTCTTCTCTGCGGTGCCCAGTAACAGGATGCAAGAGAATGGTCTGAAATTGTGCCAGGGGAGGTTTAGGTTGCACATTAGGAGAAGGTTCTTCACCCAGAGGGTGGTTGGACATTGGAACAGGCTCCTTGGGGAAGTGTTCATAGCACCAAGCCTGACAGAGTTCAAGAAGAGTTTGGATGATACTCGAAGGCACACGGTGTGACTCTTGCGGATGGTCTTGTGCAGGGCCATGAGTTGAAGTCAATGATCCTTGTGGGTCCCTTCCAACTTGGCATATTCTGTGATATTCTGTGAAATTTACCTCTGTATTATGTTAATATGGTGTACTCCACAGAACGCATTTTGCAAGACAACTAGTTTTTCCAAGGGCCCCACATCCAACACAATTGAACTGACTGAACTGCTCCAGCTGATCATCATTCAAGGACATCAGCAAAGTAAGAAGTGTACACATTTGGGGTACTATCAGGGCATTGAAGGTGCTAACAATTCATGGTTCTTGAAATTTTTTACAAATACAGATACTACAGGAATGCTCTCTAATGCCTGCAATGCACCATACAGTGACCTCAAGCAGATTTAGAAATTAAGTCATTTATCAGAAGGATTTATGCTTGAATAGATTGCCTCCATTTATAATCCCAGTCTATGTTTACTCTGTGTAAAACAGGAAGTACACTCACGTTATTTAAATAGCAGCACTTACTCTTGAAACTGTTGACTTTAAAGAGTTACATTCAAGTCTTGAATTACAAACTCAGTTTATACATATTCCACAGTCATACAATGACCATTCCATCCAAAACCAGAAAGCAGTCTAAAATATGTTTTGCTGGAGGAGGGTCTAATGCAAGTTGCTCTTGATTAGGATTACAAAAAAGAAGAGACTTGTTCGTGATTTGCAGAAACAAAGATTTCCACAAAAAGAATTTAACAAAGTGGAGAAGCATTGAAGAAAAAAGTGAAGAATGTGAAACAAACCTCATTTAGTGGGAAACCCAGCAGTAGGAGAAGATAGTATTTCTATACATGGGGAGTTTTGCCAGAAATTGCCAAGTTTAAACCTGATTTAGGCTACAGAACAGCCACAGAGGTTATGGTGGGGATGGAAAAGCAAAGGGGAGGCAGTGTAACCCAATGCTATGTGAGCTTGGAGAAAAGGGGGGGGAAAAAATGTGTTCTCCCTTCCCCTCCTACTCCCCAAATCCCACAGTATTGCAGCACTTCATGATAAAAATACCAAATACTATGCGATTTAACCTCCAAACACTTTTTCCCCACCACTTTGTCATGAAACCCATACAAGATTAAAAGCGTGATCAAGATCCAATCCTGCAGGAAAAGGCATAGTTTGATGCAGGGTATATTCTCTAGAGAAAGAAGATTGTAATACATTTTAATAGATGCATGAGTTTATTTAAAATGAAGTCTTGAAACCACTTTATGCCTTCATTAGCATTCCCTCCCAGAAGCAACAGAACTTGAACTTTTTCAAAATACTTTGAGTTGACCTGATTGATGCATACATTAAACTGGCCTCCTTGTAGTCAGCAATACTTTTTTTCCCCCTAACTGATTCAGCTCATATTGCAGGCAGGAAAATAAGCTTCATTTGACCCTGCAGCGAGTTCAAAGCTGTATGTCTCTAAAGCAACACAAACATATGTTCTCTAAACCTGGAAGCAGCAAACCCAAGAGGCAGGGTGGCTCAGAAACCCATTCCGAAGGTAGGCAAAGAGCACCAGGAGCTGTAACATCACAGGAAGAGCAGCCACTGCCAGCTCTGGCCTCATGCTGCTTCCACACTCAACAGGTGCTGCAGCCTTGCACCAGGCCAACATACCATCAACAGCCTGAGTACAAGTGCGGCTGCCTCGCATAGTAACAAAACAGTGTCATCAGCACACTCTTTCCATGAAGGAGCACCTCCTTGCTTCCTGCTGACATTTTGCTAACACCACCTCTCATCTGGAAAACGAAAATACAGCATGGCACACCACACTCAAGAGAGGAGCAAACTGCTCTGACAAGTAACCCAGCAGCACCAGCCCATATTAAACTGGAATACTATGAGAGACAAAAGAACCTGTACCAAGCTAATGAGTCCCAGTGTTCTGTGCATTAAAATTGAATTCAGAAAACACAAACAAACAAAAAACCCCCACAAAACAGCAGAGAAAAGTACTATCTAAAACTTAGCTGGCCATCCTATCTGCAGTCCTGCTTTTCCTTCTTAACAGCATCAGAAAAAGAGCTGCAACAGAAAGCCAACAAAATTTGGTCTCCAGCATCAATAGATACAACATAGCCATGCATTTCCACGTTTTCTCTTTAATCCAACTCTTTAGACAGTTTCTTTACCTATTCCTGGGATTGTGATGAGGATATTTATCTACAAGAAAGCAAAAGCTCCAATATAAACGAGAAAATTAGGAAACAAGCTAGTTAGTAAAGGAAAGTTCTCAGACGACTCCAAGATGATCCCTGTATGTTTTAATATTACCCAAATGCATTTAAATATATTCCATGAGTGAAGGACTAGTTGGACTTCTCCAGTTTTTCAAGGTGTCTCCAAATGCAATCACAGGTGACAGCAGAAAACCTTCACCACACAAGATGGGATCGCGTTTTCCTCTTAACTCTTTAGTTAAGGATGCAGACTGCTGATCCACAAGCAAGAATGGCCATTATCTCACCACCTCCACTCAGACTTGACATATGTGACCAACAAAAGAAAGAGGCTGAGCCTCTAAAATTTTCAAATTGAAGCATCATTTACCTTAACCTTAGAAACATTGTATTGCGTAAGAGAATTTAAAATAGTTACATAAAGTCGGTCTGATCTAGGGCAATGGTTGTCAACTGCTGAGCAGCAATGCTCATGGACAAGGAAATTCAAATCTATAATGAGAGCAACCAGTGAGGAAGGTCAGATGCTGCTCCCTGCATGCTCTGTGCTCTATTCACATGGCAGAGAGGGCTGCGGAACCATCACCAAGTCCCAGCACACCCCTAGGCAAAGACCTTCTGCTTTAACCACACGTGATAAATGACATCTTCCTCCTTACCTCCCTCTTCCTCTTCAGAAGGCTTTTAAAGCTCTTAAAAGCCCACAGCTCAGTCACTGTTCTTTTAATAATCCCTGAAGTGTTTATCTTAGGGATGTCATATCTACTTATTGTTTCCTTTCCTGCTTGCTCTTGCAAACTGCCCATTTAACTTTGTTCCACATGGTCGGAATACATCTTGTAGAGATCTCAAGAGAGTTGCATAGCATTTAATTCTTAAATTAATGCAAAGCAGCCACATCTTGCACACCTGAGCTACAAATGCTTCATTTACCAAATAAAATTTCAGGCTTGATAATGTATTTGTAGACTTATGACACTTACTGGAAAACTGTGGCTACTGAACCACATGTTGTTATTTAGCTACATAGATGTACTGGCTGAGAGAATAAAAGAAGTGTGGGGGAGGGGAGAGCTCTCCAAAGCAGATGTTTGCAAGCTTTTTTAAAACTAAGAGACAAGACAGAAGACAACACTTGAAGGAGCAGCCAGGGACACTGAATAAATACAGACATTTAAATGTGACTAATTACATACACATGCTGGAATTCTCAAAGGATAATCAGGGAGCCAGGCTTCCAGCTCACTCTGACTTTCAACAGGAGTTCAGCGGCCTGTTCCTTCAGGCATGCTGCAAGATGTCATCTTGCTAAATACAGAACACTACTTCTAAATGTTGCCTCTAGTAGCTTAACCACAGCAAAGTCTATGGATTTCTAAAAAGCTGTCTGCAGGAGCCCTCCTCTTTATTAAACACACACAAATACATATATCTGCTGTTCCTGTTGCTCTGACAGAAGAGAGAAAGTTGTCTGGACAGCCAAGAGGCCTCAAAGCCTCTGGGGAACCACCTTTCTGTGCTGAACACAAACATGCTGCACAGAAACTGCTCTAACGATGGTGAGGAAAGGTTTACAGAAAGAAAAGTTTCCTTCTGTTGTGAAGCAAGAAGGCTATCTTGCACATGGAAAGTAGTGGCTCATAAAATATTTAGGGAGAAGTACATACCATTGTTTTTCAGATGTATTCGTGGAATACGGGTACACACACTGTTCATGACTTAATTCAAACACTTCAACCTAGCATGGCTGCAGAAAGAGCATCTTTCTTTCCCTAGTCCCTGCTGCTCATTTTCCTTCCTCTGCGTTACAGAAAAAGAAAAGTGCAGTTTCTAGGATACAAAAGATTAAGGCATATTTCAGCTTAAAAAGCACAAGGGAAAAAAAAATAAAATACACCATTGCTCAAGCAGCTGCCAGGAGCTGTGTGTCAGCGTGAAGGGGTGTGTATAGACACAAGCAGCAGGAAGCATGGAAAAGTCTTGACCACTTCTTTCCATGGCCTCAGTATCTTAAAAATGTTCATAAAACTACAGATTGATTTCTGGCAGGTGACAAACCCCTTGACAAGCAGGAGGTGGCTTTTACCGCCAATGGAAGGTAAGGCCAGATGTTGGTAGTCACAACAAGCAGCAGCTGACTGTGCAGAGGGCAAGGCGGCTGTGGCTGTAAAAAGTGTGGAGGAACACAACATGAGATCTTCCGTGAGTGAAGGACAGAGAGGGGAGAAGCCAGAATGTACTGAGTGAGACTTTCTTTTTTTCCTAGCACTCAAGGTGACTCACTACACAGCACAATGGGATTTAGTACAAATGCAGTTACAGGAAGGTACCAGGCCACAAAGTTCACACATGTTGTCTTTATCTGACACACACTTAGGTAAGGTCTGTGCTCAGCAGGCTCTAAGTCTGCTCTCTCTGTATGATGTGAACATATGCATCAAGAGCCTGCATCCCAAGTCCTGTAACAGGGATATGAGGGATTATGAGAACTCAGCTGACAACTGTGCCCAAGCCAGTCACTAGGACCACCGGGTTTTTCACGAGTTCCACAGAGCGAGTCCACAAGTAGCAAACTGTTCCCAGAAGCAACATGCAAATGCGAGTTGTGGTTCTTACAGAGGAAGACAGCAGAAGCTGGTGGGGGACACAAGCAGTTTGAGTGTGGTGCCTACATCTGTACTGTCAATGTAACTTGTAAATCCACTAATGCTTCTCCTTGTAATCTCTTTCGCAGGGATTCAGTCCAGGAGATTGTGCTGTAGCAGCTGGCAGAGACTAGGGCCTCTGAAGAGCTTTGATGAAGCACAGCAGCTTAGTGGTTTAAGACTAAATGAAAGTATTGAATGCTTCCTAAGGAGAAGCTATTAGGTAACAGTTTTTAAACTGATTTTTTTGCTTCCTCTGCAGGGGCTAAGGAAGCAGATATGCCTTTTGCATTTTAAAATAATCGACCACTTAACGTTCAAGAGTTCAGCACTTAATTTCAATTTGACCTTCCTTTTAGATGAATTTTTCCATCCATTCGTCCAGCTGACTGTTCAAGGTGTGCTCCATGGGACTGCAGGCTGGCTCAGCAAAGCCCCAGCCGCTGTCGAGGCTTTCTGGAATGCAGAGGTGGCACTGGGAACAGGCTCAGAGACAAAAACCTGTTGGTAAGCTCATAAGAAAACTGATATTTATGTATTTTCTGGGGAGGTAAAAAGGTTTCCTAATTAGGCCTAGTCTTCATTCAGTCTGTATATGCAGTCTTAGAAAACAAGCACTGTTCTAGGGCTTTAAAAAGGCAGGTGTCTCTAAGGTATTTTTAAACAGCTAGCCACTGGAAGCAGCTTTTGTTCTTCTTGCAAACCTGAATTGTTTAACTAGTTATATCTATGAGATCACTTGCAGAATAGTGTTTATCTTTGCAGCTAAATGCTTCATTAAAAAAGAAAAAAGTTTTTTTTTTACAGGCATTAGGTTCATCGGAAGAGTCTTGTTTTAAGATTAAGTGATTATAGGTTCTTGCTCATGGTTTTACAGCCTTGTCTTACTTGCTCACCGTAACAAATTCATAAGCTGTGCACAAGTTATTTTCACAATACTCAGCTGGAAGCTGCATTTTCCTAATACATCCAAGTCTCTGCTTTTCACTCATGACCTACCTATAACAAAGGTTCCTCTCCCCTGCCTTTGTCGCTCTCCTCACTGGCAAATTCCAGCGACGAAGACATATAGCTGAGCATTGCTTAATTACCACATTCTTTTCTTACATGCCTAAGCACTAGAACCAAACTAACTATGAACAAACCTGAAGGAGATTTCAGACCATGTGGAAAAATGTTAAGAACTGCAGTTTGCTCTACACCTTCCTAAAGCAAACAGTGTGGCATGAAGAAAATGGTGGACTACATAATGACGTGCCTTTTTTCCCCCTCATGTAATCATTCCCCTTCATGATTCCCTTTTACTTAATCACACATATGAGACACAGCCACGAAGACCTGCACCAATGGAATTACATACTCCAGAAACATTTTTTACCCCCTTATTTCTTTATCTAAACTGCTAAGCTCTAATCTCACTTACCACTCAAACAACAAATGAATATGGAAACTAGCCAAAGGCAGAGTGCTCAGGTCAGATACAGGAGAGAAGGTGAAAAAGGGAAAAGTCAGTATCAGCAGACAAAAGCTTGCTTGAGTTCTGATTTTCAAATTTTGTTTTCAAGAGCCAAGGGCTCATTATGATTCAGTGCTTAAAACCTCAGGCTTTTTCTGCACATTGCAGCTCAAACTGTATTTACTGAACAATACCTTGCAAAGCACAGTTACAAAATGCTTTCTTGGCAAACCAATCTAAGTTTTTTCTCTGCATTAAAAAAATTTAATGGAATAGTCTTCAAATCATTGCCATATAGGCAAAAATTTGAATAAAGACTTAAAACCTGTCTAGCTAAATGAACAGACAGGTAGAAAAACATGCTGCACACTGCCACACTGTTAAAAGTAGTCACTCTCTTATTGCTTTCCATGAAGCAAGAAACTGCATGTATTACATATATAGCAGGACATTTTCAGACACCTATTTCTAGCATTTTAGGACTTTCACTGAAAAATCCATTGGTGCTGTAATGTTATCAGGTCTCACTTTACAGAAGACAAAGCCCTTAAAAGAAAACTGGCTGTGGCATGACACACGCTCTTGGAACAAAACAAAGAGAGGAAAACACTTCTGAAGGCCCTTCTGTATTCAAAGCAGAACATGGTGAGAGTGGAAGGATGTTTCAGTTAATTTATGTTTGCAGAGCTGCAGACACCACAGGGTCTTAACCCACAGCTGGGGTTCAAAAGACATGGACAGAGGCCTCTGTGGCGGTACCACTCCTCTAAGGAGTGCAATACATATCTCCAGTAAGACCAAAGCAAAAAAACCACCCAACCTGATACTCAGTATAACTGTGCTCTCTTCACTAAGCACAGTATCCTCCAGGCCTGCTCTGAGGACAATCCAAGCTTAGTGATAGGTCCACATGCATATACTCTCTCTCATAGTAGACACACTCGAGTAGAAAGGCAAGAAACTGCCTTTGCCCACCTTCTATTTTTCCCTCTTCTGCAAAGTCCTAGGACCTACAGCAGTACAAACAACACTTCAACAAAAGACACGAGCCTAGGACTTGGCAGATACAAGTTTGGGCTCTGGTTTCTCAGGACGTGTGGTCATCGTTTGGTCATATTCAAACTGTGCAATGGAAAACAACATAAGAGTCCTCAGGCAGCAGTTAGAGGAAGGTTGGGCCCTCCAGGTGGTACAAAGCTATACTGACATAGCAATTTTTGTTCTGAGATATAGCAGCTAATTAACAAGTTCACTGGAACTCAAGAGCCAACAAAGCAACTTGACTATCCCTGTTATTCATTCTGCCTCTTCACAGCAGACTGCAGAGAGAAAGAATTCAAATATACCTACTCCAGAGCTCTGGTAGGATCTGTCAGAAGCCAACCAGCTCTGCCACTGCTCCTGAAGTAGCCATCTGAAAGAGTTTAGTGTGGTCAGAGGGCAGTGGTCTTCCAGACTCCAACTCAAGAGGACGGCAAAATCTTTACTCCTATCTGAGTCCTGTGGCATCTATGTTTCAGCTTGAATGAGACTGGATGGCTGATTCTGAGGCAGCTTTAAAAACTGGTGGCAGACTTGTTTGTTAAGTCAACTCTGCAACACTCTGTCACCACACTAATTGTGCTACAAAATTGCTTAACTGGTAAGGTCCTTGATGCAAATTACAAGGACATTATTTTATTACCCTTTGATGTCTTTTTAGTATTTATGCTATGACTAAATTGGATAAAAGATTTATTAACATTCAAGGCTATTAGGAAGAAAACGATAATGTGGAGAGAAGGAAAAAAATGAAAAAAAAATATCTCAACCCATAAATTCATAAGGATATTGCTGATTAAGAGCATTCAATGTCCAAATCAATGTTTTGTTTACTTTATTTTTAAATGAAGCATTGTACACTCTTTGTAATCTGTGTGTTTCTCATAACTCTGCAGTTACATTTCAAATCCTACCGTGTTGCAAGTTTATGGCAGACAACGCCGGTGTCTGTTATTACTTCACTCAGTCTCAGCTCAAGGTGGACCTTCCCCTGAAACACATCAGAAACACCAAAAAGTTAGTTTTACGCATAGTTAGTCAAACCATTCCAACTTAAACTAAAGCAAGCCAGCTAGTGCAAGTAGTTCCAGAAGTATAAAGATTAAGTAACAACTGTGTACCTACGGTCTTTCAACTGCCAGAAAATCCAGATTAGTAGCCATTTAAGTAAATTTCAATGCATACTTCCCACCATTATCTTATCTCGGTATGCTTTACCAATTAAAGGATAAGGAGTATCATAAAAAGGTTGTGTTGGAGCTTTATCTATAATTAGCATTTCAAATATTAAGCAAATACCTGCAACACTATCACTGAAAAGCTACCACAGAAGTGCATTATAAACACCTACACATTTTTAAAATTATAAAAATAAAATCAATTAAACAATATAAATTGTGAGACAAGTATCAGTAAAAATATACTGCACAACCAAAAAAAACCCCACATCAAAAAACATTCAACCATGTTGAACACTATTCAACAGTCTTTATCTCCTTACCGTCACACTAACTTTATTATGACTTGGGCTAAGATATTATATATCAAAAGCTGCTGAAGGCAGTTCAAAGCACAGCTAGGAGTGCAGCAACAATTAAGTAGCATGGACACTCAGAAGTTCAGTTCGAGGTCATTCCCTGGTCCCCTTAGATTGAGCAGTAAAAAACAAATGCTGAACTCAGTGCCTGAACACTTGTCCTGAAGAAGCCTATGAGACTGTTTCTTAGCGCTACAGTCAATTCTCTTCCCTTCCTAGCATATGCCCTTTCTCAGTGCCATTCTTTCTTCACTACCTTGAATGCATTATCACACTTTCCTGCACTTCACTCTTCAAATGTCTATCACCTGCTTATACATTTAGTAGTCTGACTACATTGTGGGTTTATCTAGGGACAATTTTTTACCACAGCCCCCCACAAATTGCTCTAAGGTGAGAGAAGGTTTATGCAGACAAAGAGATCTGACTGGGGAGAAATAATATTAGGA
>JAWMRA010000001.1:89287458-89330924 GCA_035584735.1 Pseudotriccus pelzelni | reverse complement strand
GTTCCTCAAACTGCAAATGGAGTTGTCTCTGCTTCTCAGCAATGTCCCACAAGTAGCAGGGATTTTAGATCTCAGTCTTATTCCCTGATGAAGGGACAGAGAGGGAAGGGGGAGAAGAAGCTGCCTCCCCCCTTTTGCCGCTTCTTTCTCTCTCCAGATGCCAGCTTTGACCTTGAAAGCTTCACTATCTCTCTGGTTGGAATTCTTTCTGCAGCAGCCCTGTCCAAGTTCTCCTTTGAGTTTCTTTTTCTTCACTCTGTTACACGTCTGGTCAGGAGGGTTTCAGTTCTACCCCTGCCCCCAGCTCAGGGCTGGGGGAGGAAAGAGGTCTGGCCCCTCTCGGGGTCTGCTGCATCGTCCCTTCTACATGGCTGCCAATTTCTTCTGCACAACAACCTTCTCTTCCGTTTTCTTGAAGATGTAATTGGCAAAGGTGTCACCTAAACTTCTGATTGGTTTTTGTCTGGAAATTCATTCAGACAAACTACTTCCAATCCCCAAGGAGGGGAAACTTTTGCAAAGCCATGACAGACTAAGTAACAGTTTTTCCCATGCCAGGGCTGGAACATAGACCTTTCAAGTACATGTGGCAGATGATACTGGTGTTCATCCAGAAAACTAGGAAGACAGTCTCTCCAATCTGTATAAAAGCCCATAGCTACAGAGGCATCACAGCAGCTCGTTGGCACTTTGAACAGGGAAGGACCCAAATATGTGTGTTAGTTTAAAAACAAGACTCCTGCCAGGTGTCTTTTGCTTCATTTTAAACAAAAGAGTTAAACCCTTCTGCCCAGTGTAGAACCTGAAGGTGTTGCATTTGGCTGTCAGACTCCTGATCCATCTCTTTTAGCAAGACAGGTATCCTCCTTCACCCTGTCAGCGTGTACAGAAGTCAACATCTGTCACTGGCTTCTGAACTGAAGCCTGTCCTCACACATAAGAGCAGGACTTCTCTGCACAAATGCATAAAAAGCCACTTCTAGACCCAGCTCTTAAGGACTCAGTACCACTGCAGTGCCCACTGTACGCACACATGACAAGAGCTGGGCACACAACCGGCTAAGAACTCTAGTCAAGCACTTTGGTTTTCTGCCTTTTGTTGTACTATCTTTTCCCTTACTCTTCACTGTTCTCCCTTACACTGGTCAAATGTTTAGTTACAGGAGCTAAACCATTAGACTCTGGAGAACAAGGTTATATTGTGAACAGTTAAAAACCATTGCTCCTGTCTTGCATACCACCTTTACCTAGAGAAATCAACATTATTATAAGTTTTGAAGAAATTGAGAGACAGGAATAGACATCTAGAAATTCCAGAGAAAGTACTCCTTTATAGAAAAACACTAAGGGAAGAAAATGTTTCTATAGAAATATTTACGCTTTTTATTTATTGTAGCCTTCATTTTTCTCTTGTGAAGGGTCTGAAAATGGTCAGCTGCTCAAAAAGTGACTCAAAGCTTCATACAGCAAAACAGAGGTCATGGGATCACTAGGACCAGCAGCCTACAACTATTCCCAGAACACCTTCTAGTGTTTTACTTCCAGTTAAAAACTCAAATACCTTAAAATAAGACTACAGTAACATACTTGTAGGCTTAATTCACAGAAAATGTAACTCCTACATAAACAGAATTCAATTAGGTAAAACATAAGGAGTCATCTGAATAAGTTTACTCGTGTGCAGTGGCATTAGCTGGGTTTACGAATCTCAGATTGTTCAAACTGAAAACTGCAATAAATCAGTATCATAAGATCAAAAGTTAATCTGTGCAACAAGAAGGTCAACCTAAAATGGATTAAAAGTACCACAGAACCAGGGAATTGCCATGATCTTTACTGACAGTTTATAAGAAAGAAATTCATATTTTTATTATTAAAAGAACTATGGTGATAGTAACAAGAGTCTCCAATTGTAGTAGATGGGCAGTTACAGACAAAACTCGCAAGAAGGAGAGGTTAGGCAATGCAACAGGATTAAAAAAAATACTCTGTCTCTGTTTTAAAGCTGAGACAGCGCCTTGATCCTGCTCAGACAGAATCCCTCTTCTGGAGTCAGGGCCTGAATCTAGACTCTGTCCTGGGCTTTAAGGTCATAAACCTTTTTTCCCTTCAGCACATCAAAAGACCTCAGAAAAAATCTAGAGGTTTGACAACTCTGAAGTAGAATGTATTAATTACTCAAAACATTTCCATTAAAAAATGTATTGCAGGATGTTCCTAGAAGCAGCTATGCTTATTGGCGTAACATTCCCATTTGGAAGGACAGAACCTTCTCAAGGAACAAGCTGATGGAATGCCAATTCAACTGCTGAACACTTCCTTTTCCATAAACTCCAGCTGATACGGAGGACGAGTTCATAGGTTGTACATCCTTTCTAATCACATCTAACACCACATAATGGGGCCAGCCAGCTTCCATTTTCCAGTTATTGATTAAAGAAGCCATCAGCTGAATGAATTTCTTGTAAAGAAGTAGACAGTATTCAAAAGGAAACCAGCAACAAATTAAACTTTTGAAAGGTCTTATAGAGGAAAAAACAAATTATGTTCGTTAAATATACCCTTTACTACACAGTTATCTGAAAACCAAACTTGAACCTGATCATAAGTTTACAAAGAAAACAAAAAGCAGACTCATGGTCCTGGTTTTACAGATACAGGAAAAGCCTGCCTCTAATCACCTCCTTTCTCCTTGGAATGCAGCTGTGAGTTACTGTGGATTGAAACATACTGATAGCACAAAAACTCCTGGAAAAGGTAGTTTACTGCTATTAAACCTGCTGGACAAGAAGTTTGTGATCACCCACCTTTCTACTTCTCACTAGCCTACTCAATTTTGCTGGGAACTTTTCCCTTGAAGGTGTGAGTGCACCTACATGGAAGTTTTCCAAACATTTATCCCATATGGGGACACTTTTCCCAACACAGCTCAACTCTGCCCATGGCTCAGTTGCATGGAAAGACGGATTGATTGTGAGTGCTTTTGGGCTCTTCACTCCTCATCCTGCTGGTAAAGAGTTACTGCAGGCAGTCTCACTCTAGCTCCTGGAGATGGGTGAGTTGCAGGAGAGGACTAGGTTAAGCAGGTGACATGAACCACGGCCCACTAGTGACTAATGCCAGCACAATATTTTTTGGGAATCTCAAATTTAGGACTATGATAGCCCTAGTGTGTTGGTTTATTTTCTCTTGCTGTAATTTGTCTGGAGAAATGAGCATTAGAAGAACTCAGTGCTGCACACAGACCATTCCAAACTAGGGAACAACTTGTGTTGTTGCTATCTCGGTTTTTGCAAATTTTATTTCAGGATATAGAAAATGTTATTGGACAGATCCTGTCTACTTTGAAACCCTCTTATGCAAGTTTCTAAGACGTCACTTTCTGGCACTGGTAAAGCTTAAAAGCAGACAATAAAACTGAGCCAAACTCTAAGGGTTCACTAAATGCTGCCTTTGAGGGAGTGGGAAAGGAAAGACCAAGGGTGCAACTATTGCTTTAGGTAAATCCAAACCTGTAGTATTATCAGCAGCCTCACATAAGGTCACAGCCTAACAGCAGGTTTGAGAGCAGGAGGAAGAGTTTGTTTGCTGTGCACATTTGCTGCTTGTAACAGCTGCTCCTTCCTTTAGCAGAGGGCAGCAGGCGACTGGGAAAGGTCTAAGGATCATGCTCCAGATCACGGCCTGCCTGCTGGGCCACAGTGCAGCACACAGGAAACCGGAACAAAACCCAATCTATTGCTGAGGAAAGTGCAACAGCTCTAATGGACACTGCATGGATTCATAAATGCTAAGTAAAGCAGAACTGATGACTGCTTGCTCTCCGTATGCGCAAGCTTGTCAGAATTGCTCAATAACTGGCAAGCAACTTCACGGGGCACAATATTAACTTTCCTGTTTCTCTAAAGGGCGAATGCAGCCATATGGTCAAAATCCTTATAATCAATCATGTTTTCCTCTCAAATACTTTGATGAGATATAATATGTAGATAGTGTAAATTAAAGGTTTTAATTTCCCCGGACAAATTGTGTTCTGCAGACACAAAACCCAGGCATGCTACTTTAAAACCATGTAAATATTGTTCAGAGGTAGGCACTCCTTACCACATGTCATGTTACAGACTAGCTATTGAAGAGTAACAGACCAAGACCTGACTGACTGTCTTAGTCCTTTGTGCTGTTAAGTCTCAATGCTCCACTCTTACAGTTATATAGGGAGGAAGTCTTGCCACAAAGCAGGATCTGGTCAATAGCTGGTCTTTTCCTTTATCACAAACATTATTTACCATTGCTGATGCGTGGCTCAGTTGTCTGAAATAATTTTGCCAGTAGGCATTTAGCCTTGAGAACCTCCACACCTTATCAAAACAGACATTTCATCTCTTTTCAAAATAACCAGAAGATAGAAACCTATTCACAAAATAGAGGGTAACACCCATTTATTTCCTGTGTGTGGTAGAAAGCTGATACCAAACCGGGAAACAGCTTCTTTTTACAATTTGCATATACCCATGCTTACAGTAGGTTGTACAAAATGCGTCAGTGGTTCAACTTTACACCAGGAGCTTTAAGTACTTTAACAAAGATAGTAAATATCAGTGTTGGACAGTGGGCATGCAATGCTCTTAACTGTTCAACAGAGAACGTAATTCTATCAATCACTGGAGCGAAACAACCCTATACAGTTGCTCCTAAAGACAATTTGCTCTACTTTGTCTATCTATCTTCAAATAAATATCCTTAAATAACAATTAGCAGAGTCACTGCAGTTCAACACGATTTGTTCTACAAATATAAAGAGCATTGATTTACACAGAACAGGAAACAGGTAGATATGCGAGAGCGTGTGGAAACTTCCACACTATTATGAAGGTAGAGTGAAAAGAAAAATAAAGACAGTAACACACTTCCAGCTTCCTTTGCAGTTCTACGATAAACTTCTTTGTCACACAGGACCAAATGAAGAAGAGCTAATTCAAAAGCTTGCGGTGAAACCTTGGCTCTGATGAACTTGTGGCAAAAGCCCGACCCTGGCAACGCCAAGATTTCATTCATGAAGCCTGACACTTGGGATAAAGATTCTGCATTCAATGGAAGGTGATGACAAAGGAGGAAAGGTTTTTTTGAGGAGCACAGAGTGCCCCAGGTAGATTCTTCTAGCTAATTCAGAGGCAGCATTTCAGAGCCAGTAGTGATGTCCAGCACAACAAAAGAATTTTAATGTGTGCTCTCCAAACATACCTATAAGTCATGTTTTTCCACTAATGAAGTCTTCTGCACCACATGACACTCCTATCAGCCCATACTCAGGAACAGGCATGTTTAATCAACAATAGTCAAAGGCCTATGTAGGCAAAATGCTAATGCAGTGAATGGAGGAAGAAGGGCTTCTGATGTCTGAAGAAAGTACTCAACATCAATAAATCTTTTGCACAAAGCTTTGAGTACAGAAGGTTAAAATGTGAGACAATTTGCTTCCTCAGTGTTGGTTATCTGCCCTTCACATGCCTTTTATTTTTTTTTAAGTTGATAGCCAAATAGATATGTTTCAGACACATCAAAGTTCTTATGAGAAGGAAAGGGAAATGAGCAATTTTCAAGTTTTTGTCAGACTTCTTTTTTGCCCCAACAATGAGTTTTACAACAATAAGACCTTGAGCATGACTGGCTTTGGAAAAGCACTCTGTCATTTAGTACTGAAAACTCAACTGTAAGAGAACATGACCATTTCACATTTGTCAGTGCTGTGGAGGAAGTAACTCAAAGCACACTTGAAAAGAGGAACTTTTAAAACAAGAGCCTGCACAGGCAAACATGTCAGAATGATCTAATTCTCCTTACATTTCTCCCCCGCTTTGGTATATACAGACTACATGGTTTGGAGTATGCTGGTGTGTATCAATATTAATCAGAATATCTCTGGATCTTTAACCACTCCACTGATTACATGCACACAAAGGGTATTCAGGTTGCAAAGGCAAACTTCACAAAACAGACTTGAACTATGGAATTACTGTGAAAAAAAAAGAAGGAAAAAACTACTCAAAAACAGGAAAGGCCTTTTAAAGATTGCATGTGCACTTGGGCTTAAATTCCGCTGAGAACACATGGACCACTGAGAGCATCTGTCATCTACAGCCCTAGGCAAATATCTGAATCAGTTACTGTTGGATAAACTTCCTTCTGTGAAGAAAAGGCAAACATTCATGGATCAAAAGAGATGTACACACAACAGCAGGGCAATTTTTGCTTCCAGACCTCAAAAAGCATGAGAATGCAAATCCTGAAAGACAAATGACTAGTAGAAAAGAAACAGGTCCCATGGAAAGTGTGCAACATCATACTCTTACGGACTTCAAAGAGCTTAGAAAGTTGTCTATTCTGCTGCTAGATCTCCCTTCCAGCTGAAGCTGCTTGATTGTTCATAGTCTATTTCAATACAGAAGTTAAACTATTTTCAGTAATGGCTTAATTCCTGTTTTATTTCTCAGTGAAATGCTTAGGCTCTTGTACTGTCAGACACTGGGTGTTTAGCTCTGGGCACAGTACTGTCTCACTGAGGAGGAGGTAAACTCCCTCAGAAGATGGGAACTTAAAATTCCTTAAACTAATCGTGCACAAATCCACCTGGTTATAGCTTCATACTTTCAGACTTCCAGACAAGTTTTCCAGTCCAGAAAGTTAAGCCATATATTATGCATTAACGGCTGCTGTCACCTTTCATTCTGCACTCTGCATAATAAAACTTCCTGATCACATTTAATGTTTTAGTCTATATTTAAAAAGGGAATATTCACATATCTTGTCATTTCATATTGTATGACAAAATAAATACAATTTTGCTGGAGTTTCATAATTTGCTCTCCACAGAGCTGTTCAAACTTAAGCACCTAGAGCACAACTGTTATTTCATCACCCAGTTATATCTAAATAGCACTCAGGACAAGAGTAGACTATGCAATGAGCCATTTTCAAACTAGTGAGAGCAAAACCAGCCAGTAAAATGTGGGGGCATTGATTAACAGAATAAAAGCCTGTCAACCTCAAAGGGCAGTTACAGTCCACTGCTGAATGACGAAGCGCTGTGTTCTGACGGTTACTGTTGCCCAATGAAGGGAAATTAAGGAGCACCTGATGATGATGATTATCCCAAATAGGCAGGTTTGCAAGACCAAAGACGAACCAAAACCACAAAGGGCATGCAGGTGGTAATGCCTGATCTGTGGGCTGAGCAGCTGCACAGTCCCACCTGTGCTGCTCATGTGAGACTAAACAGCATCAGAGGTGCTGAGGTCACAGGCCTCTTAGCAGGCACTTAGCCCAGACAGAAAATGCCCTCGTTTTTATCTCAAGATGAGCAATCATGCCAGACTCCTTTACTTGCTGTCAAGCAATAAACGGAGGTGGCATTAAACCATCTGTGTAGTCTGTCAGCGTTAACGCACTCCTGCTGTCAGCAACATCCTTACCTGCAATAAAATTTATGAAGTCAATCTCACTCCTGACAATACAAAGCACCTTTATAAGACAGCAAGTATCAGCAATGTTGTAAAATCACAAAACTGAATTTAAAAAGTCTTGAGATAAACACCTTGGATGCAATGTTTAATGAGGTTATACGACATTAACATTTACTTATTGTTTTTTTGTTACTTCACTCACACAAGTGAAGTACAAACCACGTTGAACAAAATTTTAAATTCTACTCATTAAACTTCAAGTAGCTCAAAATATCAGTTCTTACATGGCAAATATTATCCATAATTTCAAATCAGTCTTTCTGTTCTGAAAAAATTAGGTGCCAGAATTGGGCCACAAGAACCCTGGCATCCGATGTCACTAATATTTCAACAATCCATTGTTTTTAACCTAGTTTTGAGTTTCTAACTGTGCTGACTGGTCTGCTTAAAACCTGAATATTTTCAGGCTTTTCACACAGTAAAGTCCTACACAGCTTATCACTGTCACCCAGTTTCATTGATATCATGGCCTAATGAATTAGAAAGCATTAGAAACCTGGCCTCTTTTTAATTTTTTTTTAATTCCTCACTCTGATTGCATGACCTCAAGCAAATCACATTCTTTCTGACATTTATTCTCACTGTATTCCAAGTGTTGGAGTGACAGTAGCTTACCTCAATACGGTGCTGTGATGCATAACTAAATAGCCATAAAGTGCTCTACAACATGGAAAACAGTATTAAGGCCACTGGCTGACAAAAACAGAAGATGCATGAGTTCCCTGGCACACAGCTCAGTGTTTAATCCACTAGATTATATGGCAAATGGGAACAACTGCTAGAATGATAAAACTCATAGAGTTAAAACTGCTTCTGTGCTACTAGTATTTGCATGCTTCACTGCAAATTTCAATTCACTAAAAACGTCTCAAATTATTTTCCTTAAAATTGCACAAAAACTGAGTAATGCCCCATAAATACCTACCATAAACACAAGTATTCCTTGTTTCTCTTATAAATGAAGAAGTGTTTAGAAAAACAACTGAGATACCACAAATGTAAAAACATACAAACACAAAAATACTTAATTTGGCTATTTTCACTTGTATAAGGATTCATACAAAACATTTACAAATTTGCTTCTGTTGTTATGGAAAAACAAAGCCCTCTTGCAGACTCCCTAACATAAGCACCAAAGAATATTTAAGTAAATGGATAAAATCAGAGAACTGTTCATATTTACATTAGTTGTAATAAATGCTTATCATGGAGCCCAGAAACAGCTTTTAACAGTCAGGCTCTTGTAAAGATACAAACAGCGATAGTGATAAACTGTACAAACAATTACAGAGAACATCCTTTCCAGCAAATATTGTGCTCCTCGTCCCTCCAAAAGCTAGAGCTGCCTGCAAACCTGAGTTCACAGCTTACATTGCCAGTGCTGTCCTAGAAAGCACCTTGGTTGAAAAGCTTCCACAAGCTCACTCTGTAAATATTGTAACAAAATAAACAACGCAGAATCTTATCCAAATATTGGCCTACTTCAACTGATAGATTACAAAGGGAAAGTTTTCTTATCCTACAGGAAATAAACACTAAATCCACTGTTCTAAAGGCAGTGTCATAAGAGGCTTCAGGGTAAGAAGGAGGGTGAACAGAGTAAACAGAATAGATCTCAAAGTTAAAAGGCTGTTAAAAGCCTTTCCATCACCAGTGACACTGAAATGTGGCATTAAAGAAGATCAATATTTTTCAAGAGAAAGTCACAGCCTGAACAGGCTGTCATAAGGCTTTCTTTGTATCACACACACAATGGTGTATTATTTGTCTCTCCAAATAAAAAGAAAACCTAACCTTGAATATATTTTCACGCCCACTTCACCACACATAACCACACTATATGTTGGAATGTGTGTGCTTTTTAAGTGCCATTTTCCAACCTGGCACGTGCAGACCTGCATGCAGACTGAAAAGCCCAGACATCGTGTTCAACCCTAACACAGGGCAGTACCTAAGCAGTATTTCCCCTTGCACTTATCTGAGACTTTTGCACAGGTCAGACATTCAAGTCTGTGGCCTCCTAAGCAAATATTGTAGTTCAAAAGTGATCTGTAATATATACTTACACGAAAAAAAAAAAAGTAACTGGCTTGGTATCCTGTTACATCATTTTAATGTCTTGCTTTGTTGTAATGCCTGTTTTCACAAGACCTAATATCATAACAGAAAATAGAATCCGCTTGAACAGAGGTTAAGTACAAAAAAAGAGAGGAGTCTTGCTGTGTACAAAAATCTGTAAAGTACTTAAACTCTAAATGAAGCTGAAGCAATACAATTATCAGCATTCCCATTGTTTGGAACACGACATAAAAAACACTCCTTGTCACATTTCTATGTCAGATGTACTTGTTGCAATTCCTGTGACAACATAATTATTTAAAACAGTACCTGAAAATACTATTTTCAAGACAGCTCCACTCCCTGAGGAATCAACAGTTATTTATAGGGCCTGAAGTTATTTGATACTTGACATAAACACACCCCTCCTTGAATCAGTGATCCTCATAGTTCACAAAGTTTTAACTATTCCTGTAGGCAGAATCCTGACCCCCACTGATTTATGTACACTTGTAATTCACCCCATGGTTATCACCAAAACTTAAACCATACCGATGGGCAACACTTCCTTTTTGTAGAGAAACAGCACATCTGTCCGAGAGCTATGAAACCCATAAAGCTGTCCTGACCGTGTTACAAATACTCCTTTGCCAAGATATTTCCTTAACAATCTCACCTGTACTTCTGAATCAGCATCAACATGCTGTAGTTGAAACCAGGTGTCTCTGTTATGATACTTCTGGAGATCTTCTTTCTGTATAGCTACCTTCCCTGGAAATAAAACAAAACAGAAGCATAGTTTAAGACGCGTTGTAGCTCCCCAAAAGTATATTTCCATCAAAATCAAGTTTTAAAACAATGATTTAAGGACTGTCCTATTCAAGAAAGGCTTTAGAGCAAGGAAAGAATTTTTTGAGGCATCCTCCTTTACACTGTACATAATGATGAGCCCAATACTAATGATGGTACAATTTGATAAGCATCTTTTTCCACTTCATATTGTGAATGACTTCAAATTCCTAACATCATACTCACCTAACAGAGTGAAGCACTGGGCCCTGCAGACAAGTTTGTAAGTATGTTTATTGTAAAAACGTCATTCTTATTTCTTTGACATGCAATTAAACTTGTGGGAAGAAAACCTTGGAAACTGCTGGAGAGAGATTTTTGAGGCAGATGTCCATAACAATCCCAATGAAGTTCCATGCATGGGTTATTGCTAACAATATTTTAGGGTGAGACTTTTCACTACATAGTTTTGTAGGAGAAGGGCAACAATGAGGGATGTCAAGTCACAACAGATTCCCAGATCTGCACCTTGAGGCCCTGTTGACTCACCTGCCTCACTCAAATCTTTTAAGAGTTTGCATTCTGCAACACAGATCCACCCAAGTACTACTCCTGACTGTAGAGAGAAAAAAACAAACCACCCCAAAAAACGCTGTAGACCTTTCACTCTCACCTTTTTCACCACTCTTACCCCTATCAAATTAGCTGTTTTGGTAGCGAGAGCACAGTGAGGGTACCGCCACATGAGGGTAACAGCAGCCTGTTCCATGCTGTGAACTAATGTGCATGACTGCTAAGGACTAATATATATGTGGAGTGGAAACTTCTGTCTTGCCCAGTCTCTCTCAGGCATTATGTAAAGCACTCTCTGACGGGCAATGAAACTTCCTCCAAGTGTCTTTCTTTGTATACACAAAGCTGAGCATGGCATGCCCGAGGAGCATGTGATCCTCAGAAAGCAGCTTTGGGTTGGGTGGTTCCCCAGGCACTGAGCAAAGCAGTATATTCAAAATGAAAGAATCCAGGACAGCCAGAGACATTGACAAGGCTCGAGAAAACTGGGTTTTGGCGATGTGGTTTGGTAGCAGACTTTCGCTGCTAGAGCGAGTTGCTCACATACAATTTGCAACCACTGGTTTGCTACAGAAACACTCACTTTTTAACCAAATACCACTGGATAAAAAGTCACCAACAGATACAGTTCTAGTAGGAAAGTGACTTCCAAGGCTTCCTAAATTCATGCAGTTTGACCAGACACCAGCAATACATTACCTCAGAAAATGTTACCAGAACACATTTACAAAAAAAATAAATTAAAAAAAAAACTAAACCAAACAAACAAAAAACCCAAACAAAAACCCCACACACAGTGGAAGACTACAAAAATGACAAACACAAAGCATTCTCCCTTCTGAAATCTAAAAGCTTATGGAAGTCCCAGCACCAAGTTGTTACACACCAGCATTCCCTCAAACTATGGCCTTTTCCTTTAGCTGTTGCTGGATGGCTTCACCCAGCCCTCCTATTTGCTGGGCTGCTTCTCATACCGTGCTGCAGCTGCTGCTACATTCTTCTGTCGGGTTGCTTGGGTGAGAGTTTCCAGATTTCCAGTCCCAGTTTCTAAAGTACTCTGCCATCCTTCTGAAGCTGCTCTCCCTAGTATCTGCCAGGATTTCTGCTCTAGCTTCCACAGAACTTCTAACCCATTATTCCCAAGTTTTGCTCATTCTGCCTTCAGCACTCTCCTACTCCTGGCTTGTCCTTTAAAGATTACCAGATCCATCTCCAGTCAAACACTTAACTAGGTATTAACATGGCAGATTCATTACCAGCCTCTTTATTGGATATGCAGAGCAAGTGACTTGAAACTTCTTAGAAGAGCAATAATTACATAAACCTACAAAATAATATGGCAGAAAGGGTAAATAAGACATTCGAACTGTGCTGAACAGGAGACACTAAGTTATGCTGCTGACAATCTATACGATGATGTCTGTGTTTTGGTTTGTGGGGAACCTAGTTTCTCTACAGCGCTTTGAGAGAAATACATCTGAACACATGGCCTTCCAATAATTGCTTTGAACTTTACTTGAAATTGTTTACTTTCACTGCTTGCTATCCTCACTGTACCCTTTAATCTCTTGCAGAAATCCTCCACCCAACTGCAGTGTTGCACACGCTTGCCAAACACCCTCACCCGCAGTCTCATTCACAGCCACTTCCCATGCAGGGAGTATACTTGCAGAAAACTCAAGGAGGGTGCAATATCTCCACTTGTACATAGCATAAGCAGTGTGATCACTGCCTGCCCTTTCAGCAGGGAGTTCCACTGCTCTCAGTCAAGGGTGGCAGGATAACGCAGATAGGTTTAACCACAAAGTCGGTACATAATAGCAGAACAAAGTGTTCACAGGTAATGGCACATGCCTCCCCCTTTGAGAGGGTTAACATGGTGTCACAACTGTTTTGATTAGGAAACTGTTTGAACAGCACTGTTTGCTCTGCACACAAGCCAGTCTTATTAATGACTGAAACTTACTGACTGGGCTGGCTATAATCCAGGGGGGTTCCGCTGCATAACAAAACTCACAAAGGAGAAAAGTCTTCGGGGGGGGGGGGGTGGGAAACAAACAAACAACAAAACAAAGGGAAGGGACAGTAAAAAAGGACCTACACTTTGGTCACCCTAAACATATACAAAAATACAGTACTGACAGAGCACAATGTCTGATCTGGCCTGTTAAATCGTTCTCTGTGTACAGGAGCATCCCTCACAATTTCTGTCATTAACTCTTCACCTGCACCAGCCAACTCCACATGCTCATCCAGACCATATTCCTCTTCCTCCTCACCAGATCGACATAAGCCACAATGCAGGTGCTGAGCAGAGTTAGATCCTTGCCCTACTCTAGACAGTTACTGCTCTGCCACTGGCTGACCTATATCCAACCCGGCTCAAACAACTCAGCCTCACCAGAACTAGGTTAAATTCAGGCCAATAATTACAAGCTCTTGGCACCTGTCATTTGACCTGACACTACACAATAAGGACCTATAATTCTCCTTGAAGATAAACCTGACACAAGAGGTCAGAAAGGTTTACCACCATTCATTTAGAGGACGTCTTCCTCTTTGTGGTTCTTCAGCGTGCTCCCAAACGTAAGCCCATTGTCTTGCACTCTTTTTCAAGACTTGGGTGGCTTCCAGACAGCATTGAGAAACTCTAAATATTGCACCTGAGGCACCCAGCCACTCCTGCCGATTTCCTCAGAGCCGCCCTAGGCTGCAGAGTTTGTGTCTGTTTAAGCCTTTAGAAATGGTATGGGAGGAGGCAGGAAACAGCAGAGCATGTTCAACAGTATATGGTGTAATTTCAAAACTTAGTTAAGTTACATTTTTAAAAGTCAGATTCTCTGCAGTAAGACCATCAACGAAAGCATTGTTCTCATCTGACCTAATTTCTTTCTGAAGCCTGACACTCACCAGACCTCAGAACGGAGGAGGATAGTAAAACCTCAGACACTCCTGCATGTTTTTCACACAGATGGCAGTAATTTTCCTATGTCCCCCCACTTCAGACTGAACAGATCTTCACTGGCACATTTAAATCCTAAGCCCTGTGTTCAAAACAAAGATGCAATGTGCCACACCTGACCCCTTCCTTCTGTGAATCTCTCTTTAGGGAAAAACCAATATACCAATAACCTGTTACTTGAGCAGCCAGCTCAGGGATGAGTGAATTTATTACCTGCCCCGATGGTCTTAAGGGTGCAAAACACACTTTACAATCCATGGTACCAACTGATTTAAGAGCCTCCCACTTTCCCCACCCATGCACCCCTGTCCTCTGGGCAGGCTGTACTGAAACTGTTGAGGAAACTGAGTGAATCTAAAAAAAAACCCAAACAATGAAAATACACATTCTGTGGGAAGAGAAGGGAATAAGAAATAAGTTGCAGGGGTCACAACATGTGGGTGGTGTTGGCATTTTTAACACACAGGTCGTTCCAACTGACCTGTTTTACAGCTTCCCCACTCAAGAGTCACATTAACATAGCTAGGAGACAGAAGATGGTAGAAGGTCAATAATTTGAACACAGAGGCAGAAATATACAACAGAGAAGGGTAGGAATTTCTGGCAACACTGCTTGGGAAAGTGCTTGTGGAACCACTGCACCCTCAGTGCCCAACCCTCCACTGGCTTCAAAAACTTTTCCAAGGCAAGTCAATGCAGCTCATTAACTTGTCCCTGGACATGCCCCTGCTTGTTAATTCAGAGTCAACATCGCCATACCAAGACTAACAGAGTTGATAATTTGGCTCAGGCATTCTCCATCCATACACAACTACCTTCTGGCTGGATTACCTGTTGGTGACAAAAGGCTTAGCCATCAGTTAAAGGATTATATCCCACGTTTTTAATAACAATTTGCCAGTTTGCAGCTCAGATATATGAATATTTATGACATATGCTAGACTAGCAGGAGATTCCTTTACTGAAAAAGAAGTCAAGACAGCAATAGGAGAGGAGTCTGTCATTTTAAAGGGGCACAAGGCCCATCTGAAAAGTGATCCAACAGTTACTTTACAGAAATCTAAAACCAGAACATTTCAGGAGCTCTCTTCTCGTTATCTTGGAATACCAGCACAGTGAAAACAACAGAACGTTGCATATTGCTGCCAACTGAGCTTAAACAATATAATGTAGTATTTTTTTATTACAACATCCTCCATTAATAATGGCTGCAGTACAGTTAATTTATAGCAAAGGGTTAGGTCTGAGTCACACATTAAAAGGCCCCAAACGCCTAATTAATTCAGTCTTCTTTCAGCTCTGAACAGAGACTACTTTGTCTCCTATATGCTGCAATACTAGGCAATAAGATAGCCTGGAAGCTAGTTCAGAAGTTGTTTCATGTTAGTATGTTAAGTGCACAGACATACTTCATCAGTGAATTCATTTAAAAATCACTGATATGAAGATGCACAAAGTCCTTTTCAATAGCTGGAAAGACTAAGAACAAATCAGAATTGATTGTAATCGACATTTTAGGCTGTGAGAGCCTAATGACCCTGGAAACATGAAGCACCACTGCTATTCCAGCCTACTTAGAATTTTACAATTATCCATATGAAAGGTTATTTCTCATCAAAGAAAAGTACAGAAACTTTGCAAGACAAGAAGGGCTACATGCCCACCTTGTTCAAGAACAGCACAAATTCACTCACCCCTCCCATAACATGAAACAATCCCTATTTGAGGATTACAACGGTAAGTATGAGAATTTGGGGCAACATAAGGCTTCAGAGCCTTAGAAGCAGCAGAATGGTTCCTTCCCAGCTCCTGTGCAGTGCACCATGAAGCACAAGCACTATCAGACCATCTGCTAACATGGGTAAGAATTTAGTAGCAATAATGGCAGAACACTTCCAGCACACCAACAGTGCATCCTACACACAGTACTGAGGTATGGAATATGCAAGACCCCAGTTTTGGTTGGTTGGTTTTTTTAAACTAGTCCAAACATGAGTATCACCTATAAAATTCATTTTTCCCCTGAGAGGGATTTACCTTGGATAATAAGGCAGAGAAAAATAGGCTGTGGATTCTACCTTTGAAAGTCACAAGCTGCAGCACTGCGTGAATTATCCTTTATCAGTGTGGTTTTGCTGGTCACAATCCTAAAGATCTCATCTGGCTTACATCAAAATTTCTACTCTCCCTTCCTGCTAAACAAAACAAAACAACCCCACCCCCCCTCAAAAAAAAGCCCTGTCCAACCACACCTCTGGTATCAACTCTCTGCCAGTTATTCTCTGAGCTGTTAAAACGTTCATACATTTAATACACTGGGTATAGCCCATGTTTGGTTGGAGTGGGAGAGCAGTCCTAATCTCCAGACTTGCTGTCACTGTGGTCTGCCTCAGAGTAAGCACCAAGACCCTGAGCATGCTGCTGCACTGAACAACTATCTCTTTTCATTCCCTGTATCACCAGCCCTTTCCAGGTACTGCACCACATCTGCTTCCGCAGTCCCACTCTTTACTTAGTTCAAATAAGGCATAAACCAGACAGATTCCTTAATATCTGCTAGTGCTGAGAGAAGTTAAGTACTGCAGAAAATACAGAAAGCTCAAACTACAGTAGTCAGAGATAAGCTGGGACAATGGATCTGTGGTGATACTCTACATACAGACCATATTAACACTTGTCATTAGGTAAGGAGGAAGGTTGCAAAAAAGGACAGTTGAGGATCTATCACATTATGCTCGGTAGTTTTGTTTATAACGTGTGTACTTGTAGAACAAAGAAGAAAATATATCACTTTTTGAAAGCTCAACTTTGTTTTCCTGCTCTTGTGATCACCTGTGATGTTAAAAGGTATTCTGAGTGCATTCTAACAACTTATTTCGTGTAGAAAGTATTTATTTTAGCCTCTGTATGCAACTGTAGAGAATCACCTCAGGATAATTTAGTTTATAGCTTCTTGAGACTTGTCACTGTGGGACAGTCATCTGTTTCCTTTATTTCCTTAGTAGCTATATTTATCCTATACTGAGGAGCTGTATTATTCCCGTGTCATTCAAAACAGCGCATTACGGTAACAGTAAAAACCAAGCTGTGACTGCTGCCTAAACCATGGTCAAGGTAGAAGAAACAAAGTAACACAATTTTCTATTTCTGCTTCATGCTGTATCAGAAGATCTTTCCTGTACTTAGCTAGCAACTAAGCATAGTTCAGTAGAGGTGATTCTTTTTCATTTTTTTCTTTGAAATCAATAATCAACAGGTAATGCCTCAGCTGCATTTGGTAACAGTTACCTAATAGCAGGAGATGGCTTGCTTTGATGTTTGGTAATAAATGGTGGCAACTCTACAAACACACCTCCTCAGCTTTTGAAGTCGCCATTAACAAAAGCACCTCAAACAACTTTCAATTCCAAGGTGCTTTCACCCTGTGAGTTTCCAAGAACTATGATTTGGATTCATCTGCTTTAGTCCAGAGTAGCTAAGTTTAACTACCTCTGAAGGCAAATTTGTTTAATTGCCTTGCTTTGCTTCACCTCAACTAGCATTCAGCACGAAGACAATTACAACCTGCCAGGATACAATGGCCACAAGAGTTTCAATTTGTTGTAGAACACAATAACCTCTACGAAGCCGACTTACAGCAGCTATAGTAAATGTAATTAACAGAACCACTCACTAGTCTTCTCCCTGCTGGCTTTCTGCTCATTCACGGAAAGGCTTCGGCATTTCACATCTGTGTTTTATTCAGCATCATTCCATCCCCACCAGCATGGCAACCATGGCAACCAAGACTCCCCTCAGGAGTACCATAAACTTTCAGAGAAAGGTTCTTACTCCTCAGTGCACTACAGGGACAGTGCAGCACTTTTTGCCCCTCAGAACTTCACATGGGGTGCATTTTGTTCTTTTCAGTTCCTGCTTAACACAGATGTTACGCAAGTCAGTTTCATCCATCTGTTACCAAAACAAATGAAGTGCTGTGGTGAAAAAACCACATTGATTTAAGAAAAGGATAAATAATTGTGTACTTGTCACCTAAAGAGCAAATGATATTAACTAATCTCTCACCGCAGTGTTAAGTGACTTGGTGTGGCACATTTCCTGTTTTTTAACCGATCTGTACATTTAAGGTCACAGCCTGGCAACTTGAGCTGTTCATTACATACCTACGAGAATACCAGCTTGGGGCATAACACAGAGATGGTCTGCTGTATTAAGTCTAGCTCAGTTATTAAGGGTGCCACTTTTTTGGCACAGCCTGTCTCATTCAATATGTCTAAAAAGCTGAAAAATAACAAAATAATTATTAAAGAGCATACATTGGCATTTGCCTAATGTAGCAGCACTACTACTCTAGTATGCCTTCTACTGCATCCAGCCAGAGGTATCTTTTATCCCCACTATTACTGAAGGGGTATCAACTGACAGTTTTTCAAGTTAGCCCCCATCTCCTCAATGTTTTTCTCATTGTAACAACTAGATGGAAAATAGTTATTCTATACACACATGTTCCAGCAAACTGGCCTACTACTATTATACCATTCAGGAACAAACACATCTAATTTTAAATTATGTTTACCATTACCTTCAGTAGTACATTTCCTACTCAAAGCATCTCAAAATACTGTAAGAGTATATGAACTTCAGCCAGTAACAACCAAGACAGACAATATCAATTAAACAACTTAAGATTAGTTTACTTTCACAGTAACTGTATATTTGCTACATTTTATATAAAAAAGACAAATATTTCAGATCCATCAAGTTCTGCATTTTCTTCATTATATTTGCATTTCAACCAGCATCCAAGATTCTTCCAAGACACAGCTGTTCAAGAGTTGTATCTGTTTAGCTAACAAAATCCTAGATGACTTTGCAATTTCAATTAAGAAAATGCAAACGTAATAAACAGACATGCAAACTCAAAAGATATCTCTATCTGCACAATCCTCCCATCCTGTATGCCAAAATACTACAGTATGTTCCAAAACATATCTGCTACACATATGTTCCAGTTTCTGACTCTGGCTCTCTTCGGAAGTTTACGTCAGAGGTTTCAGGGGGGTTCTTGTTTTTCATTTTCTCGCTCCCACACCTTCCGCTTTTGGTGGCTTAAGCATTCTCATCTGTTACACACTGAGTTGCATTTCGGAAGTTTAAGAACTTACCACCATAAACTTCATATTTGAGTAAATAAAAGGGTGCCTACTCTGAGCTCCAGTCACCCTGGAAGTCAGTATTATATCACCAAGACAAAGTTCTGGAAATACGAAATAGTGAAACAAAAGGAACTCTGGTAACCAACCGTCTTTAAAAGATAACTACTTGTCAAATTCTCACAATTTTGACCTATATGCACTCTGTTCTCTCTGTCTTGAGACCCCCTCAAAACCAGCCAAACAAACAATGCAAAGAGATGCTCAAACACACCATTTACACACAGGTAAATTCACAAGCTCAGTAACATATGGACTTGAAATTAGTCTCCTGGATGGAAGACAAAACCCCCACTCCCTTCTCTGAGAAACATCGTAGCTGGATGAGCACGGGTAACCGCATTTTCTTCAACAGAAGCATTTCATGATGACCTAATATAACAAGTGATCTCTGAAATGCAAACAAAGGGCCCTTAATTGCAGAATTTGGTGGTTCAGTGGAAAACAACTTGCTCTAGCACTACTCTGACCTAACCCTTTTGGTAGGGACCTCTTCTGAACTTTCCTTGCTCAAGCCTCTTCAAGAAAAGGTTTGAGTCTTAAGGCTGAGCTGAAGATACACACAGAGCAGCTATTCAAGTACTACAGTTCCAGTGCAAAGAGTTCCCTTTCTCAAAAAAACTCCACTGATGAGCTTTGCTGCTGCTGAATCCTGTTCAAGAGGAACTACTGAAAACAACCATACGCAGTTACTCCAGAGCACTGTTCTCTCTCCAGAACATTTTCCTATTACAAGCAGAACTTAGAGAGTAGTATCAAACTGACAAAATTCTGGATCCTCTCCATTTCTATTTATCACACTTTCACATCTTTAAAATGCTTTTCAAAACATGCCTGCAATAAGGAGGAAGGGGAACAGACAGAGGAAGAGGGGGAAAAAGACTACAATAGCTAATATGACTGTAAAGTCTCCATGTAGACAAGTAACACCCGAGTTCTGACTTTTAGTGCTACATCAACAATGACACCGAGCTGTGTGATGGGGTTGACACACTGGAGGGAAGGAATGGCCAGGTGGATCTGGACAGGCTTGAGAGGTGGGACCGTGAAAACCTCATAAAGCTCAACAAGGCCAAATACAAGGTCCTGGACCCGGGTCTGGGCAACCCCAAGCACAAATACCAGCTAGGTGGAGAAGGGATTCAGGACAGCCCTGAAATGAAAAACTTTGGGATGCTGGCAGACAAGAAGCTCAACATGACCTGTCAGTGTGCACTTGAAGCCCAGAAAGTCAGCTATACCACTGGGCTGCATCAAAAGCAGCGTGACCAGCAGGTCGAGGGAGGAGATTCTGCCCCTCTACTCCACACTCATGAGACCCCACCTGAAGTCCTGCATCCAGATCTGAGTCCCCCCGACACAAGAAAGATGTGGACCTGCTGGGACGAGTCCAGAGGAGGTCACTAAGTTGATCACAGGGTTGGAGCACCTCTCCTACCAAGACAGGCTGAGATAGTTGGGGTTGCTCAGCCTGGAGAAGGCTCCAAGGAGATCTCATAGCAGCCTTCTAGCACCTAAAGGGGGCTGACAAGAGAGCTGCAGAGGGACTTTTTACAGGGCATTTAATGAAAGGACAAGGGGGAATGGCCTTAAGCTGAAAGAGGGTAGGTTTAGAGTAGATATTAGGAAGGAATTCTTTACCATGAGGGTGGTGAGGCACTGGAACAGGGTGTCCAGAGAAGCTGTGGATGCCCCATCCCTGGAAGTGTTCAATGCCAAGTTGGATGGAGCTCTGAGCAACCAGTGCAAACTTCACTGTGTTTCAACCAGCGTGGTTGAAACTAGAGGACCTTTAAGGTTCCTTCTAACCTAGGCCATTCCAAGATGCTAGCATAAGTATGGTAACACAGCAATTTGCCTTCCTATGGATTCTGCAACACATAAAAGTTAACATTGCATTTTCCTGAAGAGGTAGCAAGCAAATAAAGGTCTATTTATATTTTCTGCAATTCCTTCTTTTCATAAACTGCTCCCATGACCTTTAAGATTACTCTAGCAGCTCCTGAGTAATTCCCCTCCAATGGCAGAGTTTAATTATTAAAACATGAGCTTAGGAAACACGGAAAAAATGAAAAAATTTGCACTTCGCTATCTGCAACTTCATGTGTCTGACTTGTATCAAGTGTTCAGAGACCCTTGAGGCAAGTGAGGCAGTAAATAAACCCCAGTAAATAAATCCCTAAGAAAAGTCCCAGTCCATGGCCCGTTGATGGGTCACTGCAGCTGCTGAAAACTGGTGATGCACAGGAGATCAGATAATTTCAACAATGAAAAACACATCAGTTGAAAGAAGGAAGCTGTTACTTTCACAGTACAGGGGAAACTAGAGATTAGAGAGACCAAAAAGCTTTCCAAAAGCTCACTCAACAATCAGAAACTGACCCCCTCCTCCCCAGGATGCCAGATGCTATAGACACATGAGTTCACTTATGGACATAAAAAGAACAACGACCCAGTTTCCCAGCTCATATAAAACAATAATCAAAGAAAAATTTGTGACTGCATTATGAACTATTGTAACAAAGATACATAGAGATCTGCACCATCATCCCATGCAGTTTAACATAATACATTTTATAGCATTATACAACCTGTTGTTCAACATTGGACAACTTCCTCACTACAACCTCTGTCAAGACATACATCTCACTGACTGCTACAGCCACGTTATACTGAAATTAGATAAACAGTAGTCATACATGACTTACTTCAAAGGAGATTAAAAGAAAAAATCCAAACTCTTAAAGTGACTTAAACTGAAAAGTGTTTCCCTCAATAACAACTAGACTTTTACAAGGTTTTTATCCCCAAGGAGATAAATGGCGTGTCCTGCAATTTGCTGCAGGTGAAAACGCATAGCAAATAATATCTGGAAAAGCTAAAATCTTGCTGATGTCAAAAAGGCAGTGGAAGCCTAAGAGCTATTCTGTAGGTGATAGTTTGCTCTGATACTCTCCACAAAATTCTCTCATCATCATACTGGGGCTACCTATGGCCAGTAGCTATTACTCTGCCTGTCATTAAGGTAATCATAGTTTAACAATACTGCATGCAGGTAAGTGTAATAAGCCTGGGAAAACTGCAAGACTAAAAACCTTGTATTTAGGGAAAAAAAATAATGCACTAACAAATTACATTGTCAACCATTTAAACAATGCAATCAGTTAAACTGCAATCTATATCTACGATCACAACAGACAGCACTTATCTCTCAACTTTTTTATATATAATATGTAATACTGAAGGCAATTTTGTCAACTGACAAAAAAGACAATACTGAACAGTACCTACCACTGTCATCATCAGTTCTATCAAGACCCCCAACTCATAAGACTACATATGATCTAACAGAGAATTAAGCTGAAAAGAAAGTAATAATTTATGAACACATACCTATAATGGAATCCCTTCGAAAAACATCTCTGTCAAAAATATAAAATGACAGATGGCGAAAGGTCCGAGGAATTTCACAGTAAAAGTCTTCTCCATAGAAGGGGCTGAGTAAACAAACAAAAGAAAACAACATACACAAACACACACACACACACAAAAAAAAAAAAGGAAAATACATTAGTGTTGGTATCCTGGAGAAGCCAGTGTGTTTATACGCAGAACATCACTCTGGGCTGTGACAGCCTTTCCCACCAGTGAATGTGCACCTTCAGACACTGCTCCACTTGGACTCTTCCTAAATATCTTAAATGCCCATAGCACAAGACTTCTGCGCAAAAAAAGAACAGATACTTCTTTCTATCTGGAAAATAAGTGTCCCTTAACAAAGGGGGCAGACACTACATTGTTTGTTAACGTACAGTGCCTTGAAGGGTAGAGTGATACCAGCTGCCACACAGTGCCTACAGCAGACCATTACGATACAGATCACAAAAGCATACATATGAACAGGATGAGAAAACTACAGTGTGGCTCATGGCATATATATATATATATTTTATTTTTTTTTAAGCATTTAGTATATTTTAAATAAAGTAGTACAGTCATTGCATCTTTTCCCATCCCCTGCAAAGTTTCTTATTTAAAGTCAGATTCAGTCAGCTGATGGTAACTAAGCCTTGGAGCCATCACCCTGCTTGTTACCTCGTAGCACTGAATACCTATTTTTGCACAGTGGAATTGTATAGAGTAAGTTTCTTTACAGTAAGACCTGATTTTTTTTTAAAAATAAACCCTATCTCAGCATGAAAAGCTCTTTAAGGACCTAAGGGCCTTTCTTTGTGTCCTACCAATTTAAATGGGGGGGAAAAAAGGTAACTCAGATACCTGACAGCAACCCTTCCAGCTTCTCTCTATTCAATTATATGGTTAAGGATTCGCTCCTCAGAACTATATGCATATATCAACATTATTTATTCATTGACAGCTCTACCATTTTACACAGACCTTTCATTTCAACTCACTCATGCTTCAGTAGATCTAAATGAGTAAATGCAATTTGAATCACATGGACAAATACAGCAAGCATTGCAGATGTAGACTTAAAAATAAATCTAACTTAAACAGGCCAAAAGCCAGCAAGTTACTTCTTCCCCTCTTAAACCCAGGCATCCTTATTACCTTGGTTAAGCTCAAAGATAAAATTGTGTTGTAGCTTTAACCATAATTAAAGGCTTTTTATATCAGAAAATTAAATATGCAAAAAATTATCACTATTATTATTATTATTATTAATTCCTTAGATTAAATTTTTCAGAACTTTGTCAGGAACGGTAATTCCCCTAGCTTCTTTCAGGATTTTGCTTGTATTTCTGCCTACAGTAAAAATACACTCCCCCAGAATTACCACATTCCCTCAAGAACTATCTGACAAGTCTCCGTCAAAACACACAGGCACTCCAAATTAGCTAAGCAGTCTTTGTTTGAAGGGAATACAATAAGTCCAGAGACATCACTCAATATTCAAAAAAGAACATTATTTAAGTCACTGCTCTTCTAGCCACATGGAAGAACATATATTGGATAAACAACAAAGCCTAAGGCTTACCCACAGGTCAAACTTCCACCACCAAAACAGTTTCCCATTCCTTGAAATAAATGCATCCATCCATAAGTTATGAAAACCAATGTGAGGCCCACTCAGTCATCCCTACTGTGAAGGCAGGGGAGGAAAATCTAACAGCTGGAAATGGCAGCTGGTTTGACTGTTTGTCCCAACTGCCCTGTCCCATTCAGCACTCCTTTTTACATCCTCTTTACCCATTCCACTCTGAGAGGTTTTATTTGAAATCAAGACTTTAGCAACCATCACTTCAGGCACAAAATACCTTAAATCTCGGGTATAAGCAGCTCCTACCAGACTGTCCCAGCAGCCATGCAGGCAGCCCCAAGGGCCTCATTCTGTGCACATCACTTGGTGCAAGTTCTCACACACAGGCTTAACCCAAGGGGGCTACACAAATGCATAACTATTGCCCAAATATCGAGTGCATTATACATGCAAAACACTTCCATCGTCCTGAGCTTTAATAGTCTGTTCAGCCATAAAATTGTCCTTTCTGCTGGAAGAACATGACAGATGAATTTACTCACTAATGACTTTAGAATGAAAAAATACTCAGTGAACTGTGGATTATATTTACACAATCCTCTATCAAGAATACAAGGGAAGCTTCAGTATACTGCAAGTCTAAAGGCAATATAAATACAAGTGACTTATACTGAGAATGCTTTAATTTAGCTCAGCTGATTCTAGGAGGAAGAGCAGGGAAGAGACAACAAGTGGGACCTTTGGCAAGTCCCCTATTTATGTTTGTCTCTGGTGGTGACTAGATGCAGAAGTCAACTAAGACAACACCACAGCAAAACCAACACAGGAGTCACAAAAGCAGAATGAAGAACAGGAGGTACCCAGCCCAGTGCTGGTATCAGAAAGAGACTAATTAACAGAAGAAACACTATGAAGGCTGACTTAGTCATGCAGAGACCATATCAGGTCACTCTTTTAGGCACAAGGCTTATTAGTCTAAGCAGTGCAGTCTGAGCCACTGTCGACAGAAGAGAAGCTTTGTTCTGCTCTTGGCTTTCCCCCTCTGAGATCTTGAACCCCTTGCAGATTCACAACCTCTCATCACTCAGGTAACACCCCTGAGGTGCACTGGTTCTTAATTAATTTAAGCAAGCGGATTTCCAACACAAGCATACTCACTCTGCACCGGGTAATTAGCCAGCAGTTTTAACTGTAAGGATACATATCAAAATAAATCCGATATGCCCCCACCCCAATCTTGTGTAGCTCTGCAGAAACAGTAACTTCTTTCTGAAGGAATCAAAAGCAACCACACAAATGCTTCCAGATTCCACTTAAATGTGTGCTTTTTCTCCCTGTATCTCTTCGGAACAGTACTTGCTTTGTCTCCTATCCAGACCTGAAGAGCTAGAGGTCGAAGCAGTCAAACCCCATGATTTATTTCCCAAGCTAACTTATCTTGAACAAGAGCCCCAGGGCTCCAGAACGGTTTTTCCAAAAGAACAGCTAAATCCCTCCCTCAGTGTCTCCTCTCTCCCAAAAGCCAGAATTAGTCCGATGGGGATTCAGCAAGTACTTTTATTTTGACATAGCAATTAATAAAAAGTAGCAGCATCTGCCTACACAGCCCTCAGGAGTCTGACAACATCCTCCAAAACAAATACTGGAAATAGCCCGGCTGAAAACTCGGAAATCTTTCAGAACCAAGTGAGTTCAGATTTAACTCACAGGTTTTGAGTTAAACTTTCCTTGCAGATTAACCAATCCTACACTCAGGAGAAATTTTAATCATTCATAGAGGAGGAGACATAATGAGGGCCTCCTCCCCAGCCTTGCAGAGTAGGCTGCACATCAATATGATCACAAGAGAAGGACATGGACAAGCCCAGTGTTATCTTCTGAACTTCAAACAAATGATGGCACATAACTACTCAAAGCAGGAACTTGCAAGGCCAGAAAGAAAGGACCTCCACTGCAATTCAGCTCCTTCCAAGCTGAGTATAACTGCATTTTCAGAACCAGTTTCTTCAATAAAGACTACTAAGTTTAGAAGAGCTTTACTAATTTCTGCTGCAACAAGAGCAGCAGTGCAGATATCAGCTACTCTTTAGTTACAAAATAGGGCTTTTTCCTAAATCAGTCTCTTGTTTTCCTGATGGGATTAGAAACAGAGAAAGGCCTGTACCAATTTTTAAATCCTTGTTCCAAGCTTTCAGACACGCAAGGGCCTGACTTCGTAGCCTTCTATTCCACACACCCTCACTTCACAAACCTTTCTCATTTCTTTTTCAGTACATGCCCATCACCTTAATATGCTCTGAAGGAGGAAAGCCCTACCTCAGCAGTCCTTTTTCCACAAGAAGCACAAGGCTCTCTTACTGCACAGCAGAGACCTGCAAAATATAAAGTCAACTACACACATAAATACTGCAATGGATTTGAATCTTCAGGGATACTTTCCCCTCACCAAAAACTTGCTTGTTTTGAATGCTCGTGGGAGCAGGAACATCAAGAAAACAAAACCCAAAAGGATCCCACTAAGTATTTTTTCACTTACATATGGCTTCAAACCAGTCTCATTTCAAGGTATCTATTTTTGCATCTCTTCTAACGTGAGTTTTGGCAGTGGACATTTTCAGAAGGAGACAGGGAAGGAGAAAAGAAAAAAAAAATGACTGTGTGGATCAAGTGGAATGAAAGCAAAGAAGGAAGAGAATCCTTACTTCAAACATGATGAATGGGAGCTTCTTCCTCTGTAAAGGGTTCAAAAATTGTTCACATTTACACGTTTTACTAAATTCCAGTGGCATACTTGCAATTTAATTCCATAACTTCAAATATCTAAAATCATTACAAATAATATTAACAGAGAGGAAGAGACTTTGTAAAAAAATGTCAGTGTAAAAACATTTCTTTAGTTTCAGGCTGTGTTGCAAAACCTCATGCTTGTTTCTCAATACTTAGGATTTGCTAAAGCAGTTTTGTTTTTGTTTTGGCACCAGTAGTTCAGTGGATGAAGTGAAAGAGTTGCATGATGAATAATAATGAAACCCCTCAAACCAGAATTCTTTGTGTATGGATTTTTTTTTCCTACACTGCTTTTGTGATTGAAAGTAAGGACTATTAACATGCCACAGACAGCTCCACATCCTCTGAACTATTTTAAAAGGTTTAGAAATACTGGATTCATCCTGCTGCATGAACTGAACACCAGAGTTCACATCACCATGTGAGCGGGAAGCAAAATCAGTCTGTACAAAGGAGCACACTTGTTTGTTTCTACTACTAAGCTTTTCCTACTACTTGGCTAATACTTTTCATGCTATGCTTTGCAGTGTATGTAAAAGAACTGGGGTGGGGTAGAGAAGAGAAGGTTTATTCAAAGCAGATACAGCAAGCCAAATAAAATCTGAATGCACTTCAGTTTCCTACTAGACACAGAACTAGAAGACAACAGGCATATAAGACAGGCTCTGTAAGAGCCAAAGTTGGCAGATGTCATAGTAGCTTCCTTACACAATTTATTAAAAATAACTAATATAATATTTGAAGCCCAGATTTGGCAGAGGACGTGCAGCAGGAAGTATATGGCACAGGAGGCAACATCTAAATCCAAACATATCACTTATGTCCACTGTTACAGAGTGCTGGCTGCTTCCAGACACCCACCAAGCCTAAGCGAATTTTTTCTCATGTCACTGGGCACAGGCACCCAGATGAACAGTGCTGTGTTACAGCCACAACCAGCCCTACTACACAGAGAAAAAAAATAAAGCAGTATATATTTTTGCAATCCTATGCTCAGAGGAGACAGACAGACACACGAGCTATAGTTATCAACCTCACTTGACAGTTGCTGGTTTGGCTCAATGAGGCTTACAAGGATTAAGATGAATTGAAGCAGCAGCCATTTGGCCCCTGGTCACCTCCCAAAATATTCTGTAAGACGACACACACAAACAGCAGAAGTCACATTACAGCTGCATTGACATTTTTTTCCCCTCATCACTCAAACCAGCCTACAACACCAACAATTGTTACTCACATGGGTGGCTTTTCATGTGGATAAACGCTCTCATTCATAAACCCTGTCTTGAGTCTCAAGGTTCACTTCATTCTCCTCCTTCCATTAAGTCTTGCTTCCCTTACTGGCACCCTTCCCAGCTATATTCCATCTCTATACAACCATGCAGTCCTTGGTTTCAATAATGACCCTGACCAGGCTGAAGTTGTACCCATACCCATCTTAAATCTTTCCCTTAAAGGTTTGAGTTGTTTCAGAACTGCAGTTAGAAATTCAAGACACAGTTAGTTAGATGCAGTTGAGTGCAGAAGGTGGCAGACCCCGGGAGCAGCAGGAGAGAAGCTGCAGAACACGCTACATCATCCACCTCAAGGCCTCTTTGCTTAAGGCCACTGGTCCGGGGAAAGCTGTTATTTCAAGGAGGTGAGCTGGCAGCGTAAGAATGTAGAAGCAGTTAATGGCGCTAACTCAGATGCAACAGCTAATTTTGGCAACGCTCCAACTAAGGGAAACAACTTTGTGTTTAAAATTTGAGAAGTGGCCTGCATCCAAGATGTTATCTGAGCACGAGAAGCTATGCAGCCAGGAACTCCAAACACAGGGGAGAAAAGGGTTTAAGCAAGCCTAGAATTAGAAAATAACAACATTAAATATGGCAGTAGAATTACTTAAAGAACGCTCTGAGGGCTACTGGTTGAATTGTTACCCGATCTAATTCTAAAACAGAGCAACCACTTGTTAAAGAGAACACAGCTTTAACTACGAATTAACAGCACATTTCACTATATACTCTCACAAGCACACTGCAGACTTGAAGTTCTCACTGTTACATTCACTGGAGACTAGCACAAAAAAAAAAATAAAAAAGACTGGGGGTGGGGAAAGTGCCTCTGGCTTCATTTACTGTTTCATTCAGGCTTTGATCACTATGTTTAGCACGTGAAAAATTCCTCAGTGAAATAGTGGTGAACTCAATCACAGACTCAAGACACTTGGCTCATCTCTCTAAAGCACACACTGTCAGCCGTTTGATTCTTAGCATATGACAGTTTTTGCCTTTATTCATATCCTTGAAACAAATTTAGAGATGTCACATTCTTCCCATTCTTCACCTATGATTTGAGAAGCTGCCTTGATTTCCTGTTGCAGCTGACACTGCCCTTTAAGTGAATGGACACATTTGATGCAAACAGCAAAGGCAAAGTCAGTCTTAACACGAACAAGCCATGAAAGTTAATCCTCGGGAAAGATCTGTAGCTAGGAAACACTCCTGGATGGTGGAGCCTGAAGTGGGGGAAGCTGCTAATGGAAGAAGATAAGGAATTGATTCAGCAAACGAAATTAATAGGTAAAATTACTGTCAGGCTGTCTACTTGCAGCTTAGAACTAAGGAAAAGCTGTAGATCTGTGCATTATAACAAACAGTGATTACCACATGTTCCTTAGGACATAAAATACAAGAGCCCCTTCACGTACATCTCTGCTAGGTTATATGGAATGAATCCAACTCTACTCAGTGCCTTTGTGGATGATGGTACTATAAATAGTGAATGACAAATAAAAAACAGAGAAACATATTAAATCCTGGGTCTAACTGACCTCTCCCTCATATCTTATGACTTGCATGTGACCTTTTTAGAATTTAATGAAAGCTGGTGCCAAGGAGTTTACGAAAACAGTGCTGCTTGAAGATTTCAAGATTCTCTTCTCGAGAACCTGGATTGCTTGCTCTGACCAATCCACACGTTCACTGTGCTTGTCCAAAGATCTCTTGCCAGAGAAGAGGGATGACTTGGAACTGCCCCATATAAACACTACTTTCATATTGCTCTGCCGTTTCACAGAAAGGCCGGCCCATGTGGTAACTGACTTATTTCAGTCAGACAATACCAAGTTATCATGGCAGTCCTCAAAATCTTCCAGCACAAGGCAGCAGTGCTACCATCCAATTCAACATCAGCTAACAGAGGCTGGAGATAACAGGAATGACTGAAGTTCCATACTGTAATTTATGAGTCCCACCTGACTTGCTGAATAAAGGAGGTGAGATTCACCTTATTTAGAGCTGGCTGCTCTAAGTTTTTGAGATGCAAACTTAGATAAAGGGCATCAGGCTTACAGAGATTCTCTTCAGAGCACTCGTAAGGCCACTTCACTGGACAACAGGATGTGCTGGTTCAGTTCTTCTGAGTTCTGAATGATTCATGCATTGCTGATTTAAAAGGTTACTGCTCTCAACTGTCTTCTCATGCCTCTGCCACAGTCTAATAAAAAAAGAAAATCTGTTGCAGAAGATTAGGACAGAGCTCAGGGAGGCAACTTCTTATACTGTCCCAGTAAAAAACACAGGAGATGATGAATCAGGGTCTGAAGGCTCAGTCACAGATATTCCAAACAAGCCAGAATTGGACATTCATCCAAGCCCCTCTGGGAAGAAGAGGTAACTGCTTTCTTTTTCCCATTTGCCAGTTCTGCTTAAGCTTTACACCAGGAGAAGATCTGCATGGAAAAAATACACATTTCTGGAATGCTTGGCAGAAGACTAATGAAGCTCAGCTGAGTAAAGACAAAATGAAGAGAAAAAAAAAGGCTAGCACTCCTTGAATTCCCTAATGCACAAGACAGTGTTTCAGTGTGACTTTAAATACAAGCCTTTTCATGCAGATTAAAAAAATTATTTCATTTAGAAATGCTGAAAAAAATAGGTTTTTTCAGGACAAATCTGAATGAGAAGACATTGTTCCAGAACCAATAGTGCTAGGGCTGCATATGAAACACCTTGTAATTCAGATTTTCACCCAGAGCATCTTATTTTCCATAGACTACATGAAAATAATCTTTTGAGCTTAACTGGAAGATGGGAAAGTTATCAGAATGAGTAAAAATACAGGCAATTCTTAAAACTTTATAGCAAGCCAGCCCTGTGGCAACCACGAAGTGATAGGAATTAGAAAATAGGCAAGAACAACAGATCAGAGCCAGTTGTTCTCCCCTTCAAACTGTAAGGAAGAACTGTGTCAAGATGTATGCCCCACTTCAATGCCAGCCACAGGGATGTTCACGAAGGATCCAATTATTTTAGTCAAGCATTGGGAACAGGGATGTGAAGCTGGGCCAAACATCTCATAGCACAGCAGTGACATTCCAGAAAAAGGGACCCAGCACATGATTCACTATTACATTGGCAAGTGCCTGGCAAAGAAGCACCATAAGAACAGGTATTTCTCTGCTGCATATGAAATACACTGGCCTTCAGGCACAGATGCCTCACCTGCCCAGTAATTCACTCAATGGGTTGAATCAATTTGCAAACAAGCATTAAAGAATGTAACAGCATGACTGGCTCCTCAGCTGCGTGTTCATCTCAGAATCCTACAAAAAACAATAGGCGACTGCAACAGGGTCTGAAATCATCAGAAAAACATCTTCTGGAAGTCTGTGTATGCACTTATTTTCATAGATATAAGCACAGTCATGAAAGATAAAACAGCTGTTTGAGTGTGCCTCACTAGGTAAGAGCAATTCCTATCCACATACCAGGAAGACACCCCAGGCATATTTGGGATTTTTGTCTGCTTTTCTTTTATGCAACAGAAAAACAGACAAACACTTATACAGCTGATTGCAAAATTGAGTTTATATCAGTATCTACAAGTGAATATTCAGAGACTGTGAAGAAGCAAGTTTCCCAAAAATAGTACTTGAAAATAGAAGCTTGAACACGGGGAAAGCAGACTGCCATTGATACTGAATTCACCAGAAGAAAGAATGACCAAGGAGATGATCTTTAGTCAACCCTTAGATCAAAGAAAATAGGTCCATAATGGGATTTTGGGAGGTCATCTGGTTCATCACCGTTTCAAAGCTGGAAGATCCCCATTATTTAGTTGGAACTGATTATATAGAACCTATTAAAAGCCTTCATCAATAAATACAGAAAACCCAAAGCAACCTACTCCAGCACTTCAGGATCTTTAACAACAGATTTTTCTTTCCAATAAACCTTAACCTCAACTTTATCAGTTATGTTTTCCAGGCCTCTGATGATCATGCTGCTGTCCTCTGAATTCACCTCAATTAACAAAAAGAACTTAGCTCCCCAGGAAACCAGAAACCTTCCAGTTCTGCACAGCCTCAGTGTACCTCTCCAGCTTTATAATGATATCTAAAAACAGATGGAATTTTTCCCACTGAAGGAATGACACTTGTTGCTTATTTCTCCTACCAAGAGTTTATTTTTTCAACAGAAAAATGCTTGGATTAGTTCAAGGAAATGAAATCAACTATTCTCACACATCCTCACTTCCCACCCTCCATTTCCTTCTAAAGCACTAATGATCATCCAGAAAAAAGCCACACAAGAATTAATTTATGAGTTAGAAAACTACCTTTAGAGAAACAATTGGTTCAAGGGTAATAGATTCATGGATACTACATATCAGCTATAGGGTGAGGAAGAAGGCACAGAGACCAGTTTTTGCTTTTGGTTAATACAGTATCCTACAAACAGGAAAGTGTTAGCATCATCAGTCCAAAACACTATGTTTAGCCAGTTTAAATTCCTCAGGAAACAAAAATCTTCCCTACAGATCCCAGCGCACCATATCAGAATGCAAGATGAGGGACAAAGGCTTAAAGATGACAACATTTATGTGAAAGAACAGTTAAGGAGACTTAGGAAAATAAAGCCCACTCAAATTCTTGAATGTGTCAGGTACTTCTGAGGGCTTGGCAGTGAGATCTAGAGCTACTTCCTGAAGTAAATTATTTGCAATAACAAGACAAATAGCAAATTCCTAACTTACTACTCAAATTGGAAAAAGAGTGAGAGTTATCTCTTAAGAAAAAAGTTATAAACTTTATTGTTCCTTGCTGTTACTTTCCCCTCCACTCAAAAAAAAGTCTTGCTTACCAGAATACATATATTTTTAAATATCTATTAAAAGCAATATACTTAAATATTAATTTAAAATATTGTTTTAATTTTTTTCATGTATAGGGATTTCCAGGAGAAAGTGTTTTAACTTCTACTACGTGCTTCTCATTCTGTTTCATTCAACATTTGACTTCTGCAATCTCACAGGAAATGTCCAAGATAATAAGACAGACATCTTATGTTCAAAACCTCCCCTTTCAGTTGCAGCCTCACGATAGGAAAAAAATAAAAACCCTAACTCCCCCCATTAGGATAGACAGACCAATGCAAAATTCTAAGCACAGACAGATGCAAAATAGAATTCAGTACTCCTTCTAAGTTTAAATTTTAGAAGCTTAGGGACGTTCAAAACAAATACTGCAGAAATAAAGGAGCACTGGTTGTACATTGTTTGGAAAAGAATTAATATGGGTTGCCTTGGTGAAGACAGTTTCCCTTCAATACAGATAGCAATCATGATGTTACTAGTTCTACCTCAAGTGTCCCTAAAAGTGGAAAAAGAATCACATTCACACTCTCTCCTCCCATCAAGAAAGTACCTTTGCAACATTACACGAACATAGTAAGCAGGGAATAAGAAGAGTTAACAGAACATGTATACATGTATTTGTTACCATAACGACTTCTCCACTATTTTGGTCCTGAAAACCTCCTCCTGGTCCAGGTTTACAGTACAGTAGCAATCCCGCATCTTGTTTGGCCCCGGATACGTGGGAAGATTTTTAGCTTCGCCTAAAGACAAGAAAGAAAAAAGCCAGAAAGATTACATATTGAAAAGTTATCCATACATTAGTCATCTGTCAACTAACACAGTGTCAGCAATGTGGCTAAAGGAAGTATTATGTTTTATTTTCCTTCTCCAATGTGAAGTCCCTATTAAACTTTGTAGCAGTACTCTGTTTCCAAGGCAGCAGCATTTAGAGCTCAGCAGTAGCCAGCAACAACTCAACCATCTGTTGCATCCAATTTATTCATATGCATTCGGATACATACTTCTTCCTTCCTCCTTCCATGCTTGTGTCCAGGTTTTGATCAGTGTTGCCATAAGGCACCAGGAACACCACAGAACACGGTAATTAAGCTTTTTTTATACAGCCCACTGATTTTATCCTAAGGACATGACCAGAACACAGAAAACGAGGAGTGACTCCCACCTCTACCGCTCTTCACAGACGGGGAGATGGAGAACAGTCACTTTAGTTACAGCCAACAGCCTCAGATCACAAGCTGGACTTCAAAGCACTCTGATGGGATAACTAGCACGTGTGAAGCTGCCCGAGGTCCTTGCACAAAGGTACCATGCAAGTCATGAATATTCTTCATAATAAACATTTATTTCAAAACTGCAGCAAGAACTATGTATGTATCCTGTATTTAACAACAACAAAAGAGACAGGATTGAGGAACTAAGGGTAACCAAGAGAACACAAATCACAGGAGTATGAAAGAAGAATAAAACCACTGTTTTCCCCCTCTCCACTAATAACCAAAGCTGAGCACTAAATTTCTTTGGCTGACTGATAAAGCCAAAACTCTCAAGACAGGAAACTGGGCAATGCCCCTCATAGTTTTGTTAAAGAACCTTATCACTATGTGCATGAGTGATTTAATTCTGCAGACAAAACCCAGAACTAAATCTAAGTCTAGAATGCATGTGGTCTTATTTACCGTCACTCTTGCAGTACCGGGAGATTATTAGCACATACTTCGGGAACCAGATCATTCTCTCCTGGTAAAAATACAAGGAATAAAACTAAACCTAAAAATGCACATACCAAGGGAGCACAGGCTTCTTTGCCAGTACAGAAGGAAACTCTAAATAACGGTAACAAATGTAACTTTTTATTGGATGTCTGCAGCTCTGCTTAAGTGCACTTTACTAGGCACATGCTTTCCCAGTCTCCAGTTCCCAAATAGCTTTATACTATTAAGAGAATTACCTTGCTTTTTTCAACCCTATCTTCAGTAAAGACATACTTCTTTCTTTCTGCAGATTTGTTTAACAGCAATCTGATGCACGTAAATACTGAAGATCTACAGCAAGGAAAGACTCAGCCAACCTGCATCTTCAGTCTTTAAAGCAAAAGCACAAAGTGACACAGGACTCAATGTCTTCCTGCCTCTTATCGTTTTCTAGCACTCTGCTCACACAGTTTTGCTAACCAACTCATGTCATGCCCTTGGAAACATCACACATCCACACTCCTCACAAATGGCTTGTGTATGGGTGGCTGTACATGCACATATTTTCTAAAGCTAACCATGGAGCATATATAAAGAGGCCATGGAAAGGGACTTGAAACTATTGCTTCAGACAGTAATGCCTCACTTCAGAGTTCTTCTAAATAAGTTTCTTCTCTCAGCTCAGCTGATACAAATTGATAGCATTCTTCCCACTTCCTTCAGAGTTGCGAGACATTGCATTAAAAAAAGCTGTCTCCACTGTAATTCCAAGGTGTCACTGGAACATCTGTTGGCATGCCCAATGAGGCTTTCAACTGAGCTGAAGCGTTAGCAATAGTTTAACTGCAGCAGCTCCAGACAAAAATATACTGAGGATTACTGATGGCTTGCTCAGTCTGCATTCAAGTCTATCCACCCATAGTAAACCTTAAAGTTTTACTCTTCTTAGTCTCAGTTCAGGCAAGTTACAAATCAAATGCACTATTCTCACACAGACTGAGGTCTCAAGGTTTGTGTCCTCTCCCCAAGCAATCAAATTTCTCTTAAGTTTTTCTCACATTAAAGTCACATGATATCACCCTCTTTTCTGGGCAACTGGGTAAAGTTCCACAACAGGTGTCAACAGGAAGCATTTCAATAGCAGAACAATAAAGAAGTCTTCCTCTGGGGCCGGCACATTATTCTCACAGTTCTTCCAAGAGAAAAGGACACAACTTTTCAAGCTCAAAATTACACCCAAAAAATAACGTCTTCCCTCTTTCCGCATTTTTCCACTTCTTACTTCAAGATGAATGCACACACATGAAAACAAATCTGGATTTTGTTATCTTGATTTCAAGTTTTTGGATGTGCATAATATTCACTTAAGTGTCTAAAGGTAATACTTAGTTATGTCAGAGCACTCTTTAAGAACTGTATTTTGAAAACCCAATTTTCCTCTTTGTTAAAAGACTTAGCGTAGAAAAGCCCACGATATTGAAACCTAAATGCAATGTAAAGGAAGACAACTTTTAACACAACCAGGAAAAAACTGACTGCACAGTCTGTACAGCAAATTAAAGTTCACCACCATCACAATGTTACAAAGTGGGGCACAGAGGGAAGATCGAGGGGAAAGACATTTTACAGTAATTTCTTTCTTCAAACTAGAAAAAGACCCTGAAAAACCACTCAAGACTAGAACAAGGGATTAATTGACCAACGCAATATATTAATCATGTTACTGACTTGAGCAGGAGCTTACACCAAAAAAGAAAAAAAAAATACTGTTTCTTCCCGACACTGTCAGCAGCCAATGGCTGTTTAGATTCCTCCAGCGCTGAGCAGTTGAGAAGGAAAAATTTGTCAAGCTTTTCAAGCATAGCTAAAGACTCAACTCTCCAGCCAGACATTTTATGTCAACAAATACACTCTGTTTGAGCTTCAGCTGCTGTTCAGATTCCTCCAAGACAAAAAAGTTCCCTCTGTGGCACTGTTTTGCCATCTACAATGAAGTTGAACTTGATTTGTATTTTTTTTGTTCTGCTACTACTGAAATGAAAAAAAAGAAAGCCCAGAATACATGATACAGTCATGCGCTATTTCTATTTTCTCAACAACTAGAGTTGATGAGCTCAGTTATTTTGAGCAAGAATATAATCACTTCACCTATCCATTTAGAAGAGGCATCTTCATCAATTGTATTTTCAAAAGCCAAGTCTGCTTTTTCCCCTCACTCTCCATATTTGTGAAGTATCTGTACACTAGAGAACTTAAAAAGGGTTTCCAGATGAAAGGTCAGTACGCTCACTTTTAAAACCTTTGGTTTTCCACTTCCACTAAGAAGAAGCAGAATGTTTCTTAAGATGTCTAAGACCCTGACAATTTAGAATACACAAGGACTTTGTTTTAGAGCATAAGGCTTCATTTGCAGACACAGTAGCAGAATAATCTGTTCAAGTTGGTAATAGCTTTTCTCTCTATTCCTGCACTTCTAATATACATGAGTCCTAATTTAACTGTGTGACAAACTCAATTTAGCACTAAGTACTTAAATCTAAAAAAGCTGATTTCAGCTATGGAAAAGTTAACATTAGGTATTTTGGACAAGTCTTAAAAAATAGACTATACAATTCTGAATGCGTCACCGGCTTGCTATCTTCTCCCCATAAATACTGGGTTACTACAGCTCAAAAATAGACTACCATGGCAGCACAGATAGCTTAGCTTGAGCTAGGCACAGGGAATGCAACAAACTGGAAAAAGAGGAAGGAAAAACTCAAAATTGTATTCATCTTCCTTGTTCTTTCCAATGTTGCATATTCCTGCACTGGTAAAACAGTGGCAATAAAAGGGAAGCAAGAAAAAAGGGCTCTTCTGCATCTATGGCAGGGAAGGGCACTGCTTAGATGCTTTGGAGCATAACTGGTAAGAAGGGAAAAAACACTTTGAAGATGCTTTTAGGAATAAGCCAATATACAGACACTTCCTTAAGGTTTTGCCACTTAACATTTTTTGAAGCTTCTAGTATTTTTAATTGAATTTAGATACTTGCCATTGTGCCAGCTTTGCTTTTGACATATTTCACCAAATGCAACTTTCTGAAAAGTAGAGAATGCATGACAGTCAGGTATTATTTCTGCCTTTTGGAACAAAATTTCCTGCTCTTGTGCTGCTAAGTATTGGGTCACCAGCCGACATTTGCCAATCTGAATGCATTAACAAAGACTTGGTAGTGCATCAACCAATTTAGCTTCCTGTTTCCTAGCAGCAACATTATTTGATTTTACCAAGATGCCATGAGAGAACCTTTTCCTAAACTATTTCAGAAAACAAAAAAAGCAAACAAAAAACTACCTCCAAAAAATAAATCCAATAAAAGCAGCTGAGCTTTCAATGCCACAGCATTTGTCTTCAGGGAGCATACTGAGAGACTTGAGTACAGAAACAAAATACCTAAAATCTGAAAAGGGCTGTGTATCCAAACATACAACAATCCACTCTGTTTCTGCCCTATTCAGGAAAATGCTCTCCAAAGAAGCTCGTAGGGAAGCACGTCAAGAACAAAACCAGAACAGCAACGTATGTCAAGAATGAAGAGTTTCTCCTATTCTCCCTTACGCTCTCTATCTCAATAGAGATGCTGGAAATCTGGAAAAATTATCTCCGGCACTCCTTTCAAGTTCTCTGTCTTCTGAAAAGAATTATTGCTTCAACATTCACAGATCAAGCAAAAACAGAAAAAGGAAAATGTGTGTACACACAGAGCTCTGATTATCACAATTTATGCTTAAAAACCTCCTCAAGCACAAAATCCAGATTATATGTAAAATCTAAAGGTACCAGCAAGTTTCTAATTAATTTTACTTAAAACAGACACATACCACTCAGTGTCAACTAAAAAATGCAGAAATACCTAGAATTCTGTGCCTATGCATGAATTTAAAACGGAACATAAACAGTTGCAATAATGTTGAATGTTGCAAAAGTGGTTCATTTTCATGCAAACAAAAGATCATCTTTTTTATGGGTGAGGTGGGGATAAGGGGAGGAATATGACTGCAATATCTCAGGAGGTACATTTTGAGAAAATAATCCTCTTTAATATTAAAATGGTCATAGTTAAAAAAACTTCCATTCACAGTAGAAACCAATTTTGTTAATGAACAGCCAATGTGATAATTATATGAAATTAATGTAATGTTTGAAAGTAGAATATACTATTATATATAGAATATACTAATATATTATTTGTACATAATTCCTATATGTAGATATACTATGTGTACCTCTCAGAAAGGAAAGTTTCCATTCGTTTTTGCCTTTTCTAACAGGAAATAGCAATAAAAAGAAGTTATAAAAGTGTAAGTTCCAAGAATCGGTGTACCCAGCATGCAGCTACAGAGTTATATAAGTAGCTTAGTGTTGTTTTGTACTTTTGTAGTAAACTAAAAATAATAAATACTTTCTAGGCAATATACAGCAAGTGTCAAAAACTTTCCCTTCCCTCCAGGTCTGCATATAGTTCACACAGTCTGTAAATAAGAAAAACACATGAAATTCATAAATATCTAATAAAGAAAATTGATATATTAAAAAATTATATGTTTTTTAAAACAGATGTGGCTAGAAACACTATTTTCCCAACAATCCCTCTTTGCTTTAACCATAGGCATTTATGCACGCACACATACACACAACTTTGCTGGAGAGACATGGAGAGACAGATTGCATTAGATTTCTAAACCAGGTCAAAAATAGCCATCTGTGAACTGCTTTTGATGATCTGGAAAATGAGATTTTTAGATGACCTGTTCTTAATCTAAAAGCCCTTGCCTGCCAGGCTCTTTCCACGTGAAATGGTCATCACATTAGAAGACTCAGGGAAAGCACTACGTCAACAAAACAATACTGATGATCTGGACATTAGCAACAACCCCTGAGCAACCTGGTACCACAGCTAGTGTTGCTTCAGCGACCAACCATCGAAGGAGATGAAGCACACTACGTTAATTACAACTTTTTAGACAAAAGAATCATGTGAAAACCCTCTTGGCTTCATAGAAGCAGCAACAACCCCAAATCTTTTGGCATGGAACTGAAGACCAGCACCAGCTGATATCTCTCTTCACAGCCTAGTGATAGGAACATTAAGCATCTGTTAAAATCCCTTCCACACAATCCACTTCACAAGCACACCCAGTGCCATATTATTATACTACCATTTTCCCCTTGATTAAACTTATTCCATACCAGTTAGGAACCTTCATACAGAGAGATCTTCCTCTGGCCTGGAACCTATTCTGACAAAGCACACGACAGACATTTCTGTCCACTGTAACAGTGTCAAAGCCTAATCAGCCCCAGCCCCAGTGGTGAACAGTGTCAGACCTATCACTCAGAATGGCCAGTAGCCAAATTTCCTTTTTTCCTATATGCATGTGATCAGACATTCCAGTCTTCCTTTTGCAGCCTTGAAGGTCCGATCAACTGTTCAAATATCTTGCTTTATATTTTTGCGTGTAGCAGAAGCAGCTGAGGGTATTTCATTGGAGAGCAATGAAAAGCTGCAGGCTGACAGTCCTACTTTTCTTGCAAGGAGAACAAACGCTTAGAAGGCTCAAAAGATCTTGTCATGATCTTAAGTACTTAAGTGCTCTCAGCACAAGGGCTGTTAATCAAATCTCAGGGCTGAGAGGAAAGATGCCTATAAAGCAAGTTCCGTGAGAGCTGCTTGCAAAACTAAGATTTTAGTTTGTACAAGAGGAGAAGCATAATTCTCGACTCATTAATATAACTGGTTGCGTGCTACTTGCCAATATTGTGGTCAACAGCAAGCATCGGGTTTCTCTAAAAATTCCCTTGGAATAGTAACTTAATCCCACAAAATAAAAAAAAAAATGTACAGTCCAGCTGCTTTTTAACAAGACTGAAGCTATTCTGTGTAAAAGGACACTTGGAAGAGATTATTTTAAAGTAGGATACTGCCAGGAAAAAGGTGTCATTGAGGAGTTTACATTTGAATTCAGTTTTCCTGTGCCATTCTGGGGTTAGCATTCCTAGTTTCTTTGATGTGCCTTTTTTTCACATTTCTGCAGAAGAACTGATGAATTAACCAAAATGCCTCTTTATCTGTGTTGATACAATGTAAAACTCAGTGCCACGTATATTATTTTTCATTTCAGTTTGTGTTTTGAAGATGGTACTTCGCATCAAGACACATCTCATGCAACTTCCCAGCTGCATTTGATAGAGACTCATACAGTTTTTCCTATGAATTTCAGTACTGTAAGGACTCATTGCAGGTTGTTCTGTGCCTCTGAATTGACCCTCGTTTAGACTGTGGTTCGTGCAATTCTTGGTAGGTTTTTAGGTTTTGTTCAGATGTGGGGGATTTGGATGGGGGAGTTGTTTGCTTTGGTGCTTGCTGGTTTGGTTTTTTTTTTTTAATCAGCTTCCTGAAGTTATAAAAGACCATCTCTCAGCAACGTTTAAGTCACTGAACATCTGTTTGGGAGGCCAAGAGGGAGAGATTCAGGCTGCAGGAGGGGCAGAGTAGCTGAGAGGAAGTAACTTAAAAAACCAGGCTATTCCATCATGGAGCTGCACTGAGCAAACAGCAAGCAATTTCAGCTATTTTTGGAAGAACAGTATGAGACAGGAAATACAAGCAAATGGTTTACAACATCAAACAACAAAACACAACAGCAATTCAAATGCTCCCTTTTGAGAGTTTTTATACTTTAGAGTAATTTAAGATTGCTCTGTAGTAAGTAGCCTAGTCACTGCTAAGGAACGAAAATAACGTTGGCAAAAACATCAGCATAAGCAAAAAAAAGTTTCTGTGGAAATAAGTACTTTTACCTGCTTCCATTTACGTTATTCACAGATGAAACCAAAGGTCATGTGACAAATAAAAGGACAACTTTTATTTATGTACATCCCTTTTTTTTAAAAATTGTAGATCAAAAAGTTAGAGCTAGGTGAAAAAGAAACACAAGCAATGAATGCCCTATCTCTTCCAGGACACTACTCACTTCTATCAAAACAACAGACACTAAAAACTTTTAGAGTAACATCAAAAGTACAAATCTGTCAAAGGTTGTGTTTTGCTTAGATTAAAAACTAGTAACAAAAGGAGTAGTCGCTGAAAAGCTGAAGTTTTACTGGCAACATTAAGAAACTATAACTGTCTCCTCCAATGATGCTGTTGCCCACAGTCACTCCTGCTTTAGAATTACTTGTTTAGAAACATCTTCACTAAGCAGAGTTTCACAGGATCAAGTTTACATCAAGTTCAGTATGATCCTTTGGCCACACAGTGTAAACAAAAATAAAACCTGGCTATAGAGAAACTGAGTGAATCTGAGCACAGAAGTTCAAGTCAATCTTGAAAATCAATTAAGATTTAGGAATTAACAGAGTAAAGAGTGTCCTCCTTCACATTCAAAACACACTTCCTATTACAAAATTAATCATCGTAAGGGAGAGAAAAAGGTTTCAAAGTCTCCCCAATTTGCTTTATTTTAGCCTTCCTGCAAAAACAGTGAAAATAGGTAGTTTGCCACAAAGAGACCAAATTCTTTTTTCCTAAGTAAAGATCTAAACTCAGAAACATCCTCCTCCAAACTTACAGTAATTAGCAATTTCCCTTAAACCCCCAACAGGCAAGAATACAAATACTTGAAACTTGACATAGTCTTGATATTTCACTAGTACACATATTCATACACAAAGACTATCATATGCACAGCAATATAATAGGAAATCCTCTATTTTCACAAAAGTGTGATCATAATCACTTTTCAGTCTATGTGTTTATAGGTGGTTTTTGAGTGAAAAAGGGAACTCATAACTCTCTCACTGCAGTCTTTGGTGGCTGCCAAATACTATGTTGCAAACTCGGCTCTGTACTGAACATAAAGCTCAGATTAGGACATTATCAAAATCATCCACAATATTCCTTTTACTTCAGTTATTGCATCTTCACTTACATAGCAGTTTTTCCAATAGAGTGAAACACAAATCCCACTTCGACATTCCTAAGGTTGGTACCTTGTAAGATCTAAAGGTGACTTTCCCATGCTGGTGGATTTAAAAAAAAAAAAAAAAACACAACACAAATTTATTTCACTGTTGAATAGTCTGTATTGCACATGCTAACAAACCACAAGAATTTACATAAATGATGCTAATCTCTTGTTGCTAGCTTGCAGTTCCATTAATAAAACAAAGCCAATAGAATCTCTCCTTATGACATTTTAAGATGCTGAGAAGTATTTGAGCTTGACTAACACAGCAATCACTTGCCAGCTTACATTGCTGTGCAACTAAACTCTTAAGACTGCAAATGAGCAAGGATGCACTTGCTCAACTAATCTAAAAATCTATTGATTTCTTCATGGAAAGGAAGAGGGCAACATGTCCCTACTTTGAAGCCCAGACTGCCTTAACTACTGCCACCACACAGTTTGTCCCAAGAATTTCTAGAAGCAGCTAGTTACAGAATATCCACACATTGACAGAGTGGGACGATCACCATCCAAGATCCTAAACATTCCACTTGCCCTGTCAGCAGGCTTACGAAAGAAGTATCTGGTTTTTTAAAAACCACATCAGCACAGGATTCCTGACTCATTGTTAAAATAAAATTTTCACTTAAAAACACAGAAGACAAAGTGACCTACGTACGGGGAGGAAATGACAACTAGCTACCCTGGGAAGTTTTTGAGTTGCAAGCTGACAGTG